>LR812543.1:22777375-23277375 GCA_903798195.1 Danio kyathit | reverse complement strand
CAAATTACAAGACTGTTCATAGTGAGCTGTTTACATTAATCTCATGATATAAAAGCCTACTTGCATGATTCAGCCAAATGCTCTAGTACTCTTCAGTTAAAACCAGCCTACAGCGTCATCTGCTAATAAAAACTCATCTGAGAATCAATTCAAAAGAGAATAGTGATGCATTTTAAAAGTTGCCGAATTAATTTCTAGATGTTTGCTGCCACAGCTCTAATTGTATTCATAAGTGTTTTAATGTCTTAACTGTAGGCAACATCATCCTGTGCATATGGAAGAAAGTGGGAGAGACAGGAGCACATCCCAGGATACCTCAACACCACTCCAAGCTCACAGAGAACCATGAAACGGCGCAAGCTGGAAAACTTCAACACTACTCATTCCAGCGTCACCCCTCAAACGAACGGCTTTGTTCCAGCCTCTTCTCTGTTACCCACTGATTTCACATGGCTGGAGTCTCCACGTCCAGCAGCCTCCTCTGTGTCTTCCAAACCTTCCTCCTCAGCTGGATCTTCCACATGTACACTGGATCAAACTGCAGATCTGACATCTTTAAATGAGCTGCTAGCAATGGGTCATGCTTCTATGCAGAAGACAGTAAACACCAGCAACAGCAGAGAACAGAGACACAAAAAGACCAGAGCTAAAGCCTCTAAAAGTTCATCAGCACACTCGACTGCACCCGCCATAGAGGATGAAGCTTTACTGCTGGATTCAGGTATGGTCAACAAGTATAACAGGGCTGCACAGTATTGAAAAGAATATGACATTGCCATATTTTGTTTTCTCGGCATGTATTGCAATATAAATATAATTTCAAAAGATAGATTCAGAAGCTCTATTTGTAGAGAATTCATTAGTTTAAACTGATTGGGATTATTCTTTTAGGGGAGTGACTCTTGCATAAAATATCATAAATACAACAGAGCATAGATAAAAGTGAAAAATACAGTGCTTTATGGCTTTCTGTGGAGTTTAACATCATTCAGGTTGATAAACTGAATAATCAAATGTAAAAATAACATTACGTTTTCATTGTAAAAATAATAAAAATAATTTTTTTAAATTGCCTGAATACGTTTAATACTCTTGAAATGCTCACTCAGTCACAGGCCTTCAAAACAATTGCAAATAATGAACTTATACTCTATTATGGTTAAACTCCGTATTCCGAAGTGCATCGCTTTCATGTAGCTGATACTGCAATTACACTTCAGAAACACTAGTAGGCAGTGGGTTTCTGTGCATGGAACAGTTTAAGCTCAAACTCATTTAGGGAAAATCAACACAAAGTATCCATCCGGAATCCTCCATGGTTCTCGTAAAAAATCCCATGGCACTTCTCGTAAAGAGTAGGGGTGTAACCCCAGTGTCCTGGCCAAAGTCCCTCAATCGGCCCTTACGATCATCCCCGTCCACCGAATTGGCTCTATCACTGTCTCTCCACTCCACCAATAGCTGGTGTGTCCTGTAGCTGCTGTTGCACCATCCAAGTGGATGCTGCACATTGGTGGTAGTGTGGAGAGAAGACAAGTGAGGGAAGGATGGAACGTGATATTGACAGGTGGAACGGTGCAGCGGCAGCAGTAATGATGTACCGGTCCATTGTGGTAAAGGAGCTGAGCCAAAAAGCAAAGCTCTCGATATACCAGTCAATCTGTGTTACTACTCTCACCTATGGTCATGAGCTTTGGGTCATGACTGAAAGGATAAGATCTAGGATACAAGCAGCTGAAATGTGTTTCTATTGCAGGGTGGCAGGGCGCACCCTTATAGATAGGTTGAGGAGCTCTGTCACCCAAGAGGAGCTTGGAGTAGAGCCACTGCTCCTCCACATAAAGAAAAGCCAGCTAAGGTGGCTCGGGCATCTGTTTTGGATGCCTCCTGCATGCCTATCTAGAGAGGAGTTTCAGGCATGTCCCCCGGAAGGAAGCCTCGGGGTAGACCCAGGACACGCTGGAGGGACTGTCTCTGAACAAACTGGAGTTCATGCCTAAAACAAATATCAGCCTATAGGCAGATATTTCTTAATCATAACTAATCTTCATTTTGATCATTTTTACTGAAACCAGTTTTACATTTGCTGCTTGATTTAGGAATGTTGAGGCACTTGCACTGGAAAACAACAAAACAATAGTGATTTTATTTTTAAAGTAGGATCAGAAGTGCAGTAAAATAATGTCCATACTCTTCTAGTTAGAAGCACTGTAGTTCAAGTGTTTGCAATGAGCACTAAGACTTATTCATTCTGTAACATGAATAAAAAGATATGAAGATGTATTTCCAAACTTGAAAGTGTAGCTAATACAAAAGTAGGCATTTATATTTCGAGAACACATTGACGTATTGGCTTAAAAAGCTGGCCTCAAAGAAGTCTTTAAGTCTAAATTGACAAAATTGACTTAAGGCAGAATATCCTTAATCTCCCCTGTGCCCTAAAACTCTGTTCTCTCTTCTATATTTAACTTCCGGATTTAAGTCTTTATGCTAACTAAATTTGCCTGCTCTGGCTATGAAGAGGGAAATGCTAATGAGTAAAACATCTGTAAGCAACCAATAACAAAAGGGTTAACCATTCTTGTTCATTACTTCTGGTAATAATCTGACATCCATCCATAGTAGATGATCTTTATGTTAATAATTAGTATAGTCCACATGACAAACATTCAAACTTTCTTTCTATTTTCAGCAGTTACTAGTGATGATTGGTCATGTTGTAGGAAAGAAGGGAGTTGTAGTTACCAATGTATTTCAGTGCTTCCAGAAACTGTTTCTGTATTTCAAGATTGGTTTCTACTTGTAGAGTTGAAGAAATCAGGATTTGAGTCAAATTAGAAGGACACAGTCCAACTTTAAGCAAGCAAATATGATGATTTAATTTTAATTGCAGTGATTTCTTTCTTTCTTTGCCATATATTTGGCAACAATTACGGACGCAGTGTGCAGTATGACTGGGAAAGGATTCTGGGAAAATATGCAATATTGAGGATTACATTAGTGAAATGACTTCCAATATAACATTTGCCTAGAGCGGTGCTGTTTTTATTAGCTTTTTAAAAACCATTTATCCTAAGATCATATCAAAATATACACAGATGTTTTTTCTGATGTAATTAAAAAAATACAAAAAAGTGTAAACATTCAGACTGACATTCCTTTGCTTTTCTCTACTCTCACTATTAGTATTTCTGTTCAGCTCTCTGCTCTGAGGCTCTAGAAGTTTTATTTGTTTGGTTTCTTTTATTTCTAGCAAAGCGAATCCATGGACCAGCAAGTTCGCCGTCTTTCCTGATACCAGATGATGTCGTCATCATAGAGGATGATGATGCTGCTGATGATGTCATGGTGGTTCGCTCTGTTCAGATGGCTGAGGATGAAGCTTACGCCAGAAGCCTACAGGTAAAACCAATGTTTCCACTGCTGTTAATGTGGCCTTTCCTTCAAGTGGATTACCCTGAATACAAGTGTAAATGGGCTCTAAAACAATTTCCCATTTGTAATTGTTTGGTTTTATTTATAGGCAAAAGAAAAGGCCAAAGTAAATTTGCAGCATATTTAAGTTATTGCTTTCACAAATATAAATTTGACTATAGATTTTTTATACATTTATTTTAATGATTTGCAATGACAAAGCAGTGGTCTTGGTGTCTCATGTCATCATATACAATAACGCAGCCATCTATTAAACACGCATCCATCAGCTTTTAAATCATTTTTTTTTTTTTTTTTTTTTTTTTTTTTTGTGAAGGTTGACGTTAGCAAAAAATCCAATCTTTCAATATACATTCTACAAAAATTCCTAGAGATTTCCAGATTTGCCAAAAACCATTAAAACTCTGATGTAAGTTTTAAGGCAGTTTTTCTGAAGCAACATTAATGAGAGGAATAAAAACGAAAGAAAAAAATCAGAGCAGTCTTCTCTTCTTACACCATGAGTTGGTTAATTTCTTTGGTCAAATGGTTTTGCTGAATGTATAAAATCATTAGTGTGCTGTACATCTATTTATTTTCTGCAAAGCTAAATAACATTTAAAAGAAGCTTGATGAATTGCATTAAATAATGTTTTTTTTTTATATTAAAGACATAAAAAAAGATTGTTGATGCTCTAAAATTTTTAAAGCATCACCAATTTAAAATAGTTTAAATGTAGACAGTCATGCTATAAACAGCTATATGAGATACTCCTCATCATCAGGTGTAAATGGTAACACATCTCCATCATCAACTACTTGTGATCTGATTGAGCAAAATGCATCTTAACATCAGGAGTGAACTGATGGTGTTTTTGCTTTGTGTGCAGCAACAGTTTGACATGGAGGAGCGAGTCGAGCAGCAGCAGAGACAGTCCAGCACAAGCAACCACAACCATAACCATGTGGTCAGTTTGTTTTTTATTTCCCCCCTTCTGCGCTTTCACTTCAGAGTGCTGAACGCTGGTGTTTTGCTGGTTTCCTGCAGGTTGACCCGTATGTGGGTTTGGGCTGGATCTCTCCATGGGCCTCAATGATCAGCTCTTCAGCTTTCACACACACCCCCTCCGAGCTGTCAGAGCTGCAGCATGTCATCTTTGGCGAGCAGCCGCGTAAGTCAACATCCTTTCATCACTTTAATTTAAAAGTGCAGTAGGTGATGGTCTCCAGAAATAAATTTTTTGTTGTGCTGATTGAAAGTCTCTTCACAGTCCAAGAGTACTGATTAAAGTAAATGATCTAAATGTATTTATATGCAGTTTTATATTCTGGGTAAGCAGGGTTTCCGCGGGGTTTTAAAAAGTCTAACATTTAAAATTGAAATTTAAGGCCTTAAAGTCTTAAATTGGCTTTTCTAGTTCTTAAATATTTTTGCACAGGTCTTATTTTTCCGATGTCCATGTAACGCTACATCTAATGCTCATTTAAATTCTTTTTTTGTTGTTGTTGCTTGGTTTTCGTGGTGTTGTAGTCCTTTACTTCACTAGTCCTAATGTAATTTGCAGTATTACAACTACAAATGAGACCAGCATGCAACAGCCAACCCAGTGCGCGCTGCGAATGTGACGTCATCGCTGTGTTGATATGATTTCGGCTGGCAGAGTGAACAGATTTCGATGGACAGTTTGCGTGGCGCCGCGTTTGATTTGAGTTGAATATGAAACACTTTGAAGAGATTTTGTCTGAAACAGGTATGACTGTACACACATCTTCTTTATGATCCGTCCATGCGTGATCATAGAGATAACCAGATGACCAGTAATTCTTGGCTAGAAATCGCAACAGGAGTTGTGAAAGGAGGAAAGTTTTTGTAAAAGTTTGGGATAAGTTTGTTAAAACAAAAAAAGAGGCCATGGCAAAAGTGGAGACCCAGGTGGTTAATAGCTACAAACTAAAATTAAGTGACAAATTATGTCTTTGATAACTGGAAAAGAATATATGAACCTATCAGTTTACAATATACTGATGCCCAAATTCTGGGCTTTATTGGTGATAATGGTCTGGAATGTTGGACCATTATTGCCCCTATAGGACAGAAACTAGCCAGACAATAATGTGTGAATTTTTGAGTGGGCAAAATAAAGAAACTTCAGTATTTTTAGTAAGATTTTTTTGCTTTTACTCTTACCATGATAAAAAGTATAATTGTAGAGCAACCCATTTTCTATTGTCATTGATATTTAATTTTAATAGGTAGAACTGTCTGAGATATGAACAACAGCAAGTGATGCATCAAAGTTTGATTTAACAAATTCTTGAATGGTTATAAAAATCTTTAATCATTATAATAAATGGTAAAAAAAAAAAAAATTAGTTTTAAAATCTTGAACAATATTAATGATATGACGTCGTTCCGGAAACGTAATACATCTCTGTTTATTCGTCTGACTTTATGGTGGGTTTCTTTTGACCGGCCCCTGTTGTTTTAAAGAATATTACAACGGCGAACGCATCAAGTATAAAAGCCTCGTCCGTTTCGTGAGGTGCACGATGTGGCTCCAGTAAAAGTATAAATCAGCCTTAAAGGTGCAGTATGTAAGTTTGACACCCAGTGGTTGAACTAGGTATTGCACTCCTGGATCATAATAAAAGTACGCTAGGATGCCAGATTGTGTAAAGGAGCGAGTGATTTAAACTGTGTTCTAAATAAAAGCAACGACACGCGATAGAAGGAATATTTTCCATATTAAAAGGAGTTTTTGTCCTAACCAACACCTCAAATTGATATATTAGAAATGGCTTCTATTTCTCACAGCTGAACAACAGAAACCTATGACAGCTAGATCACCTCAGGTAAGCCTCGTGTGCTTTATTCTGTGCTAAATGCTAACAATGCAAGTTTGAATGCATTTTACATGGCATTTGTTGCCATATACTGAAAGCAGAAAGTTCACCTCAGATCTGGAAAATACAATAAACCGTCTGAAATTGAACTTTAGAACTAAACACATATGAGTGATTCAGCATCTACATTGATGTTAAAGTGGGTTAACATGTATTAAATAGATTCTAAACCTTACCGTTTGGTGAGCGAGTGCATATTCTGTGCTTCTGAAAGGCTGTATTTACATTTCTGCCGTGTTTCGTCTTGTGCAAACAGCCAAATAGCTGATCACTGCCTCTCTCGTCACAGCGTGTTGTTAGGACACGCAGTTACAATGTAACCTGCTCACCTAATGTTTACGTTCGTAATATTTATGTAATTTGCTAATTAATAACCTCATGTGGAACTGCATCTGTCTCCCATACTGTTCTTTTTGGTCACGGACGCATGCTTTCAGAGTCTTTCTGAATGAATGAATGAAATACGCTGTTTTCCAACAAGGCAACCCGGAGTGCTGACATATAATTGGCTAAACTGGCATCGTGCATATGAAATTTATCTAAACAAAGACAGCGTTCCGGCACGGAAAACCCATTTTCAAAGCAGAATATCTGACTTCAGCATTGTTTTTCAGTTAAACAAGTATGTTCACTTGGGATGTTTCTTAAATATCTGCACACATATTATGGTATTTTTATGCTTTAGAAGAGTCAAAAACTTACATACAGCACCTTTAAGATGTTTTTTTTTTGTAGTTCAGTGCTTCATCTAAGCTGTCTTTAGTGCTGTTCAATTTAAATCAATTTATTTTACCTCTAATTTTGTGATTTTTGCATTTTCTCTCGTGTTTTTTTATATAGTGATATAGGTCTTAAATTTAATGCTTAATGGTCTTAAAAAGGTCTTAAAGTCTTACATTTGACATTATGATATCTGCAGAAACCCTGGTAAGGCACAAGACTAAAAAATTCATCCAATTGAATATTGTAGGCCGACATCTCCCATAATTCTGATAAGTAGCCCAAACTGTCTGTCAGCAAATGTAGATTTGGACTTCTGCACATCTCTGTTCACGCATATCGGCCATTAGCGCGTGCATGACTGCATGCACACTGCAAATTCACATGCAGAGTATACGAGACAGTCACAGCCGCAGTAAAATCAAATGCTGAATTGAAACTTTGTAAAATCCTGAATCAATATTGGAATTACTTTTGCATGCTGGAGGAAGGACGACACCATGGCTGAAGTATTTCTTTTAGACAGGTAATGTTATGTTTTAAACTATTTTAGTCACGCAAAGATGATGTAGATTTTGATGTTATGAATGGGTTATATGCACAGAAGTGTATTTCATAAGTGACATTTTACAGCATCGATAATTTAGATTTTTATTTAGTTTAACAAAACATCAGTACATTGTGCTATTCCACCTAGTCTGCTTTACTGAGCTGAAGTTGCTTTTATATTCACATTGCGTCATTTTTGAACAACGACAGCCTGTGACGCGCTCCCTATATTGTTCACCATGCTATTCTGAATGTTCGCTCTGAAATAGCATGCAAGTATGGCTTAGTAATGAGTGTAATTCCTGCACGCCGCCGGCCAACCACTACTACATTTCTAACTAGCGAATGACATGAACTAGTGGGTTGTCTGCTCTCATGTTGTGGCGTGCGCGTTCGTGATTTCAGGAGGCGTGGCTTTGAAACACAGTCCCTCGCTGCCGTCCAAAGATAATATGCTAACCGGTTAGCGCTTTGGCAGATCACCTACTGCACCTTTAAAGCTGTTTTTTATTAGAAGTAAATCATAGTTCATTACTAATTAGTGATCTGCATTGAATCAATTAGCAGATACTTTTGTCTGAAGTGACTTCTACATGAGGCGTATAAAAGCAATGGAATCAATGAAAAAGTGATGGGGTGCAGGTGCTGTCACATAAATGAATAATTTAATAAATCAGTATTAAATGAAATGTCTTTAACATACTATTATAGTTTTAGAAGTAATTATTCATATTTTTATATGATACTTGATGTTTAGTGGTAAGTACATTGTTAAACTAAATAAAAAATATATTCAACCTTTTTATAATAATAATTATTATTATATAGTTTCAATTAACATTTTAAGAAGCAGAAATGTTTAGATAATTATACTTACAATTATATAAATAATATTAGTAATAAAGAGATCAATTAATTGATCAATAATAAATCAACGTTCATTAAATGTATTTATTGTTTTATATGTATTAATACTGTAAATAATTATTTTATCTGCATTCAAAAACGTAAGTCAGTGAACTTCTTTCTTCTGCTAATATTGTAAAAGTTGTATTCTCAATATCACTTTACTTTTTATACACAATTAATACTTTTTTTAGTCCTGTGATGTGGGACACATTACTCCAGTCTTCAGTCTTGCTTAAAGGGGTCCAGAGTGTGTTTTAAGGCTTGGTTGTGTTAAGATGCAAAGCAATTTGTGCTCATGCTTCATTTGTAGAAAATCACGTTATTATTTCATATATCTTTAATTATATACAGCTACTCAGACTGTCATATTTCCTAGTTCCTCTGAAAGCCCGCCCTCAAGAGGCTCTGATTGGTTAGTTAACATAACGTGCTGTGATTCGTGGATTGGCTCCATGTCACCAGGAAAAGTGTCACGCCTCTAACAGCACATGCTGTGCCTTTGCTCTGTAAATACTGTCAGTCAGTTTAGCTGTTAGTTTGAGCCTGAATCAGACAGAAAATGCAGAGCACACAGCTGAACCTCACGCCTGCTCTCTAAAATAACATCTGACAAGTGTCTTTCACATATATTCAGGTTATAAGCATGTGTAAGTAATATGAAACGTTCACATATCTTTTGTGAGTTCGTCATTTGAGATGTAGAAAGCAGGGGAAGCGGCTGCATAGAGAGACACTGCAGCACTGCTGAAGATTGTGGGTGTTTATATCACATTCAGAGATGTGTAATGTAGCTGTGTGAACATAAACAACATCAACTAAAGTTTAAAATATGATATAGTGGACAACCCCTTTAAACAAGTTGTGCTGATTATTTGTCTGGAAACCGCGTTGTTTATTTATCATTTTGTTCTTAGTTTGTTTACTAGAACTTTAGAAGAACAGCATTGATGCGAAACACAAATAAAGTAAATAAAAAAGAAGCATGTAAAAGTTATTTGAATAATTCATTTGATTTTCCTTTGATTGGACAGGCAGACAACAGGGGCGGCGACAAACAGGCCGAACTCGAGCTTCCCGCCGCAGACCTGCTGCTCACTTGCAGATGGACTTGTTTAATGACAGCCAGGGAAATAATTATGAGGTCTGAGATATGCTGATGCACACAAATCACATGACCTTCCATGAAACCATGTTTCCTCATGCGTATTATTGCTTTATTAGGCTCTGTTAGCGTTTGAGGAGCAGCAGGGTGCTGTAATGGCCAAAAACACTCTGAGCAAGGCTGAGATCGAGCGGCTGCCCATCAAAACATACGATCCCACACACAGCGCTGGAAAGACAGAGTAAGCACACAACACGATGCCAAAAAGAGACATTTCCCACAATGCATTATTTTAATCATCCTCTCACTCACTCTCTCTGCAGCTGCCAGATCTGTTTCAGCGAGTATAAAGTGGGTGAACGGCTCCGGATGCTGCCATGTCTCCACGATTACCACGTCAAGTGCATCGACCGCTGGTTAAAGGTCTGACTGCTTTACTAATATCAGTTCACAGTGTTTTTACTAGTGATGGGTGAAATGAAGCTTTAAAACAATTACACATTTGCTTTCACAAAATGATTTACAGTTTCAAAGCTTTCACAATACCACATGCTAGGGACACCCGCTGTTAAAACATTTTCCCCAAATATATTACACTGAAAGGATAACCTGTAAGTGCACTTTGCTCATCTAATAGCATTGGGTCTGCATAATGTGTGCTTTTCTATATTGTCATGGCTTCTATTGTTTATTATTCCATGGTGTTCCAACAAGAGACTTTTAACTAATCTTTTTCATTTTACAAATGCCTCAAAACGTTTACTAACTAGTTAAACTGATCCGAGACCAATACAAACAATGAAACCTGTTCTGTGATTGGCCACTGTGTAGCTATCTGAATGGGCTATATGCACAGCTAGTGTTTTTCAGCCATTGATGGACTTCCGGTGAAAGCTTTATGTGACAATTTCAGAAGATTCCTTTTACAGCATCAATGCTGTAATGTAATGCAAATAGAATCTGTTAAATAGACTTAAGAATCCATTTGGTTGTTAAAGTGTAAAATGAGACGAAAGATCGTTTAAATTAGCAGCAGGCTAGCACAGAAATTCTATTGAAAATACTGGCGTAAAATTAATATTTTAAAGACATGGCGGGGCAAAATATAATTCAATGCAGTGCTTCTTGTTTGGCCTGAGACCCACTTTATATCCTATCTCAGCCAGGCAGTGAAGACTGCTGTTTTATTTAAAGAAATCACATTTTAAACGCTGCGATTTTGTATGGGATGACAATGACCTTGAAGCCCTGGGGCTGGCTGACTGAAATTAAAAGTCTGTGTGCATATACCTTAATAACTCACAATGCCCTCCAATGAAAAACCATTGCATTTTTGAAACTGTAATGACTAGGGCTGACGATATATAAAAGAATGTATCATTATCGTGATTATGAAGTTAATTTCATTTTTCTCCAAATTTGACCAATCAGATGGGGTTACTTTACTAGGTTTATCCCCACCTTTCCAGTAGGTGCTGTTAAGTGAACCTAGAGCTGAAGCTGGGAGAAAACAGAGGAAAATGACAAAAGCCAATAAGAATCCAAATTTACACAGGGTTTCAGTCATTCATGGTGTTTAAGTCTACATATTTTCACATATTGCTTATAAAAAGTGTGTTCAAGTTAGTTATCACTATCGCAACACTCAACAACATTGCATATCATATGTATCATGCAGCTCTAGCAATAAGAAATCAAGTGATCTTATTGATTTGAACACTGCTCCAAACCACTAATCAAAAACAAAAGCTTCATAAAGGTTTCAAACTTCACTGCATTTTACTAATCTCATTCATCTTCTCTTCCAGGAAAACGCCACTTGTCCGATCTGCAGAGCGGATGTATCAGAGTGCGGTGGTTATTCTTGAGCGCTCAGTTTCAGGACTCGATATCTACCTCACAGTTGGTCGTCTTTTAAACAGTCTTAATTTAAGTGTTAACTAACGCTTTTTAAATGTCATATCGTCCCATTTAACCAGCGTAAACCACTGCCAAGTAAACCATTTCCTTTAAAAACAGACAGACGCTATCATAGCAGTGGCCACAAGCACTGTTAGCAATAGCAAAATTTGCATTTGTTTTGACTTTGAAATAAAAAAAATCACTACATGGTTTGCCTGATTTTGTTGTTAAATGTGCACAAATGTTTTCATTTCAAACCTCCATTTTCTCCAGAATGATACCTTTCTGACCCTTGACTTCCTCCAAACCAGTTTGAGTTTTTTGTTCTGTTGGACACAAAAGATATTGGAAACCTGTAACCATTGACGTCTATAATATGTGCTTTCCCTACAAAGGAAGTTAATGGTTACAGGTTTCCAACATTCTTTAAAGTATCTTGTATTCAACAGAACTGGTTTGGAACAAGTCAAGGTTGAGTAAATGACAGAATGTTCATGTTTGCACTGTTTATCTCTTTAAGACCGATTCACTCTGCTTCATAATAGCATTTCTTCAAGGCTCTGTACTTGCGGAGGTAATACAGCGCTTCCAGCTCTTTCACCACAAATTCTCCTCGGCTGATGAGCTGTTTGATCTCGTCTGGGTCTCGCATGTCTTTATTCTTGGCAAACGCAGCCCTCAGTCTCTCCCTGAAGTAGTCGGCTCCTTTCGGATACTCCCGTCCAAGAAACAGCAACTTCAAGCACAAGAATCAAAAGAGAGGATTATGACGTTCTGCTGCATTCATCTGAGTTTAGTGTTTAGTGAGTTGGAAATGTCTTTGCAGTGATCTACTGATCATGAACATTCTGAAGCTGAGAGTATCTAATACTGGCCCAATAGCCCCTTTACATAATTAGAATGACACTTAATACACTATTATTGGCAGACTGGGGCCAGTTGCCACTTTTTATTCCGATTAATATTTTGAAAAAGGAAAAATGTTAATGCAAAAATCAACAACATTTAAATGTGATTCTGACAACATGTGCTGCTTTAGATTAGTTTGTAGTCAAAATATGAAACCAAAAATCAAACTGAAATTTGGTCTGTTTAGTTTGTCAGACATACTGACTTGACATGGAGTTGTTTAAATTTGAGTGGATCCTCTTAACATTTTATTATTGTCGCTAGGGTGTTTAGACATTTACCATTTTTAGCATGTTTTATAACCGCTAGCATTGTCAACTCTTTTGTCATGTTCAGGATAAAAACATTCACTGGATTAAACTGCTGTAAAAATGCATCAGATAAATATGATATAAAAATTTTAGCATAAATTTGTTAATAAACCTCAGTCCTGATCAAAACTACTAAATCGTTTAGAAAATGACAGGATTTTAACTCTTTATTTGGCAAACTTATAAATGATGTCACTGATTTGGTAAAAAAAAAAAGATGTATTTTCAATCTAAAAGTAATTGTGGACTGGATTTTATAAACTTTTATCACAGTCTTGGACATGTGATGGATTAGTAACAACATTGGCTTTGATGCATTGTTAGATTGTCTAATTTACTGTTGGTGGCTGTTTTTGCTCCATTGACTTCGATTATAACCACATTTGAAGGTGCATCAATACACAGTGTTTGTTTTTATTTACTCCATGCAGTTCTGAGAGATTTTGATTTTCTCAGGCACATCAAGGTAAGTGTGCAAAGGTCATTCTCACACACTCGCACTCTTTCATTTGCTGTTATACTCCACATAAAATCCAGAACCTAAGCTTTTTTTTTTTTTTTTAGCACAGGCCTATCTAAAGGGTTAATAGTGCCAACTGATGACCAACAGTCAAAATGACAAATTTGACCTCTTCCCAGCAGGGAAAACCACCAATGATCAAAAATGCATGATTATATGGTGTCATGGTTTTGTAATCAAAAAATGTGGTTATAATGGAAGTCAAAGGGGCAAAAACAGCCAACAACAGTGAATTGGGGAGGAAAAACTGCATCAAAGGCAACGTTGTTCCACATGTTCAAGACTTAAATAAAAGGTAAAAAACAATCCAGTCCACAATTACTTTTATATTGAAAATGCATCATTTTTGTGTTGTTCTTCTCCAAATCAGTGACATCATTTCTAAATTTGGCAATTAGAGTTGAAATCCACTAATTTTCTAAGTTTAGTAGTTTTGATCAGGACTGAGGTTGATTAACAGATTTATGCAAAAAAGAAAAATATTGATCTGATGCATTTTTACAGCAGTTTAACTCTATTATAGGGTAATAAACTTGCCCAGAGTGTATTGTTAATTTTTTTAAGCATTTTCTTAAAATATGTATCAAAATAAGATTCTTCACCAAAAATCATTCTGTTCACTGAAACAGAAAAAGTTGTGGCCAAATTAAGACTCAAAATCACCGCAGAGTGGGAGAAAACATCCCCAACAGTACATAAGGGTTAACACTATATTTGCAGTTTTACCACATTGTCAGCAAGCTTTAAATTTAACCACACTCTTTTATATTTATCTTATTTACAATTAGATTTTTTTTTTGTTTCAAAAGAAATCATTTGCTGTTACTGTTATTCCACCAAATATTGATTTCACCAGTCACCTGACGTTCTTATAAAGCAACAGATAGTTGTCTAAAAATCCATGTAAACAAGACACGTTTCTTATTTTCAACAATTATTTTTATGCAAAAATACTTTAAATTTGCAATGTTTTTTATTTGGACATTTTTAATGTGGTGTAAAAGCAGAAGGGGGCAGTGTGTACTCACAGTTTTGAAGAGCTGCTTTACTTCTGCTCGCAGTGGGTTTGCCATTTCTCAGGGTTCACTCGGATTTCTATCAAACAACCTGCGAACAAACAAATTACCATTTAATTTTCTACTGTAAAACTAACATTACATTTCAAAACAGAATAACAATAATATTTAAGAAGTAAAATTAAAAGCGACCAAGTATATTTTTAATTACTTACTAGCAAATTGCCCTTTGGACGCAATGAAAACAATCAGGATTGCAAACTTCTCCGGTCATCGAAAACAACGTCAAAATAAAAGTCCTCAGAAATCTACATAAAATATTGATGACTAACTTACAATCAGAACGTTCTTACATATATTAGACCAAAAACAAACTTTTGCTTTCAAAGAGTCAAAAACCAAACTTAATTGATGCTAGTGGGCCGAAGGTAAATATAGTTACCATGGGTGATTTCCTAATTTAATATTTAAAAATGACTAGAAACGTTGCTTTATATTAATTAACACAGTATATATTTTTAACATTTTAAAATAACTCATTACAGTAAAAACAATCTCATTTATAACAGAATTACACTAGTTTTAGCCTTGATTTGCTCGCCGATATCTTCTGCATAGTTCTCTCTCCATCAACGTTTTTTGTAGCTCAGCAATAAAACAAGCAAAAGAATGTTATGTTACATTAGAAATGACTATAAAGGCATTTGCCCCCATCATTTTTACTCTTTTCTCAGCTGGGATTGTGGGCCAAATCAAAGGTTACAATGATAACGACCTACTTTGGGCAGCTCTGTATTAGACATAAGCACTTCCTGACTACAAATATTTTTTAGGTACATCAAAATAACAAAAAAAAAAAGAAAACAATACCATAACTCACTGTACAGTTATGAAAACACAAATATGCAGAAATAATTTATTTAGGCCAGTCCATAGGAAGACGTCTTACAAATGTGGATTAATAGCACAGTGCACAGGACAATAGTTTGGAGTTAGTCATTTCAAGATTGTATAAAACTGATTTCAACTACACGTCGTGTATTAAAGCACTTGCATTCATAGAACCTACAGCAGGGGTGACCAACCCTGTTCCTGGAGATCTACCTTCCTGCAGATTTCAGTTGCAACCCATTTCAAACACACCTGCCTGTAATTATGCAGTGCTCTTCAGGTCCTAATTCATTTGTTCAGGGTAGATCAGGGTTGGAGCTGAACTCTGCAGGAAGGTAGATCTCCAGGAACAGAGTTGAGCACCTCTGACCTACACACATACTTATGAAGCGAAAATACATCCATATCTATGTTTACCAGTGTCCTTTCATTTTTGGCATGCGGTTTTCAAAAATTATTTGTGGCAAAAATAGGTCGCAAAATCCACACTGAGATGTCTATTTACTCTACTCACATCCTAAGTGCCAATACCTGTATTTTTTCAGTAAACTAGTCAGGATGTATAAAACGCACACCTTGGAGAGAAAACCAAAGTGAGTTCTTTTCAAAAACACTCTTCGTGAGCTGAAGCGAATATAAAAGTGTCGATATGACAGAGAAAAGGCACTGGCAGACACACGAGCTTGCTCTAATAATTGGCTCTTAGTCTTTTGTTTTCCTCTTTCAGTCTTTCGATCTCTTCGACAAGCGAGTCGTTCACGGAGTATTTCTCTATCAGACCGTGGATTTCATTCTGGAAAAGATGAGTGGTGTTATTATTAGGAGTGTAGTATTCATTTTTAAATGCATTTTCTAGGTGCTTAAAGAATAATTGTTTGTGAAAGAGACACAGTTACCAGCTGGATGTAGAACTGGCGAACCATCTCCACCTGTAGATTGATGATGTCTCGATGACACGTGTCTCTGTGTATAAGTCAAACTGTGAGTCTTTTTTCACTCAGAAACAGTAAATATATAAACAGGACATACTAATGTGTGTGTATATATATATATATAGTTTTAATATCTCTTGTGTTTCTCTTAGATTTCTTTAAATGTTTATATAGTGTTTGAATAGTTTTTGATGACCAACATGTTACTTTTTTTTTCAATTCATCAAAACTGAAAGTTTCGTAATAGATTGCAGTAATATACACTTACCAGCCACTTTATTAGGTACATCAGTCCAGCTGTTCGTTAACACATATTTCTAATTAGCCAATCACATGGCAGCAACTCAATGCATTTAGGCATGTAGACATGGTCAAGACAGTCTTCTGCAGTTCAAACCGAGCATCAGAATGGGGAAGAAAGGTGATTTAAGTGACTTTGAACGTGGCATGGTTGTTGGTGCCAGACAGGCTGATCTGAGTATTTCAGAAACTGCTGATCTACTGGGATTTTCACACACAACCATCTCAAGTGTTTACAGAGAAAAGAGAAAATATCCAGTGAGCGGCAGTTCTGTAGGAGCAAATGCCTTGATGCCAGAGGTCAGAGGAGAATGGCCAGACTGGTTTCAGTTGATAGAAAGGCAACAGTAACTCAAATAAGCACTCATTACAACCAAGGTATGCAGAAGAGCATCTCTGTACGCACAACACGTCCAACCTTGAGGCGGATGGGCTACAGCAGCAGAAGACCACACCGAGTGTCACTCCTGTCAGCTAAGAACAGGAAACTGAGGCTACAATTCACACAGGCTCACCAAAAATGGACAATAGAAAAATGGAAAAACGTTGCCTGCTCTGATGAGTCTCGATTTCTGCTGCGATATTCAGATGGTAGGGTCAGAATTTGGCATCAACAACATGAAAGCATGGATCCATCCTGCTTTGTATCAACGGTTCAGGCTCGTAATGGTGTGGGGGATATTGTCTTGGCACACTTTGGGCCCATTACTGTCAATTGAGCATTGTGTCAACGCCACAACCTACCTGAGTATTGTTGCTGACCATGTCCATCCCTTTATGACCACAGTGTACTTATCTTCTGATGGCTACTTCCAGCAGGATAACGCTGTCATAAAGTGCGAATCATGTCAGACTGGTTTCTTGAACATGATAATAAGTTCACTGTACTCAAATGGCCTCCACAGTCACCATGTCTCAATCTAATAGAGTACCTTTGGCATATGGTGGAACGGGAGATTCACACCATGGATGTGCAGCCGACAAACCTGCAGCAACTGTGTGATGCTATCATGTCAATATGGACCAAAACCTCTGAGGAATATTTCCAGTAGCTTGTTGAATCTATGCCACGAAGGGTTAAGGGAGTTCTGAAGACAAAAGAAGGTCCAACCCGGTACTAGTAAGATGTACCTAATAAAACGGCCGGTGAGTGTTTACTACATATAGTTTTTTGTCTTGGATTTATTTGAAATGTGTATATAGTTTTTAAAAAGCTTTATTTCAAATTTTGCAGTAAATAATGTTTTTTAACTAAATGAAAATGAGAAGCGTTTCAGAGTCAACTAGAAAATTAACTTTTACATTTTTGTCAGTTTTTATGGATTCAGTTAATTAAATATATTAACTATAATGTCAAAAGTACTTTATTCAGCAAAGATGCATTAGATTTCATCAAAAGGGAAAGTTGAACAAAGAACCCTGAGTTTCTTCAAAAAATGTTTTTTTAAAAACTTAAGCAAATCAGCATATTAGAATGATTTCTGAAGGATCACGTGACACACAGTAACATCAAGATATTAATAAAGATTACGGTTTTATTTGAAGTAATTTGTGTTGACATATTTTTAGCTAACATTTTATTTTAAGAAAGAAAAATGTCCGTATGGTTTTAGCTTTAGTTAAATGGATAGTTCACCCCAAAATAAACATTTCCTCTCTATTTACTCACACTCAGGTGGTTCTAAACGTTTATGAATTCTGTTCACAAAACAAGATATTCTGAAAAAAGCAGCCACTGACATCCATAGCAGAAACAAAAAAAATACTATGAAAATCAATGGCAGCTGCTTTCCAACATTGTGTTAAATATGCAGTGGCTCACCTGAAGTCCTCCAGTGCCTCATGGATCATATTACGGACGAAGTTCATCTGAACAGAAGTGAGTGGAGCAGAATCCACTGCTGCGGCTGGAGCTGAGGAGAAACACACATTTCATCCTATTTAAACCTCTTTCATCTGAAGGCCTTGATGTACTTAAAGGGACCGTTCAAGCAAAACTGAAAGTCCTCTCATCATTTACTCTCTCTTCAGTTGTTCCAAACTTGTTTGTGTTTCTTTCTTTTGAACACAAAGGAAGAGATGAAAAATGTCAGGAAATAACAGACATTGACTTCCATAGTATTTTTTGTTCTTATGGATGTCAATGGCAGCTCTTTTTCCTAATATTTTCTTCAGAATATCTTGTTTGTGTTCAACAGAAAAGTTTAGACCCATTAAGTGTGAATAAATGAGAAGGAAATGTTCTTGTTTGGGTGAACTATCCCCTTAAAGCAAAATCTATTGTTTAGTTTTCACCGTCAGAAAAAAAATATGAAGAGTCTTTCCTAACAACAAGCAAAATGGTCTGCCAGTGGGGTAAGTGAAATAATCTTGTTTTCACTTTGAAATGTAGATACTTGGACACTTTATACATGAAAAGTAGAGCTGTTTTAATCTCTAAAAATCAATTGAAGGAAATAGGACCTGAAGTGTCCAGTCAAAAACATTCCAATGGCGGCACCTGCTTGTACATGAAGAATAAGGTCAATAAGGCATGTGCTATCCTGCTGGCAGGATTTGGATTAGTTTTTGCGACAGATTTATGCGCTTTTAAAAGCTTCAAAAAATAGGCCACTGTCCAACATCATTATACAGCATGGAAGAGCCAGGATAAAACGTAAACCTACTCCAACTGTGTTCATCTGACAAATTAAAAGTCATATACAAAGAGAATGGCTTGAGGGTCATTCAACTGTGGTGATATTTTCATTTGAGTGTGAACTTTAGTAAGCATACCAGCAGCAGCAGCAGCAGCAGCAGCAGGAGGAGCAGGAGCTCTGCTGACGGGGGAATCATATGTGAGCTGTGTGGACAGATCTCTCCTCTGACTGGGCTCCGGTGTGTTGAACTGAGGCTGAACAGACTGAATTCGCGTGCTCTGAGCTGCAGGCGGTGTGGTGATGGCATCATACTCCTGCCGCAAACCATTACTCTTCTCCACCTGTCAACAACACCGAGAAACAGAACTCAATTTATGTTTCCACAGCGAAATGAACCACCAATTATTCCAGCATATGTTTTACACAGCAGTTGTTGGCCTTCCAGCCACAACCCAGTACTGGGAAACACCCATACACTCTCCAATTCACACACACACAGTCATACACTACAGTCAATTTAATTCACCTATAGCACATGTCTGTGGACTGTGGGGGAAACTGGAGGAAACCCACGCGAACACAGGGAGAACATGCAAACTCCCCACAGAAATGCTAACTGACCCAGCCGGGACTCGAACCAGTGACCTTCTTGTTGTGAGGCGACAGTGCCAACCAATTAATACTATTCTATTACATTATTAGTAAATATGTTATTTAAAGGGTCACGGAACCCCCCTGTCTCAGCAGGATGTTTTCACACCTCTAGTTTGGAAAAAGTCAGGAAAATGGGTGTGTCCAGCTCGGTTTAGGTGGGGAGTGTCGGGGGAGGGAAACAGGGAAGATTTTGCATTAAAACGGGAGTTTCCGTTTGGGCACGTGCTGATTTTCAACAGAGGCAAAACGACACCACAGATGCAGGCGAGAAAGACAATGACTGTGTTTACATGGACAACAGTAATCGAATTACTTGCCAATTCTTAATTGTCGACTTTTAAAATTTAGCACTTTCACTTTCATTTATAGGGAACATTTCATGCATGCTCCCGTGACAAATGAGATATTGGATGTGAGGATGAACTGCTGGAGAGTGGAGTTTTAATGGAATGTTTGATACAGCACAGCGAATGGGAGAAAAAAATACCCTCCACATTTCCCGGTAACTTAGATGCACTCGGTATGTAACATATCGTCAGAAAGCCGTGTGTGTATAGACTATCCTGTCACAAAATGCGGCGAAAATCCTACACGATGGTAAGTTTGATTAAGGTGTTTACATGTTTACACTCGGAGAGAAGCATTTACAGCGGATCTTTCAGTCTATAATATTGCAGTGATATTATTGTACTGTAAACTTAGTAACTAAATCATTTTGACTGAGGTATGTCTTTAAAAACTGAAAGAGTACTGCTGACGATACAAACTAACTTTGCCATCTGAATAAACAAACAAAGACCACTGATCGCTCACTTACCAAATCTGTAAAGACAGGACCATCAACCACCAACTGGAGCCGCGTCTTTTTTTAAAAGAAGACGAGCGGCAAATCCGGATTTGACCATTTCCAGATGCGAAAAGCTCTCGGGTAAAAAATGTTCCTAACAAATGCATTTCTGTCGTGTGTCGCGTGCACTGTAATCCACGTGTGAGTCCAGCTGCGCTCTCATAGCGGGAAAATGAAAGCAAAACCTTCGTTGCAGCACATTAATAAACGCAACACTGATGACCCGTGTCTCCATATTCTTTTTCTTCCACTTGTTTTGGCAATGCAACGTGGCGTCTCTCTGCCGTCTGAACACTGTAACAGGTAAAAACTTTCTTCAAAGCTATCATGCATATTAATGAAGTTGCACCGCATACACAATAGAGCGCGCTGATTGGTTTGAACCAAGTCTTTCTCATGAATTAATGCTGCACACTCAGAGATGTCACGATGCACTCGCAGGTACAGACATCCAGTCTCCACGCTGGATTTACACACAAGTATCTAATCGCCGTGACGCAGCTTCAAAAATTCGTTTTAAACCGGAAGAATAAATTTGCTAAAAAAAACACAAGAACAACCAATTTTCACTTTTTAGTGCAATATATGTGTCCTAATAGTGTTTATAGCAGTGTGGGACACATATATGACTGTCAACAGCTCAAAAAATGTGTTTGGTGTTTCATGACCTTTTAACGACTTAAATTTAAAAAGGCTTGCAAATTTACTTTATATTATTTAAAAAATAATTAATATAATATAATATAATATAGGCGACGCAGTGGCGCAGTAGGTAGTGCTGTCGCCTCACAGCAAGAAGGTCGCTGGGTCGCAGGTTCAAGTCTCGGCTGGGTCAGTTGACGTTTCTGTGTGGAGTTTGCATGTTCTCCCTGTGTTCGTGTGGGTTTCCTCCGGGTGCTCCGGTTTCCCCCCACAGTCCAAAGACATGCGGTACAGGTGAATTGGGTAGGCTAGATTGTCTGTAGTGTATGAGTGTGAATGAGTGTGTGATGTTTCCCAGAGATGGGTTGCAGCTGGAAGGGCATCCGCTGTGTAAAAAATGTTGGCGGTTCATTCCGCTGTGGCGACACCGGAATAATAAAGGGACTAAGCCGACAAGAGAATGAATGAATGAATAATATAATATAATATAATATAAATTAATTTTCAGCCAGGTGCATACAGAATGTTTAGTTTTTTAATATAGTGCATCCATAATGCTAAACAACAAACCTTGGTGCCATTCTGGACATCAGTCTGCTGTGGAGGGGTAGTGGTGGACTCCTCTTCTTTGATTGGTGGAGTCTGCACCACAGACGGACTGTAGCAGCGGCTGCCAGGAGTGCCCAATGGAGTCTTCCTCTGGGACGAGCCGCCGGGGAAATGAGGTAGATATTCAAAGTCTAGTAAAGCAGAGAGTGGTCAAAGTAGAATTTGATTATTTTATGCTCATTACGGTTAATGAAAATGAAATGTAGTTTGTAGCAACTTGCCTTTCTTTCCACTTGATACATCACTCAGTCGGTGTCCTTTGTAATCTAGAGAGATGAGGTTTATTTGGTCATTAATTAGTTAAATAAATGTAAAAAAAAGTCTTCTCAACTCAAATGTGGTGTATAAGTGTCCTCACCATCTCGTACAGGTGAAAAGATGTCCAGGCTGTTTCTGCCGACTCTGAATCGGTCAGTGCTCTGCTGTCCTTCTGCTTCCCTCGAGAAAACATCTATACTGCCGCCTAGAAACAACATCAACATACTTATAATTTCTTCAATTCTGCCATATTTAACTGAACACCCTTAAATAATCCTCACCATTTCTTGAAGTATCAGCAAAGCCATGTGATTTAAAACCTGATGGAAAAGCAGACGATTTAACTTATTATTACATACTTATTATTAGTAATTAAAAAATAAGCAGAGAGATATAAAGCACACTGCATTGTACCATCATTAAGAGGGGAGAAAATGTCCAGGTTTAAACTATTTCGTCCGATGCTGCTGAATTTCTCAACATTGGGCATCTGATCTTGACTGAGCTGACCCTCTGCCTCTCGAGAAAACACCTCAGCAGACGGACCTGAAACACAACACATTATTATTATTATAATACCATTACAACAGCTAAAAACAGAGCTTTAAAATGCCAGCTAAGAAATAAAACTGTCGTTAGTCATGAAGAGTAAATATAACCTGTGACTTGGGCTTGACCGTCTCCAGGAAACTCAGATCCAGAAACTATGGGTGGGACAGTAGATGTTGGGGTGGAGGGTCCCGTCTGCTGACTGCTGCCCAGCTTGACTGAGATCCTTTTATTTGATTGAGAAGACTTGCTGGATGATTTGGTGGACTGTAACAAGAGTCAGAACTATAAATAAACTGATGAATGGGCTATATTTCATATTCATGGGAACTAAGAAAACTAGATAAAATTTAAGGTATTTAAATCAAATTTAATAATAAAAAAAGAACTGCTTTAAAAAAAAAATAAATAAATAAAAATCACAATTTCTTTAATTAACGTATATATATATATATATATATATATATATATATATATATATATATATATATATATATATATATATATATAATATATATATATATATATATATGTTTTTTTTTTATTAATCAGGGGTTTTATAAATATAATAAATAATACGAATTTTATTTAATGAATTTAAACCTATTAAATGAAATAAAAACTATTTTAAAATAAAAAAACCCTGCACAAAATACAAACTCCAAGTGTATTTTTTAAAACTACATCTTTACTACATTTAAGAAATGATGCATGGACATTTATTCATTTCTAAATTGTCTTAACTAATTTTATTAAAAAATAAAACATAATTAATCGTATTGTGAATCAGGAAATGAGTGAATCGTGAATAATTATTTTAAAAGCAGATTACGCATATGAATATATAAATTAATACGACATGCATACTGTCCACAATCTTTGAGCGTTTAATGCATTTTTGTCCTTATGCCTATAGATTTTTGTTATGTAATAACAATATGAGTAAATTCAACATAAACAAACTCATGTAAGGCTGGAAATGTGTTATAGACACATAAGAGACGTAGCTGTACCTTTAACTTGGAGGTGAGTTCTGGAAGCGAATGCAGGTCACTGAGGTCTTGTGAGCAGTGTTGATTTTGACCGGTGCGCTGAGGTTTCTCAGGTCATACAGGTAGATCCGGCCCTGCGTTGAGCCCACAACCAGTCCAGCTCCATCAGGAGTAAAATCAATAGCTGTGAGCGGAGACTCCACCTGCTTATTACGAAACACTCTGTGGAGAAATAAACACACTTTTAACTGAAGTTGTAATCTTTAAGTGAACATTTTTCAAACATTTTTATATTTGTAAGTACACTGATATTGTGTAACCGTACCCGAGAATCATGTTTATTTATGTAGTTTCAGTTTGAACATAGGTGTGAAAATGCACTATGCATCTTTTTTATTTTTTAAAACTGCCATTTAGTTTTGTTATTTAACAAAATGTATTTTTTAAACAAAGAAATGTGCAGCATTTAAGAAATGACACGGACATTTATTCATTTCTAAATTGTCTTAATTCATTTTGTTAGAAATAAAAAAAGAATCATATTGTGAAAAGTATTGTGAATCATATCGAATCAGTAATTAAGTGAATCATTACACCCCTAATACAAACGTATAAATGTTTAAAGCAAATAAAATGGGGTAAAATCGCTATAGAATGTGTATCCAATTAATATTCCAAATTTGAAGTTGATATCACAAAACTTACAGTTGAGGTCCAGTGAGGATTTGTGTTTAGGTGCTAGTTCTACAAAGTGGCCAGTGAGTGACGACCAAATCCATGTCAATTTTTCAAAACATTCTCCTGTTACAAAACCATTCCATTTGTCATCGAATACGGAACCTTAACTGTCAGCCTATCAGACCTTTCCTAAAATATATATGACTTGTCAGTATGGTTAAATGATACTGAAAAAAAATTGCAACATTTTGTTTTTCTGCAATGTATATTGCAATATAAATATAAATTTTACAAGATGACGCGAGTAAATATTTAGAAAGAATTCATATTTTAACATCAATAGGGATTATTTTTTTAGGGCAATGTATCTGCATAAAATATACAAAAATTACACAAAAACATACAAAATAACAAAGCACAAATGAAACCATAAGAACAAAGATATAAATGAAATAGACAGCGCTTTATGGTTTTCTGTGAACTCTAACAGCATTGAGGTTCAGATAATGCAATAATCAAATATATAGTCTTCATTGTGCAAATAATTAAACAATTCATCTTTGTTAAAATGCCAAACTTTATCATTTCTTGTGCCCTAATGGTTCAAATTAGCTTGAAATCTTAATCACAGGCCTGAAATACACATTTAAATGAAAATCTTTCACACCATTAGAACCTATTAGATTAGGTCATGTTGCATTAATCCTAATGCCGAATTCAGACTGCATGATTTTAGCTCTGATTTTGACTTGCCGACAGGTTTTGAAAAATCGCTGACAAATGCCTAAAATCACAGGCAAATCGGTGCTTGTTCACGTGAGTGACAATCACACAGTATGAACTATCAAGGACGTGATATGAGAGAATCGCCGATGAGTCGCCGACACCCGTGAGATATTTGGCATGCTAAATATCTGGAGCTGTCGGCGATTCAAATCATGCCGTGTGAAATGAGTTCTGATTGAAAATAACATCGGCGATCACCTACAGCCAATAAGAGAGCACCATTCACTTGTACGGGTACCTGCAGGCCAGGGGGAGGCTGGGGGGAAATTGGCAGGAGCACTGTGTTTGTTTGACGTGTCATCTGATCAATATCACAATCAGGTCGAAAAGTTAAAAAAAGGTGAGGAGAGATTGTTCATTCTCTTCAAAAGCCAGGTGAGCAACACAAGTTTCTAAAGCTAAAGCTTTCTGTTTACATTATGTAGTTAATGTCAAAAAATATATTACGTGACCTCGCGTTGTTTCCATGTCTCTTCTCGCATTTGTTTGGTTGTGAGACGTAGTTTAGACAAAATTGTCTGTGATTCTTCCTATTTTAAAGTCATGCAGTGTGAACTCTCCTGTCGCCGATCCATCCAACAGTGTAAAAACAGCACCGACAGAACGCTAGCCCAGATAGTCATGCAGTGTGAAAACATCTGTGACAATCTGCAGTAGTCGTACTTTGAAAATCATGTAGTCTGAACTTGGCATAACATGACACTGCAGATCCTACGATATGACTACTGCATATTGGCACATTGTGATATGGATGCTGAAATGATATATTGTGCAGCCCTATTTGTCTTGAATTAGAAAATGATTTGATAAAAAAAGAAACAGTATATTTTGTAATATGAAACTTGACACAGACGTGAGGGGCGGAGCTTGCTAAAAATCAGTTTCATTAATAACGCCATGTCTGACTGAAACAAAGTTTCACAGGATGAATGCAGAATTTATAAGCTTTAAACAACTAAGTTTACAACACTAACATCCTAAAAAACTATTAAGATATTTTCTGTCAACATCAAACTGTTTTCAATTTTTAGATACAGTTGAAGTCAGAATTATTAGCCCCCCTAAATTATTAGCCCCGTTTATTTTTCCCCAATCTCTGTTTAACGGAGAGAAGATTTTTTCAACACATTTCTAAACATAATAGTTTTAATAAGTCATTTCTAATAACTGATTTATTTTATCTTTGTCATGATGACAGCAAAAAATATTTTACTAGACATTTTTCAGGATACTTCTATACAGCTTAAAGTGACATTTAAATGCTTAACTAGGTTAGTTAGGGTAACTAGGCAGTTTAGGGTAATTAGGCAAGGTATTGTATAATAATGGTTTGTTTTGTAGACTATGGAAATAAATATAGCTTAAAGGGGCTAATAATTTTGACCTTAAAATGATTTTTAAAAAATTAAAAAGTGCTTTTATTCTAGACGAAATAAAACAAATAAGACATTCTCCAGAGGAAACAATATTATCAGACATACTGTGAAAATTGTCCTTGCTCTGGTAAACATTCTTTGGGAAATATTTAAAAAAGAAAAAAAAAATCAAAGGGGGGCTAATAATTCTGACTTTAACTGTACATTGCTCTTCTAAGTGCATGCGGTCTCTTACATTTTGCTGGAAGTGTCATAGCAGACGATCTTCTTGTCCAGGCCTACAGTAACAAAGAGTAAATCATTGGCCGGGGAGAAGGCCAGCCCTGAACAGGGGGCTTTGTGCGCCCCCTCAAACATGTGCAGTTCCTTCTGAGTGTTGGCATCCCAGAGGGCCACACATCCACTGTCAGACACTGTTCCAAGCAAAGAGCGCTTCACCAGAGAGTACCTCAGATCATGGATGGGCTGCAGACAACAGCACATGCTGGAGGTTAGACTTCTGATACAGCAAAAACTGATTATGTCTTATGGTTTAGAGTGATGATTAGAAATGACAAAATGCTGGATTTGAAATAAACAAAGATACGTAAATTCTTTAATATGTTAATACAGCTTTATTACAGCTTTATTACATAAGCATATTTCACTGTGTACAATGTATGATCTTAATATAATTATACATTGAATTTAACAATTTTTTTAACATTTATATTTGTATTTTTTGTATGTTAATTTGTATTTTTACTCATTTGACTTACTATTTTTTTTTTAAAGATATTTATATGTTTTAGCGTGTCATGTATGTTAATCTTTTTATTTATTTTTATAAAACAATTTATAGTATTTTCACTATTCACTGTCACAGTTCAGTTGCTTTATTTTGTATGGCTGAAGAAGTCAGGCTCACCACATTTGGGCCGTGGCCGAAAGGCTTGCTGGACAAGTTGGTTGTGATGCTGTGGAGGATGATGTCTCCGCTAGTGGAGCCTGATGCGATGTAGCTGTCTCCTCCATTAAAAGACACACACGTCACCTCCTCCTTGTGATCCTACAACAGGGAAATCAATTGACAGAGGGCGTGTATGAAGTTGGGGGATCGTCATAGTAGCATGAGCCATTGAAATAAGTATGCAATCGGCTACTGTCTGAGCTGGGGTAGTTGCATAAAGCGATCTGATTGGCTGATGCTTGCGTTGGTGCTTGAAAAGTTGAGAAATTCCCAACTTCTGCAGCGAGCAACACCTCTGAAGCAGCATCGATGGACCCACAATTCAGTTCTGCAACGCTTGACGTCACCCATTCAAAGAGAATGGGAAGCGTTGACGCTGATGCCCAGTGTGAATGGGGCGTTAGGATGTACACTACTGTTCAAAAGTCTGAAATCAGTAAGATTCTTTTTCTACTCACTAAGGCTGCATTTATTTCATCAAAAATACTAATACTAAATACAAAAAAATTGCTCAATTTTACATAATAAATAGGACAAACAAATAACATTTCAAATAAAATTTCAAATTTTATTATTGAATTTAAAGTAAGTTTAAAGTACTCTTGCCATTTAAAACAGAATTGTCAGCATCCTACTTCAGTGTTGCATTAACTTTCAGATTTCATAATATCCTGATTTGCTGTTCTATTATGATCAATTATTACTTGCTCATCATTATTAACAAATAAAAGTAAATACATTTCAATGGTTCTGTACCAAAGTTTCTACAAATATATATAGCAGCCCAACACATTTCAACATTAATAATTATAATACATATTTACTGAGGACCATGTGACTTTAAAGACTAAAGTAATGATGCTGAAAATTCTGCTTTAAATAACAGAAACAAATAAATGTTAGCACACATTCAATATCTCACATTTTGACCAGTTGTACTGTATTTTTGATCAAATAAATGCAGCCTTGGTGTGCAGAATACATTTTTTGAAACATCAAAAAAGGGAATTGACGACTAGTATTCTAGATGATCTAAACTGAGAGCTTTCAGAAATGTACACAAATGCTTGAAACATTCATTACTACTGTAAGAGTGCATTACCTTAAGGCTTCGGTGCAGTCGTTTTGTCTTGAGGTCCCAGATATTAACAGTGTTATCCAGTCCACCACTGACTAGGAACTGTGATGTGGAGTTCAGACTCACACGGGTTTGCTTTTTCTACAAACAAAAGGCAACTTTTAGACACAAATAAGAACAAAATGTTGAGTTAGATATGCAGTTTCTCAGCTCACCCCTTCACCGAGCTCCATGACTGGAACAGGAGAGGACTTGAGACTGGACACCACCAGTTTGTCTCCTATACTGCTGGCACTGACCACATACTGATCTGAAAACTGTTAAGATAAACCTCTTTCATCAAACCAGCTACATTTAATAAAATGCTTTTATTATAATAACTGCTAAAATAATATGAATTAATATGAATTGAGATTTTATTAAAACACTGTGTAGTAGACATTTTGTGATTAAATATCATATATAGTGGTATTGTATGTATTTATCAGTATTTATTCATGTATAAAATACTCATGCAATTTCAGAAACTGTATTATACTACAGGCAGTGCAGAATTATTAGGCAAATGAGTATTTTGACCACATCATCCTCTTTATGCATGTTGTCTTACTCCAAGCTGTATAGGCTCGAAAGCCTACTACCAATTAAGCATATTAGGTGATGTGCATCTCTGTAATGAGAAGGGGTGTGGTCTAATGACATCAACACCCTATATCAGGTGTGCCTAATTATTAGGCAACTTCCTTTCCTTTGGCAAAATGGGTCAAAAGAAGGACTTGACAGGCTCCGAAAAGTCATAAATAGTGAGATATCTTGCAGAGGGATGGCAGCACTCTTAAAATAGCCAAGCTTGAACTGTGATCATCAAACAATCAAGCGTTTCATTCAATATAGTCAACAGGGTCGCAAGAAGCGTGTGGAAAAACCAAGGCGCAAAATAACTGCCCATGAACTGAGAAAAGTCAAGCGTGCAGCTGCCAAGGTGCCACTTGCCACCAGTTTTGCCATATTTCAGAGCTGCAACATCACTGGAGTGCCCAAAAGCACAACGTGTGCAATACTCAGAGACATGGCCATGGTAAGAAAGGCTGAAAAACGACCACCACTGAACAAGACACACAAGCTGAAACATCAAGACTGGGCCAAGAAATATCTCAAGACTGATATTTCTAAGGTTTTATGGACTAATGAAATGAGAGCGAGTCTTGATGGGCCCGTGGCTGGATCGGTAAAGGGCAAAGAGCTCCAGTCTGACTCAGACGCCAGCAAGGAGGAGGTGGAGTACTGGTTTGGGCTGGTATTATCAAAGATGAGCTTGTGGGGCCTTTTCGGGTTGAGGATGGAGTCAAGCTCAACTCCCAGTCCTACTGCCAGTTTCTGGAAGACACCTTCAAGCAGTGGTACAGGAAGAAGTCTGCATCCTTCAAGAAAAACATGATTTTCATGCAGGACAATGCTCCATCACACGCGTCCAAGTACTCCACAGCGTGGCTGGCAAAAAAGGGTCTAAAAGAAGAAAAACAATTGACATGGCCTCCTTGTTCACCTGAGCTGAACCCCATAGAGAACCTGTGGTCCATCATCAAATGTGAGATTTACAAGGAGGGAAAACAGTACACCTCTCTGAACAGTGTCTGGGAGGCTGTGGTTGCTGCTGCACGCAATGTTGATGGTGGGTAAAACACTGACAGAATCCATGGATGGCAGGCTTTTGAGTGTCCTTGCAAAGAAAGGTGGCTATATTGGTCACTGATTTGTTTTTGTTTTGTTTTTGAATGTCAGAAATGTATATTTGTGAATGTTGAGATGTTATATTGGTTTCACTGGTGAAAATAAATAATTGAAATGGGTATACATTTGTTTTTTGTTAAGTTGCCTAATAATTATGCACAGTAATAGTCACCTGCACACACAGATATCCTCCTAAAATAGCTCAAACTAAAAACAAACTAAAAACTACTTTCAAAAATATTCAGCTTTGATATTAATGAGTTTTTTGGGTTCACTGAGAACATGGTTGTTATTCAATAATAAAATTAATCCTCAAAAATACAACTTGCCTAATAATTCTGCATTCCCTGTATATTATATTAAAAACTAACATATTTTAATACTCAATATAATAAATTATTTATAAATGTACCATCATTTTATTTTTTTAATGGTCTTTATTTTTATTTCGTTTTTATCTTAAATCAAAATTCTAGATTCTAAATTTTTTATCTTAAATCTAAACTTTAAATCTAAAATAATTGTATTTAATATTATTTTATTTATTTATATTTAAACAATTTGTTACAATATTAATTGTATTGTCAATACAATTTGTTTAATGTTTCTACCAATTTATATTCATACATATGTATATATCTCAGCTGAATATTATTAATTTAAATGTTTTATTTATTCATATCTTTTTATTGTTTTTCCATACATTTCCAAAACATTTTAAACTGAGTATAAAAAAAATTAAAACACACCTGCATGAGTTTCTGATGAAGCACTCTGGTTTGCTAAATGTTTAATTTGTCAAATCATTCATTTTAACCACATCTTTCAATTTAGATAATCACTTTAATGTTCTTATTTTCATTTTGGTAATTTATTATTATGAATTTAGGTTTCTATTTCTATTTATTTATTTATTTATTTATTATTATATTGTATTATTAATTAGGTTTAAATTTGTAACAAAAATATTATATAATTTAATATGATTACTTATAATGATATGCTATATTTTCCAATTTAAAATTTAACTTGTGCAATTATTTTATTATAGTATTATTTATTTCACTAAATTATTTTATTATTTATACAATTATATACATTACCTGACAAAAGTCTTTTCAGTGATCCCAGTTTAAGGAGCAACAAATAATAACTTGACTTTTAGTTGACCATTTGGAAAAGTGGCAGAAGGTAGATTTTTCAGATGAATAATCTGTTTAACTCCATCCCAATCATCACAAATACTGCAGAAGACCTATTGGAACCCGCATAGACCCAAGATTCTTACAGAAATCAGTTTGGTGAAAGGTAAATTATGGTTTGGGATTACATTCATTATGGAGGCATGCGAGAGATCTACAAAGTGGATGGCAACATCAACAGCCTGTGGTATCAAGACATTTGTGCTGCCCATTACATTACAAACCACAGGAGAGGGCAAATTCTTCAGCAGGATAGCGCTCCTTCTCATACTTCAGCCTCCACATCAAAGTTCCTGAAAGCAAGGAAGGTCAAGGTGCTCCGGGATTGACCAGCCCAGTCACCAGACATGAACATTATTGAGAATAGAGGAGGAGGCATTGAAGATGAATCCAAAGAATCTTGATGAGCTCTGAAAGTCCTGCAAGAACTCTTTCTTTGCCATTCCAGATGACTTTATTAATAAGTTATTTGAGTCACTGCAGATATGTATGGATGCAGTCCTCCAAGCTCATGGGAGTCAGACACAATATTAATTCTTTTTCCACTGCACCATGACTTTATATTCTATACTGTACATTATTTCTGTTAAGTGACAAGACTTTCAGTCTAAGCAAAGTCAGACCTTACTATACTAATTAAATAATTAAAATTCAAACGTAATTTAGAGGTACTTGCCTTTCATATAAGCCACTTCTGATACCAAATGATCAACTAGAAGCCAAGTTATTATTTGTTGTTCCTAAAACTTGGATAGGCAACAAGACTTTTGTCAGGTAGTGTACACAACTTTCTCTAAACATGTGTCATGTCTTAATTTTTGCACAACAGCATAATTGTGGCAATGATACTCAAACACATGAGAAAACAGTTTGTCAGTGCTAGAGGATACTGCTGCTGCTCCAGCACACTTGAGCCACTGGATGTGTGGCACTGTGAGGATTAAACTGCTCCACCACTGTCATGGAGCTCGAGTCCCAGATCTTTAGACAGTCACCGGACGACACCAGCCGCGTGACGTCCTCCATCCCAGCAGCTGACAGGACACAAAAGATGAACAGATGTCAGGCACACCATGCCACAAAGTGCACAGGAATATTAAATGTCACACTGCAGAGGTAGACTAGTTTTAAATAGTCATTCAATCATGTTATGTTGCACTTTAAAAGACTGCTATGACAATCATTTTTGACATATGGTCAAATTATCAGGTTACAATATCAGATAACATTTATCCTTGTTCATTTTTTTGTAAATAAAATGCCAACGAAACACAAGGAAAGATTTATTTAATGTTTCAATGAACTTTAAGAAATTAAAATGGCAAAATATCAGTTTTACAAAGTCTGTATTCTGTATTTTGATTACTTGTAAGCTAGCCTTTGTGCTATTATATAGAAATTACTGTCTGTAAAAGTAACATTCATCGGTTTTATTTGTAACTTTGCTTTATATGTATTCTGACCCCTTTTTTGTCTGAACTGTATTGTTTGAATTTCTCTTTATGTATTTTTGGAATATGTTTAGTTTTATCTGTATTGTTGTTAAAATTTATTAAACATAATTATATATTTTTTTAAATGGCAAACTATAGATCTGTGTTCCATGGAAAACATATTTTTGTAAAAACAAAACACTAGTTATTCTGGCCAGCGATTAGTGATTAAGTTGTTAAACTGTTAAGCAGTTTATCTGTACAGTCTGAAATGTCATGGAGGGTGTACATTATGTCTTAAATACGTTTTTGAAAAACTAAATCAACGTTACATGCAGTTAGCCCAGAAGCAATACAGTTACTTCATGAAAGCCTTCCCATTTCAAATAATGAAATTCACTTACAAAAGTGAATTCAACAGCAAATTATTAGGGAAAACATTTGAAATAAAACAGCAAGCACTCGTTAAAAGACTTTAGCTCTTCAATTCGCAGTCATTTGTTGCTGCTCATGTTGTTGTTGTGCTAATAGTTTCTGCAGTCACCAGCTGACTAGCAACTGCTAGCTACTTACCCTGGTTTTGGACTATACAAGTGTAGAAAATGTAAATGATATGCTGGTATACCGTTCTCAATACATCCACTGTGGTTAAATAAATGTGCCCTTTTATTTGAAACTAAAACTTTGTCATATCGATAAAGTTTGAACATCCGTGGCTCCGGAAAGGAACCGCCACTACGGCACGCCGCTGGGCTCAAACAAAACAAAAAGGACACATTGGGATTTACAACAACGCTAAATTCGACAACTGCTAATCATGCAGTTTCTGTAGCAAACTTTGCATTAAGGCATAGGTTAACCAAAAATAAAAATGTTATGTTAATTTACTCACCATCTACATCAATCTATTTACGTTGTATATGATTTATATCACTCAGGATAATATTAAATACTTTTATATGAACGTGGTCAGTAATGATAATAATCAAATCAATGGCAATTTGAGGGTCAAAAATACATACATGCACAACAAAAATAATGCCAGTGGCTTCTAACAGTACACTGTAGGTCTTGGATAGCCATGGGTCGATAACCGTTTTCAATACTGTGGTTTGGAAAAGTCAAGGTTTTAAAACAGTCAACATTTTGTGCAATACCGTTCGGTATGTGTACGATTTATTATTTACTTCTTTTGTTTTGTTTGTTTTTAGGACAATAGTATCTCCAGCAGAAAAAAGATATCCAAAGATGCCATTTAAATATAAGACAGCAGAAGTCAATAATTCATTTGAATTATTTAGCCTGACATGTTTACTGTTCCAAAATATTATAAATGTTTCTTAAAATAAAATATATTGTGTTTAAAAGGGAAAAAAGTTTTTGTTTTTACCCAGACATTTAAAATGAATATATTTTAGAGCAGTAATCACAATACCGCGAAACCGTGATATTTTTATGCAAGGTCATAACGTCAAAATCTTATACTGGCCCAGACCTGATTGTTTTCACAACAGTCTAATATTCTTGTCGCATGAAGTGATAGTTCACCCAAAAAATGAACATCTGTCATTTACTCACCCTTGACTTATTTCACAACCAGGGGCGGACTTAACCAATAAGCGAGGTAAGCAGCCGCTTAGGGCCCCGGGGAATTGGGGGCCCAGAACAATGTCAAGAAGCCTATATTAATCATATAGCTCTTCTATAAATTTTCTATCTTATGTATTTAAGTCTGTCTATAACCATTAAGATATTAACGTTAATACTTCTTTTCAAAACCAGGGGGCCCTATGAATAGCCTAGTGGAATGTTCCTTCTACACATGCAGATATTAAAATCTAATCACAAATATGGCTATTTTTATTTAATTTTTATTCTATTTTATATTTTTATTTGTGAATTTATTGTATTTAATTTTACATTAGGAAGATAAAGGTTCCACTTAAAATATATTTCTAACATGCAGTTTATTTACAAAAAAAAATAAAGAATTTAGAGAGAAAAAATATCTACAGTCTAGAGAAAGAGATTATTTTGAGTTTCAATGCTAGGGCCCCATACCCAAAATTGCTTATACCCAGAACTGCTTAGGGCCCCGAATCACTAAGTCCACCCCTGTTCACAACAGACTGAGTTTTTTGTTTTGTCAAATACAAAAGAAGATATATTTAAGAAAGCTAAAAACCGGTAACTATAGACAATCATATCACAAAGGCTAGCTACTACTATAGCCACTGATTGGTTCCAGGTTTCTAACATTCTTTAATGTTTTATTTTTTGTTTAAGAGAACAAAAAAACTCAAACTGGTTCAAAAGGAGACTGGTTAAAATTCAAACTTTACTCAAAAGGATAGTAAACAATGACAGAATTTGAATTTTGGAGTAAACTATACCTTTAAATCGCAAGACAAACTTGAACTGACATTGTTTACAACAAAGATGGAGGATTTCCTTGTGTTATGTATGCTGCAACTTACATAAAATTGTGGTAAACAAATAGTGTTAGTTCACTTGTGAGTTTGCACATAAATATACATTAACATTGGTCCACTCATTTCAGTTCATAAGCATGTATCTTCAAGAGCCATGGGCATTCATTTAGTTTTGCCTGACCGTATATGTTTTGTTGTTGTTGTTTTACTCTTAAAGTACTGATAGCTGTTAACCTTTTTTAGCTGTTGGCATTTTAAGAATGACAAAAGACCACAATTTCAGCTAAAATCTTTTTTAATGTTCTACTTAAAAATGTGACCTCCATCTTGGATGGCCAGAGAGTGAGAAATTTAACCGCATTTTTTTCAGTGAACTATCCCTTTAATAAACACCCCAGAGACAGTTCATAAGACTGCAGTGCTTGTTAACAACCAGTAAATATAGGTTATATTAAATAAGATCCAACATTTCTAGCAAAAACAATGCATATAAACGGTAGCATATTAATGCAGTGCACACTGGGACTTATTTTTGATAAAGACAAAGCACTGAACAGTCAATATGTATAGAAAGGATCAGTCCTGAGGAGGAATTTAGTGTTTGGGTGCTATTAAATGCATAAGACGTTAATATAGCAGTGTAATTATTTAACATCTTGAGAGATTCGTAAAAAATAATCAAAAAGGCAGGATACGTAACTTTGCATAGTAATAATACAGATAAATATACAGCAAGGGCTCAGAAGTGCTTCACATATTAACCTTATTATCACATAATCAGAGCTTCTTAATGTCCAAAAACTGGAGATGTTCATGTTGTCCAGCTGTGTCCTGTGGTCATCACTGTGGCAGAGGTACAAGGACTTTGACGTAGTTCATGGGAAATAAGCCAGACTGGCCTCTGATCATCCCCTCATACCAGTTCTCATCAATCTGGCTGGTCAGAATGATGATGTCGCCCTCTTTAAAGCCCAGCTCGCCCTGGTTTTCTGCCTGGAAACTGTACAGTGCCCGACAGCAGGGCTGATCCAGGGGGGGAGCTCTATCATCTAGCGCACATGAAGGAAAATAATGTTTATTTAAGCAGCTTCTTTCACAAGCTTACGGTCATTTTAAATTAAACACTGCACAGACACATTCCAGTGTTTGATTTAGATATGAAAATAGTTCTTCTTCGTTTCATCCTTATTTTTATATCATGTATTGCAAAATAATGTACAGTACTCTTGTTTGATAGTAGACAGGGCTTCATTTGTGCCGAGAAATGCACCCCTTCATAGACTTTCATTAACATTCTCAGTGTACATAAAAAAAAAATCAAAAGGCCATAATTGATTAAAACGTAAAATGATTATTATTTTTGATGGATAAAGCAAGGACAAGAAGTGAAACGCATTTTAAAACGCACTAGGTTTACAAATAAATGTAAAATAATAATATTGACTAAAAATTAGGCTTTTTGGAGGGTTTTAAACAAACATTTAGGCTACATGGAACACAAAATTGTTGTTGCTGTTTTAAACTAAACCACACATTAAACAATTTACTTAATCTCATTGGTATTGTATTTAAAGTCAATCTTATTTATTTATTTATTTATTTATTTATATATCTTCTGTAAGGGTAGGGTTCCATTCATGAAACTCACCTCAATCACTCTCATTAGTGTCATAACTCTATTATTATAATTTTTTAAAATCAATTCCAGTTAATAGATGCACATTTCAGAGGGGGTGCATTTTACGGCCGGGGTGCGTATCTTGGCACAACACCGGAACAAGCCGGATCGGGAACCTCTGAAATCTGATCCGGCACCTATTTTTACCAATCCCCCTCCTCACATGCACCCCCGCCCCACCCCGCTCTTTACTTTTTTCCACGACTCCCCAACCCTCTTCATTTTCGTCCGCAACACCCCTGTTGTGTATATAATATTCATAACCACAACAGTTCTGTCTGGTTCTCGAATCTGACTGGCTGATAGCCATGCAATATTTTGCAATAACAGCACTCGAACAATCTCCTCACCCTTCTGTATTACTCCACCCACACAGAGTACAGTTTGACAAATATTGCTGCTGTTGGGCAACATAATGTACTTTTGAGGCTTTTCTGTAGTCGAGAATGTAGTTGTTTAGATTGCAGTCATGCAGTTTATTTATAAGGATAGTGCCTATTTTAAAATACTTATAATTTCTGAGAGACAGCGCATCGGCATTCATTAGCCTGTTATTGAGCAAAGCAAAGACAGTTGACATTGTCCATCCACAAGATGGCAACAGAGACTGCATAATAAGCCCTTAGAGGAGAAAAGCTTGATGTATTTTCAAGCTACAGCTGATCAAAACATAAAAATGATCATAAAAAGTCAATCTTGCTCTTTTTTTATTTTGCAGTGCAGTTTTATTTTTTGGTTGGCCATCTGTTTGTTTCTAATGAGTCTCCTGTTTTGGTTACTGCAGTTCAGTAAAAAGAAAGAAAGAAGAAATGCCAGCAAGTGTTTAGCGTTTTTCTTATTGCAAACACAACAGTTATCTGGTAGTGATTGCGTTGCTTTGGCTTTCTCGAGGTTAATTGTTGTGGTTAATTATTGTGATCTCCAGATTGCAACAGAGAAATACTTGGAAATCTCTGTAGACTGATGGCATTTCATGCCGTTCAGCCTTATAATCTTAAAATGTGAGCAAAATCACCTGTTTTGTCATCACTTTGAATAGTATGCTACAGAATCATTTAAATACTAGCTCTAAAGTTACGTTTGTGAATTAGTAAGGTTTTCTGCTGTTCTCATGTCAGCTGCAGATATGAATGAAGGGCGGAAGAATGTAGTTCCTCGTAAAAAAGGATTTTTTAACTCTCTGTGTTTGATTTTCTTTTTTATATACAGGATTACGCCGTCAAACTGTTGTATAAATGCAATATCACACTCATAGCAGTGCGATATGGCTGTATATCATCTCTGGTGGAACACTAAGGCAACACACCAGTGCGGATACAGCCATATAGTACTGCTACTCGTGTGATTTTGCTCATATATACTGTAGATAGATATCTTAACCAATTTTTGTTTATGTGTTCTTACCCTATGTTGTATGTTTTGCACTCTTAAAAAAGATTTGCTCTAATTGGCTGTCAATGTTTTATCACTTATAAAAACTGGTTATTCTAGTGATACAGTAATCATTAGACTGCTGTGAAATCTGATATACTTTCGAATACAGAAAAAATCTAGAACTATCTCTTTAATGTTATAGTGAACAGGTGTAAAATGTAAAAAAAAAACAACAACTCATTATTATGTAAAATATATGTAAAAATAATAAGAATATTCTGTACTATCTCTAGTGCTCTTATATTTATATATATTGATAAAAAAAAGCAGTAAAAACACCATAATTGTGCAATATTATTACAATTTAATGTTGTATTTATTACAATTTAGTTGTAGGTTTTAAAATCAAATCTATTCTTGTTATGCTAAACTGAATTTTCAGCATCATTACCAAGTTTTTAATGTCACATGATCATTATTAACAAATCACTTTGGTGAAACCATCGCAATATCTTTCAGTGTTCTTTGATGTGGTTTAAAAGAAAATGCATCCATAATTAATAAAAGCACTCAGACTGATCTACTCACTAATGCTCGCTGGTTTGTCTGTCGTTGGAGTTTTAATGGTGACTTGATCAGGATGGTGAACCACAACCGGAGCATCTGGTAAAGCAAAATTAAAGACATCAGTGGCAAAGAAAAGCTGGGATACTCGCATCTGCCTAATAAACAGAGTGAGTGAGTTTGTGCATCACATTTACAGTGACTTACATTTCTCACTCAAAGCTTCAGTAATTTGAGTATCTGTGATACATAATACAGCATTTCAGCTCGCAATGAATTCACAAACTCTTCGTAAACAGTTCATGTTTAATGAAATCAAATCACATAATTTCATACCTGATGACTGTCCGGATGAGCATGTGGAAAATCCATAAATATCCGTATAGCACACTGTGCTCGCAACTGATTTAGATGCAAATTCCCTTTTGGGCTTATTGCCTGCGTCTCTTATCCTATACACAGGAGAGAAAAAAAAAGAGGCAGATTAAATGAGATGAAGGTATGGGGAATCTAATGTTTATGGATAAAACTAACTTGGTCTGTAAATTACTCCTGAGGTTTTCCAGAATCTGACTTGACTGGCGGTGATAGTCTATTACTGCTTCTAAAAAACCGGAGAGGTGTTGCATCCGCTGCACCTATAACAAAATAATGCATTTATGACTTATAAAGAAATAAACACAAATAATACTAATTAAACACAAATGATTATTATAATATTAATACTATTATATTATATTTAAATTACATACTAGATAGCTTTAAAAGTTAATAGTTATATAGTATATATACAGCGCTCAGCATAAATGAAAACATCACTTTTGGAAAATGAAAATTTTTATTAAATTAATAAACCGTTTTATTAAAGTTATATCCATTAAATAGAGCGTTTGGGGATCTAACATGTTTAGGAACGGAAAACTAATAGATTTAATTGCAAATGTTATTGGCCAAAAATAAACTAAATGTGATATATTTTTATGTTTCTCTTAATTGTTTATTAAAATATTATTTAATATTTCCCCCCAACATATTAATTTGGGTGTACTCATTTTAGAACTGCAATCTAAAGTTATTTTGTTAGATTAGCTCCAGTTTTGGTACAGACTAATCAAATGGTTATGCACAAATACACTCACTGGCCAATTTATTAGGGACACCTGTCCAACTGCTCGTTAACACAAATTTCTAATCAGCCAATCACATGGCAGCAGCTCAATGCATTTAGGCATGTAGACATGGTCAAGACCAGGGGTGTCCAAACTCGGTCCTGAAGGGCCGGTGTCCTGGAGAGTTTATCTCCAACTTGCCAGGAAGTTTCTAGTATATCTAGTAAGAGCTTGATTAGCTGGTTCAGGTGTGTTTGATTAGGGTTGGAGCTAAACTTTCCAGGACACTGGCCCCCCAGGACTGAGTTTGGACATCTCTGGTCAAGACGATCTTCTGCAGGTTAAACCGAGCATCAGAATGGGGAAGAAAAGGGATTTGAGTGGCTTTGAACGTGGCATGGTTGTTAGTGCCAGACAGGCTGGTCTGAGTATTTCAGAAATCTCTAGGGTTTAAAGAGAATTGTCAGAAAAAGAGAAAATATCCAGTGAGCGGCAGTTCTGTGGGCGCAAATGCCAGAGGTCAGAGGAGCTTGCCAGGCTGGTTCAAGCTACTAGAAAGGCAACAGTAACTCAAATCACCACTTGTTACAACCTAGGTATACAGAAGTGCATCTCTGAATGCACAACACATCAAGTCTTGAGGTGGATGGGCTACACCAGTAGAGATCACACCGGGTGCCACTCCTGTCAGCTAAGAACAGGAAACTGAGGCTACAATTCACACAGGCTCACCAAAAATGGACAATAAAAGATGGAAAAACGTTGCCTGCTCTGATGAGTCTCGATATCTGCTGCGACATTCAGATGGTAGGGTCAGAATTTGGCATCAACAACATGAAAGCATGGGCCCTTCCTGCCTTGTATCAACGGTTCAGGGTGGTGGTGGTGTAATGGTGTGGGGGATGTTTTCTTGGCACAATTTGAGCCCATTAGTACCAATTAAGCAAGGTGTCAATGCCACAGCCTACCTAAGTATTGTTGCTGACCATGTCCATCCCTTTATGACCACAGTGTACCCATCTTCTGATGGCTACTTCCAGCAGGATAAAGCTACATGTCATAAAGCGTGATTCATTTTAGACTGGTTTCCTGAACATGACAATGAGTTCACTGTACTCAAAAGGCCTCCACAGTCACCAGATCTCAATCCAATAGAGCACTTTTGGGATGTGGTGGAACAGGAGATTCGCATCATGTATGTGCAGCCGACAAACCTGCAGCAACTGCGTGATGCTATCATGTCAATATGGACCAAAATCTCCAGAAACATTTCCAGTACCTTGTTGAATCTATGCCATGAAGGATTAAGGCAGTTCTGATGGCAAAAGTGGGTCCAACCCAGCACTAGTAAGCAAAGGTGTACCTAATAAAGTGGCCAGCGAGTGTATAATATTGGAAAGAATGCTATATAAAATATTAATCTAAAAGAAAGATATGTGAGGGTGGTACTCATATATATATATATATATATATATATATATATATATATATATATATATATACATATACATACATACATACATACATACATACATACATACATACATACATACACACACACACACACATACACACACACACACACACACACACACACACACACACACACACACACACACACACACACACACACACACACACACACACACACACACACACACACACACACACACACACACACACACACACACACATATATATATATATACACACATACACATACACACACACACACACACACACACACACACACACAGTCAAGCCTAAATTTATTCATACCCCTGGCAAATTCTGCCTTTAGTTTAGTTTTTGTTAAAATGTAGACAAATATATAAAATTGTATTTTAAAAAAACCTAAAAATGTATTTAAATTGAATATATACAAAATATACAAATGTTATACTATAATATAATAGTTATCTCATCATAATAGTACTGTATTTAGTATCGTTTTTTAATATATTTCTATAAAATACTTTTTTGTAAATTTGTAAATCCACAAACATACACACACACACACACACACACAATGGAAAAAAATATAATTTATACTTGTATTACTTACATCTTTCTCTAGGAGATTAAACATGCATCTTTCAGCCATTTCTTTGGAGTCTTCAAACTTGTCGAACGCTTTCTTTATTTCAGAGTCTGCAATCTTTCCTTTACGTCTCTTCTTGTAATCAAAATCCAGACGCCGACCTTCAAGTTTTCTCAGATGAAACTGACAACCAGAAAAAAAGAGCAAAGCTACAGTTACATCATCATTCACCACAAAAATCAATGTCTTTTTTTTTTCTTTTACATGCACAGATTACACTTCAAATCATAGTCACAGCACTGACACATTCATTTTGTAGTTTAAAGAGATAGTTCATCCAAAAATGTAAATGTACTTACTGTTTACTCACCCTCAAGTGGTTCCAAACATTTATGAGTTTCATTCTTCTGTTGAACACAAAGAAGAAAGCTGAAGAAAGCTGAAAACCTGTAACTATTGACTTCCATAGTAGGAAAAACTAATGCTATGAAACTCAATGGTTTCCCAGTACTGGGCTGCAGCTGGAAGTGCATCTGCTGCGCAAAACATATGGAATAGTTGGCGGTTCATTCCGCTGTGGTGACCCCTGATAAATAAGAGACTAAGGCGGAGGAAAATGAAGGAATTAAACCCAATGGTTACCGGTTTCCAGCTTTCTTCAAAATATCTTCTTTTGTATTCAACAGAATAATTAATTTTTCTGTGAACTATAATCTTAATGCATCAGCAAAATGACAGATCTGTTCATTTATTTGAACATTAGCCAGGGAGAATCATTAAAAATATACAATTCACAGCATTATATACAAGACTAACCCCAATTTCCCTCAGTTCTTTCTGCTGCAGGGATTGCAGAGGATCAATGAAGGCTCGTTTCACTCGGATGTCCATACAATCTCTGGCCTGGGCAACTTGTTTCAACGCCTCTCCCATTTCAAGCAAAGCAAAACCTACAATAGTTCAAAGCCCAAAATGTAGTTTAAAGTGAAAGTTCACCCATTAATGAAAATTACCTCATTATTTTCACTCCATTGTGTTGTTTTAAATCTTCAAGAGTTTCATTCTTCTGTTGAACACAAGAGAAGATATTTTGAAGAATGCTGGTGGTTGGAACCCACCAAATTCCATAGTAGGAAATGAAATAGTCTATAAAAAGACAATGGGTGTCAGCAACCAGCATTCTTCAAAATATCTTCTTTAGTGTTCTCTAAACTCAAACTGTTTTTTAACAATTGAAGTGTGAGTAAAATGATGACAGTATTTCCATTTTTGAGTCATCTATCCCTTTAAAGAGGTAACACAGCAATCAATGCGTTTCATTCAATGTCTCAAAATATATACCGAAGCCAGACTCAGCTCCAAGCTCGCTGCCGTATTGCAGCATGCAGTCTCCCAGAATTCCCTCTGTCTGAGGGTAACCAACTGCCTTTACATGTCCACGGATTCTGGACACCGTGCTGAGCATGCTGAGCTTCGCCCTGTAAGCTTAAAAAGAACAAATAGTGCATAAAAATCCCATATAATTGGTAAATTAAGTATATTTTAAAAGGAACAGATCGCCACAAAAAAAAATGAAAAGGACCCCATAATTTACCCACCCGCAAGCCATACCCGGTGTAAATGACTTTCTTCTGTCAGACGAACACAGTCGGAGTAGTTTTAAATGTTTATTCTGGCTTTTCCATGCTGTATAATGATGTTTTTAACTTTCAAAAATGAAGAAAAATGATCAAACTACTCCATACACCACCAGGGTAGGCCTGTCATGATATCTATTTTTTGTTGTACGATATATTGCACCAAAATATACTGCGATAAATGATATTATTGTCATTTTAAGACCATTTTATGCCACACATTATACAGTATAATGCCAGAATAACAATATCATTAGAATGCAAGTACACTTAATATTTTATTCTTAAGAATATTTAATTTAATTATAGTCATTTAAGAGTCCAAAAAAAATGGTAATAAATGTTAACAAAACTGTGCAATGTAAAAATGTAACCGAGGCTATGATATCTGGTACCTATATCTCTTTTCAGTTGCCAGACACATGAAAATATACTACAGTAATTTATAGTAAATACTATAGTGTTTTTTAACCATACTGACATCGACACCTTCAATAGAGATAGAGATGTTGCACAATCAGTTAAAGTGTTGCTAGAATTGTTTTTATGTATGGGCAATATATAATGCATCACCAGAAATAATTGATTTTATCTCCATTTGATAAGTCGATATATTGATTATTGCCACAGGCTTATCGAAGGGTTAACACATATCTTATGTAGCAGACTGATGTGATTTTGCACCAAAAATATTAGCCATTTTTTTAATAATAAACTTAAACCACTGAATGCCCAAATGCATGGCTGATCTCTGACTTGATGATGCATGACGCAAGAAGCATTCGTAGCAGAAGAGCCATTTACTGTATACTGTCATCATCTTATGTGGTAAGCAAACTGTGTGGTAAATGATTCCAGTGGGACGCGTCTATTCACAGAACTTCACATTCATGCAAATAATTATTCCTAACTTCATCAGGAATGCGAATCATTACATTTTTAAATATAATTTTGTAAGAAAAACGCATGGATCTGCTTCATAAGGCATAAATTAACCCCCTGATGGCATATGTATTAGTTTTAGGACAGATTTATGCACTTTGGGAAGCTTCAAAAACGGGTTATTACCCAACACTATTATACAGAATAGGAAACCAAGATAAAAAAATTGAACTACTCCAACTGTGTTCGTCTCAAAAAGGAAAGTCATATACACCAAGCGTGCCTTTAGTGAAAGTAAAGTATAAAGTATTTTTCATTTTTGGGTGAACTATTCTTTTAATAAAAGACACTGCAGGTGACCATACTTCCCCAGTTGATCAATTACACTGAGAATTGCAAACTTTTTTGTATAAGCTTTCTAAAATGTTACAATTAAAGATTTCAATAACAATACATTTTATTTAGCTAAATATGGACTAATTTGCAAGTATTTCAAGTGCAAAAATCTGAACATTGGATAAATTCAGGTTAAAAATCTCACATTTTTTAGGTTTACAGTTCAGAAAATACATTTGAACAACCTTAAATATATAATAAAATACATTATATGAACAAAACAAAAACAACTTCAGAATGCAGATATGAAACAGTGCACTTTGGTGTATGTTAAAGTCCTTGAAGTGGATATTTATGGCTCGGTGCAGGAGAAATATGTATTTTAATTGAAACCTACAGACAAAAACGGACAACGTGTGACAAAAGACACACTTAAAAGTAGGGCTGCACGATATCAGAAAAATCTGATACTGAGATATTTTATTTTTCGGTGATAACCGTCTTTGAGCACCGTCTTTCAGATGAGACATTAAACTGAGGTCCCGAGTATCTGTGGTCATTAATACCAAACGTTCTACTCATATAACCCCAATCCTGTACGACCTCCATTGGCTCCCAGTTGCAAACCGCATTAAATTCAAAATTCTCCAACTTGCATTTAGATCCCTAAATAGCCTAGCTCCCTCTTATCTCTGCAATATGCTTGTCCCATACATCCCATTGTTTTAGTATTTCCAGTTTGCTATATTTGACTTCCTGTATGTTTGTGTATCTATTGCTGTTTCTGCATTTATCTGCTTGTACTATCTCTTCTTGTCGCATTTTTGTAAAGTGTCCTTGAGCTCTGGAAAGGCACTATAAATAAAAATTATTATTATTATTATTATTAAAAAAATCTCAGGATGTCCTTCGAAAAAAAGAGTAGGGGTTTAACCCCAGCGTCCTGGCCAAATTTGCCCACTGGCCATCATGATGAAGGTCCATCATGGCCTCCTAACCATCCCCATATCATAACTGGCTTCATCACTTTGTCTCCTCTCCACCAATCAGCTGGTGTGTGGTATGCTGCACACTGGTGGTGATTGAGGAGATTACCCCCAAAAATGTGGAAAGCGCTTTGAGTGTCTTCTTCTTATTATTATTATTATAAATATTGAGATACAGATTCACAAAATGGTTTGCATAGCACTATTTGACAGTTTTATTGAAAGTCTAACAGCATTGAAGTACAGAAATGAAAAAAAAGAAAAGAAATCGCAATGCAAAAACATGTTTTTGTACTGTGTCTCGTTTGTAGTCCAAATATCTAAAAATTCTTAGATCAAGTAAAAATATTGTTTTATTTTCACCCAGTTTTAATTTAAAACATGCAAAATTATCTGCCAATGGGGTAAGTAAAATAATCTTTTCGCTTTGAAATGTAGATATTTGGACTAGTAACAAGATAAAAATTCTAAATAAGAAAAACTCAATTTTTTGCATAAATCGTATAAATATTGTATAAATAAATACAATACATCTTTGTTACACCTCCAAACATCATAGTTTTTTTGCACCCAAATGTTCTAAAATCTCTTGAAATGCTCAGTCACATACCTTAAAAACACATGCAAATTATAAACTCACTCTACTATGGTTAGACAAATCACATTTGTTACGTAGCTCCTGGTCAACTATATTTCAGACTCAACATTGCAGATGCACACATTGCGATATCTATGTTGAAACGATATATTGTACAGCCCTACTTAAAAGTGTATGTTTTCTTTAAAATAGACTGAAAACCAAAAAGTTCAAAATTGATGTGCATGAAAATACAGTATTTTTGCCAGACGACACTTAAAGGCCTTAAAAATGACCTTTATTGTTAAATACACAGATACCTGGGTTTGGCTGAAGATATCCAATCGTTTTTGGAACAATATCAACAATGAGTTTGTGGGTAATTTCAGTTTTCTACAACAAAACAATCAATATACAGACAATAAAAAGGTGGTAAGGTGCTTTCATATTTCAAATAATTGTTTTCTTCATTGTATTGAATTATTTATTTATACCCTTTCCATGCTGAGGAACTCCTCATCCAGTTTTGTTCCTTCAACTCCATTGATCTTTTCTTTTAGCAACTGTAAGCATAATCAGAGAGAGAGGGAAAAAAGGTTGTTTTTCTTTTTGTGGAGTGGGCTTGACAAAAATGCACACTGAAAAGACAATTTCACAAACAAAGCAAAAGTAACAGCAATTCTCATTGTTTGAAGCAAAAAACAAAAGCAAAACACCAAAATAGCATTTTCTTGAATTTAAACATAGATTTTTTTAATTTTACATCCTAACGTTGAACCTTTATTTCGACACATGATTCTTCATATCACATAAGACACAACATTAAGAACACTACAAAGAGAGCTGGCTAATAATTATCTCAAAAGATTAATAGCAATCCTTGCACAATGACATGATAACCCATCGATCCAATCTCAACACAACAACATTTCAAACAAAACCCGGAAATCCACAAGCCGTGCCTATTTAAACACATTGTGATTACTGAGCATCTGTTTCCTGCGGTTCATACACCAAAGTGTTTATGAAAGTCAGTCCTTCAGCCAATACTTCCCAAACTAAGAGGATTCAGACCGTGGTGAGTGAATTGAAAGAATGTGACCTTGGAAAACATACTTTTGCTGGCTTGGAGACCAAGAAACTTTCCCTAACACTGTAAACAAAACCTCCAGGAGTGAGGCTTCATTAGAAATTCCAGCTTTTATTATCCACCATAAACCCAAAACATTATCAGATACTAGTGGACTTTGGATTCAAGAAACAGACAACACCCTTGTGTAGCTTTGCTAGTTTTTTATATTAGCATGTTTAGCTCTCAAAGCTCTGCAGTAACTCAACACCGATTTAGCAACACAATGTGAAGGATATGTCTGATTAAACAAAGTGAAAGAAGCGCAAGTCTATTTTGAGCAGAAACAAAACATTTCCTATAATCTAATTTCCTTTTTACAACATCCTCAGTTTCTGTCATTACATAATAGTTCTGAACAGTGAGACTATTCATTATTAACTAGGTCATCACATCAGGTCACACACGATTGGATACAGTTTCTCTACATCAGGCAAACAGAGAAAGATTAAAAAGAAAGAAGGGAAAGTCCTACTACAGTCAGTGAATCGGTTAGTTCGATCACAACGTTTCAAGGAATCAATTCAAAACGGTTTTGTTTTTCGTTTTGTTTTTAATAGGCTACTAACGACCTTTCTAACAATAACTGTGTAATATTTGAATGTAAATAGCCCATTTAGAATTAATTTATTGATGTACAACACTTAAATTAATATAAAAAAAAAAACTGTTGCCAGTTTTAATAAAATGCCGTTTACATTGATCACAAGATTCAGTTAAATTTTAATTAAATGTCCGAATTTACTAATTTTAGTTAAACCTGTAGGCCAAAAAATAAAAAAACAAGGTTGTAGGCTATCCTCCATTTTAATAAATCCAAGCACGAAATAGCCTAATTGATTGCAGTGATTTTAACTATACCAGTCGAATTAATTATTACTAACAATTTATTATAGGCTTGCAATTTATTTAAAACCAGAGAACAAGCTAAAACATGACCATTACAAAAATAAAAAGGTGCCAAAATCACTTTTACTAATATCATAATTTTCGTAAAGGATGGAGAAAATTGGTTGATTTGGGGAAAAAACACACTTCACCCTCATGTGCAGTGCTGAACATTATTGTTCACTTATCACTTGGGAACCGATTGAATCTGATTCACTGGAAAGATCCGAATCAAAAGAACAATTCATTCACGAATCAAACTAAGATTACAACATCCTCCCAACAAACGCAGTATGTCAAAAGTACCAAAACTCATTAAAAGCGCCAAGTACAGACATCGTGTGTGCTATCTATGCTGTATTACTAAAAACCAACGACATGCGCAATAAAATAAATTTGTTTGCACCGTCGGACAAACGCTCGTATTACCTGACTAGCTTTGTGAAACTGTTTCTTAAACCCGGCCACTGACATCCTTCGTCCTTAAATGTGTCCCATGGACCGTCGAGTCGGGATGGCTCGGTCGGTGTATTAGCTATCTCTGCCCGTGAGTCCACATTGCTCTCTCCACCCTCTTCCGTCCGTCGCAATGTATACTGTTATTTTGCACCTTGGGACGCTGCCCAGATTTGATTGGAGGGGCAGTGCTGAGATCCTGCAGCTCCGACGGTCCTGGAGGTCAGTCATCGGTTACTGCCGCAAACATTTCACGAGAAGGTGAGGCAGAGGACAGTTGTGGAGATGTAGGACAGTGTTAGCCTACTTTAGGACTGTAATCTGAAAATTGCCAGAAATAACTAGCCTATGGGGAAGACTGGGGCTAGTTGTCACCCTTTTAAAGTGTTTCTTAAGTCTCGACTAATAACAGTAAATAGCCTACATTTCACTCATATTTTGAACAATATTGGGGTAGGTTGTAAAATGTAATGACATAAATGCTCAAAATAATAAATTAAATGTTCAAAATGAGCTTAGCAGTACCAGTTAAAAGTTTGGAATAGCCTAAAGGTAAGAAGACTTTTACTTTTAATTTTCTATCCAAGGTCTTTTTGAAGAAAAATACAGCAGAAAGTATTATTATTAAATAATTTGACCACAGCTTTGTTTTGATACATTTTCTTTTTGGCTTAGTCCCTTATTTAATCAGAGGTCTCCACAGCGGAATGAACCGCCAACTTATCCAGCATATGTTTTACACAGCGGATGCCCTTCCAGCTGCAACCCAACACTGGGAAACACCCATACAGTCTCATTCACACACATACACTATGGACAATTTTAGCTTACTCAATTCACCTATAGCGCATGTCTTTGGACTTGTGGGGGAAACCGGAGCACTCAGAGGAAACCCACATGAACACGGGGAGAACATGCAAACTCCACACAGAAATGCCAACGAACCCAGCTGGGGCTCGAACCAGCGACCTTCTTGCTGTGAGGCGATCGTTCCTTCATATATTTAAAAAAAAAAAAATTATTTTACTCCTGCAATATTACAATTGTCAATTAATAATGCAAATTTCTGAAAAAGATTAGGTCATTCCTACTATTCGGTGCCATTTGTGTCCCCAAGGCACTATATGGTACAGAACATCTAAAATACAATTAAAAAAATTTCTTTAAACTTGTCTGATGGGATTATCCCATTTCCAAAATAGAACAAAATTATAAGTGCTCAAAATTAAATAAATTTAAAAATAATTACTCTAATTTCAGTACAAGTAGATGAATTGCCATTGCCATGTTCAGTTACAAATAGAACTAAAAAAAAAATCTAATAAATACTATACTTTTCATTAATATTGTATTGTCATGTATATAAAACAGTGCTCGGCATAATTAAGTACACCCCATTTTGAAAATGAATATTTTTATCCATTTCTCAGTGAATATAGGCAATGTATTTTGGTGATTCAGATTTATTAAACAGATATATTTATTAAAATAATATTTAATCACCAAACATATTTAGAAATTGAAAGATAATACAATTAAATTCAAGCAAATTATTGCAAAAAAACATTTACAACCTACAAAATTAACTAAATTTTTCAATTTTTTGCTTCTCTTGATTTTTACTCTTTTTAAAAAATTTGTATTTAATATTTTTCTATAACATATAAGTTTGGGTGCACAAGTTTTTGGACCGTTATCGTAAGTTATTTTGTTAGATAAGCTCTAGATTTGGCTTCAGTACTGACTAATCTAATGTTCAGTTTAAGTCAAAATATTATCCCCCCTCTGATTTTTTTTCTTTTTAAAATTTTCCCCAAATAATGTTTAACAGAGCAAGGAAACTTTCACAGTATTTCTGATAATATTTTTTCTTCTGGAGAAAGTCTTATTTGTTTTATTTCGGCTAGAAGAAAAGCAGTTTTTCATTTTTTAAACACCATTTTAAGGTCAAAATTATTAGCCCCTTTAAGCTAATTTTTTTTGATAGTCTACAGAAATAACCATCGTTATACAATAACTTGCCTAATTACCCTAACCTGCCTAGTTAGCCTAATTAAGCTAGTTAAGCCTTTAAATGTCACTTTAATCTGTAAAGAAGTTTCTTGAAAAATATCTAGTAAAATATTATTTAATGTCATCATGACAAAGATAAAATAAACCAGTTATTAGTGATGAGTTATTAAAACTATTATGTTTAGAAATGTGTTGAAAAAATCTTATTTCTGTTAAACAGAAATTAGGGGAAAAAATAAACAGGGGGCTAATAATTCTGACTTCAACTGTATATGCACAAATATAATATTGTATAGGCAGCACAGTGGCGCAGTGGGTAGCACAATCGCCTAACAGCAAGAAGGTTGATGGTTTGAGCCCCGGCTGGGTCAGTTGTCATGTCTGTGTGGAGTTTGCATGTTCTCCCTGTGTTCGCGTGGGTTTCCTCCGGGTGCTCCGGTTTCCCCCACAAGTCCAAAAACATGTGCTATAGGTGAATTGGGTAAGCTAAATTGTCCGTAGTGTGTGTGTGTGTGTGAATGAGAGTGTATGGGTGTTTCCCAGTGATGAGTTGCAGCTGGAAGGGCATCCGAACAGAAAATCAAAAATGGTTTGAAAAACATTTCTTGTTATTATCATTGTTAAAAGCTGTTTACACCGCTTAATATATTTGTAGAAAATGTGATACAGTTCAGATTAGAAGTAAAAAAAAAAATCTTATTCAGGAAAGATCAAAAGCGAAATGAGATATTTTTTTTACCATTATAAAATATTCCATTTCAAATAAAGGGTGTTTTTTCTAAAAAAATAAAAAGCAGCACAAATGTTGTCATCACTGATAAAACATGCATCAACTTGCTCAGACATTACATTTATTACAAATATTTCAAAATGCCCTTATCCAGTGAACACACGTCACTATTGTTTACTCTGTTGTTTACCCTACAGCGACAGCAAAAATATGACCACATTTGTACAGATTCATTCGTTGTGTGAGTAAACACATGCTGTTGAAGCATTTATTGAGACACCACGGTTTCAGTTTCTTAATATTCTTAGTATTCTTAATAAGCAGTGAGTGGCTTTCTGGGACTTTTGCCAACACACTAATGTTTTCCATCCAAGCCTCTATTGCTTTTTTTTATAACATTCTCAACATATCTCAATGTATGAATGTAAATATCAAATCTTTAAATAAATGCACTTAGTGGGTTATGAGTATGTAATCATAAACTCTCTTCATAATCTGTGTGTTTCTTTAGAAACTGGATGGCAGGGTCTTGATTGCATCTCATGGCCTCCTGTAAGGCAGTCTTTCCCCACCTGTGAACATCAACATGGCATACATTATTTCTGCTGACAAGGATGGTAAGTTCAGCACAGCAGTGTTATAATATACAGTTAATGCATGACTTTGACAATGTTACCTGTCCTTGAGGTGACAGTTTGCTCCTGCGTTTTCCACCAGGAACCTGATGACATCCAGATGGCCCTCAGAGCCAGCGACGTGCAGCGCTGAACGTCCATCATAATCCACTGCATTCACATCTGCACCTGACAGAAGGTACCTGCGAGAGAGGAATCAATTAACTGTAGTTCACTATACGGGTTTGGTGGCCATTTAGAGTTGGATTGGAAACAAAATTCAGATATAAAGATTTTGTTGTGTTTAATATTTAGATTTTAAAAAATCTTATCTTTTTGAAGAATGTATATGAAGAAAAATATGTCAACCTTTGCAATTAAATTGAACACAAATTAAAAGCAAAACGAGAAATATCATTTCAATATCTAAATACTTTGTTGTATCATTTTTTATTTAATATAAATAAAATATATAATTTAATACAAATAAGAGAATACAAATATAAATAATATTCATGGTTATTAATACAAATATAAAGAACATAAAACATATTTTTATTGTATTTTTATATGTATTATATATATTTAAAGAGCCCCTATTATACAAAAAAAGGGTCATATTTTGGTTTTAAGGGTCTCCAACAACAGGCTAATATGCATGCAAGGTCAAAAAACACTTTCATGGTCTTATAATATGCATTAATTTTACCTAATTATCCCAGCGACTCCCATATGATTCGTTCAGCGATTCATTTGTTCCCAAACCCCTCCTTAGCGCGAAGCTAATCTGCACTGATTGGACAGATGACAAGTCTGTTGTGATTGGTCGACAGCGTTTAGCGTAAGACAGAGTGAAATGCCCACCACGGCTTATCAACATTATTGAAGTAGTCAGAGTGCATAGTGTATGTGTGAGCATACCTGCCAACACTCCTGTTTTTCCCAGGAGTCTCCCGTATTTCAGACTCATCTCCCGCCACCCTCCCATTATTCCCATAATTTCAACCCCCCCCACCCCGGGTTTGCGCAAGCAACAATTGAGCGAGGCTTAAGTTTCGTATCGACGTCACACCGAAACGACTAAAGACTCGTTATCAAGAAGATTCATTTGAAGCACTATGAGTAGACTCTTTTATAAAGAATCAATAGTTTTAAACACTGTGCACTTTCAGATTTAAGCCTTAGCTGGATATTTCACTTCACTTAGAGCTGTTACACACTGCATTGAAAGTCATTTTCAAAAACCCATATTAGAGGCTCTTTAAAATGCAAAAGGTATATAATTTAAATAAATTGAGAAAACTTAATTTAACAGAAAACATAATTAATTTACTACTTTTTAAAATATAAATATTTATTTTCAAAGTTGTGTTTGTTTATTGATACAAGTCATTGAACGACATGGAAAGGATCATTTTGTGTTTTGTTTTCTAAAGAAAATTAATAATAAATGTTAATCTCCATAAAGTTTTACATTAAAATAAAACTGTAAAGAAAATATATTATAATGTCTAAATAATTAGCTATTTTAATTAAAAAAAAAAAAAAAAAAAATAATATATATATATATATATATATATATATATATATATATATATATATATATATATATATATATATATTATATATATGTTATACATTATTACACAAATCATAATATAATTATAAAATGAATATAGAATATTTTACCTTTTCATTGTGGTATCATAATAACTTTCTTTTTTAAATGGTGTGTTATTATTATAATTTAAGGTTTTATTAAAATTGAAATATAATTCAGATGTTATTTAATAATATTAAAATGAAAAATAAAAATTATTTCTGCTGGTTGTTATGGACACATCTTGGTGACCCTACCTGCGCAAAGATACCAGGTCCCCTCTATAAGCAGCCAGCAGTACATTCATGATCTGGTACCCCTGTAATGCAAAATGCTAAATATTTATTTACCAATTAGCAATGTTGTATTCATTTACTTCCATATCCCCAACAGTACCAGGAATGTACATAAATCATTCCTATACAGTCAAAATTATTAGCCCTCCTGTGAAATTTTAATGCTTTAAGAAATATTTCCCAAGAGGTTTGTTTTCAACACATTATTAAACATAGTAGTTTTAATAACTAATTTCCTAAAACTAATTTCTTTTGTCTTTACCATGATGACAGTACATAATATTTTACTAGTTACTTTGCAAGATGCCAGTATTCAGCCTAAAGTGCAAATTTAAAGGCTTAACTAGGTTATTATCTCAACTAAGCATCAATTAGGCAAGTTATTGGAAAACAGTGTTCTGCAGACAATCAAAAAATATTTCTAAGGGGGGCTAATAATATTGTCCTTAATTTTGTTAAAAAACCTGCCAAACAAAAAGAAATTACCCCAGAACAAAATAATATTATAGAAACTACTGTGAAAATATTCTTGGTCTGTTAAAAATCATTTTGGAAATATTTTTAAAAGAATAAGAAAAATTCACAGAGAGGCTAATAAATTTGACTTCACCCACGTGCATGCATAAGTAAGTAAGAAATGAAGTACTTACAAATGTAAAATAATTTAAAGGATAAAAATTAAATAATTGGAAAAAAGTAACCAGACCTCTGACTCCACCTTCCACTTTCTGTAACACAGCACCTGCCTGAAGGGAGTCCTAATGTCAAAACTGTGCAGCTGAAAGGTTGAAACCAGCTCCTTTGACAAAGAAGACAATAATTAGTTACCATGTTCTCAAGATTAGCCTTTTTAACTAGACAGGCTTTAAGTTGGACAAATTATATAGAGAGAGAGGGAGAGAGAAAGAGCTGGTATTTGATGCACATTATAGTGCAGAATAGAGGCATCATCTTTGTTTTTGAGCCACGAAAGACCAAATTTTTAGTTTGTATTATTAATTTGTTCTTAACCCTTTAACAAATATGATCACACCAGTATGATTAGAACGTTCATTGAGTCACATGATCATTGTGAATAAATTCAAATCTGCTTTCCCGCAAAAGCTCATGCTAAGCCATTCTCAAACAAATACTGGTTATTTTAGGTTTCAGAAATGTAAATACATAGCATTACATAGTATTTATGGTTTGTAAAATACATGCTGATGTCTATCAAGATGGGAATAATAATTGTTTTAAACATAAATGTACATTATTCACATCAGATGCACATGCAACTACAACATATACTCACTTCAACTTCCTGTTAAACAGCCACTTATTTTTGTGTATTTTAGCAGAAGTTGATGAACTAACATGTTGTGAATCCAGCAGTTCTAATTTCTCCACTGCAGTGCACACTAACATGGTGGTTCCCATCACTCATCGTAGATCAAATAATATTATAATTATTAAGTTGTTTAAATGCCAAAATACATGTTCCTACACATATGTGAGGATCCTAATATCAGATATTTCGTAATATATTTAGGAAGTTTTATGTGATAAAACTGATTTGTAGTATTTTAAACTTGTATGTGAATGGTTTAAATGTAAAAGAGGGTTTTTCATTGAATTATTCTTACCCAACCTGGTGATAAGTTCTCATAACCATTAATTCCTCAGCCGATTCTAATATTATCACTCGATTGAATGAGCATTATCAGTAGTCATAAGCTGATGTAGGCCAGTAGGGGCCTTCTGCGCCTACTTGTAGGCTCAGAAGGCTGTTATCATCCATTCACATGGTTAATCAGCTATAGATATGGTTGCGGCCGGAAGTTAACGAGAATTATTTTTATTATTTAACAAATTTCCCATTAATTGTATTTTATTAACGTCTACCCCTACCCCAACCCTAGAACCTAACCATCACAGTAATGTAAAAACAGATCTGGATCTGGAGTCTTGTCTATTAGTATAGACTGATTACCGGTTTGTAAACATTCAGGATGCGCATGTAGCGAGGTTGCAGAAAAAAAACCCAGGAGCGCTAGCATTTACAACGAGGGAACGACATCCGATGCGGTACAGAGTTTGTTGTTGTCTTAGAGATAAGTTATATTGATTACATATTATATATATTATTTACATAATGCTTTCAGCATATTATAACAGCTTTTCACCCAGTAATAAGCACAGTTATTTGGCAAAATAAACCTTAAAGTGAACGACGTTCGTCTGACAGGTCCATTTGCAATAGCACCCTCCCAATGGATATTGGATAAGACGAAATGGCAAAACATCCAGCCCGAAATATACAACTATCTCATTGAAACTCCAAGTGTTTTTACAAGAGAGAAGTTAAAGGCCTACAAGTCTTTGGATGCCTACAATTTTGTTCTGTGTGGTCATGTGCAAGAAATAATGTTTTATGATTACCAGATTCAAAACTTTGTAGTGCTAAAAACCGAGGTTCTGCCTAGCCAAAGACAAGGAAAGAAGACGGAACTGTCGAAGGCCTGAGTAATCATCAACAAGCAAAACAACTGCAATATGACAGTGAACTGCACCTGTACGGCAGGGTATGTGAACGTACATTTTTACATTTCATTCCAAGCATTCAGTGTCCGCAGTTTAATTAACCATATTTAACTGTTTTTGCTGAAATCATTGCTGCAATTAAAAACAAGTAATGTGTCTGATTCAGCATAGCGTGAACTTACTTGATATAAAATGAGAATTGCAGAGTCAAGCATTTTTAATTAGGTCCTCACTCTTTTCAGCTCTTCTGATGAGTGTTAGCCAATGACGTCTGCGGTTGGCATTAAAAGCAGTGTGGTGTGCGGTTCGTTTTTGGCATCCTACCGCACAACACAACATGTTTGCTATTGCAAACTTTCGTCTTTTTTTGCAACCGGTATGCGCAGTTGAACCCGTGTGATGTCATGTGCGACGTAGGGGTAATTCACCTATAGCTGATTAACCATGAGAATTATTTATATTATTTATTAGATTTGCCATTAATTGTATTTTATTAACATCTACCCCTACCCCAACCCTAAACCCAACCGTCACAGTAACATAAAAAAGATCTGGATTTGGAGTCTTCTCTATTAGTGGATGGATGATAACAGCCTTCTGAGGCTACTAGTAGGTGCAGAAGCCCCCTACTGGCCCATATCGATCAGCTGATAACCACTGATAAAGCCCATTCAGTGGAGTAATAACATTCGAAGCGGGTGAATTCCTTAGTGTGAGGAACACAACATCATCCTAATAAACCTCTTGTGGAAACAAATGGTTACATGAATGTTAAAGGTTCTTCATGGAACCATCATTGCTTATAAACAACTGTTATTTTTTACTTATTTAATATTTTTTTACTTATTTATTTTTTTGCTATTTATTTTTCTACCAACAGTTAATTGCAGAGTAGGTGGTTCTTTATTGCCTTCGATGGTTCCATAAATAATATTATAATTTGTGGAAGCTTTCTATTGAAAAAGGAATAAAGAACAGAGCTAAATAGTTAAAGATTTTGATTTAAGATTACCAAAACCATTTGACTAATAATGAGGTTAGCCAAATAAATTAATTATGAAAAACAAATGATTCTCTGAAACAGAGAAATGTTATTTCTATATGTTTGCTTAATGATGTATTTTTTATGTTTACAAGAACAAACAATCAAAAAAAGTCTTGAAATCATCAAATATACACAATGGCAAGCCTTAAAAAAGCTGCAGAAAAAAAGCTTTTAAAAAACTTTAAAAGTATACTGATCAACAAACTTACCTCACAGAAATGAACACTCCTCCAGGAATTTCCATTGCAATCTAGTCCAGGTGACCAACACATGAGTCCCAGAACTGCAGGAACCACCATCAGCACAACACCAGACTGACTGGACTTGGCAGGTACAGACGTCTGCATTGAACAACCATATTAAACACAGTTATATAATCCATACTAAATAATTCAGCTGTAAATCCTCAGCACTTGTGAAAGATGCACATTACTAAATGGATCTGCCCGCTCTCCATTAGAGGGCACTAGAGGAATGTCTAATTCTTACACACAACCTTCAAATCATCATGGACACTTCACTGCTTTTCATCACTGACGATTCTTACCATTATTGCTAATTAGCGTGTCAGTATAGGGGCTCTTTTAATTAGTTACATGAAAGTGGGAGCAAATTGAATTACTTCGAAATCCTCCTTAAGATGTGGGAGTGATTTGCGGAAAAGAAACTAAAGTGACACTAAACCTGCAGTACATCACACAAACATGACTCATTATTTATCAGTTTAGTCACAGACTCACCCTGAAATGAAATGCTCTGGAATAATCGTTCATGCCAGCCACCTGCATCATGGACAGTGTACTGCGGACAGCATGGGGTGACATCACTTGGTCACCTGATAGCGGGCACAGGCCTCCGTTAGCAAGGGTTGCTGCCAATGCTGCGCCAGACTCGCATGTGACTTCTGTTGATAAACACTAATAAATATGAAAATTAGAGGTGTATAAAACAGTCAAAAATGATGCTTATGTGAAAGCACAGACACAGAAAATGTTAAAACGTAATGTAAATGTAGCTCTGCATTGTACTTAGCAAGACATGAGAGGAGATTCTTATATCATCATGCTGAATCATCTTCTAATAAAAAGTGAAAGTATATGTTTAATAATGAGTAATGACTGACAAACATTGATGTTGACAAAGCCACATGAATTTGCATGTTGCTCTAATGTTTTTAGCATAAAATGTCACAAAATAATACTTAGCAAACCTAGCAATGCCATCGGTTTACTTTATCTTGGTTTATATTATTGTTGTTATAAAACAGTTTATGACACTTATTATTATTATTATTATTATTATTATTAAATACTATATATATATACATATACATTTATATATATATACACACACACACTCACTGTTCACTTTATTAGGTACACCTTATTAATATCAGGTTGGACCCCCTTTTGCCTTCAGAACTCCCTTAATCCTTCGTGGCATAGATTCAACAAGGTACTGAAAATATTCCTTAGAGATTTTGGTCCATATCGACATGATAGCATCATGCAGTTGCTGCAGATTTGTCGGCTGCACATCCATGATGCGAATGTCCCGTTTCACCACATTCCAAAGGTGCTCTATTGGATTGAGTTCTGGGGACTGCGGAGGCCATTTGAGTATAGTGAACTAATTGTCATGTTCAAGAAACCAGTCTGAGATGATTCGCGCTTTATGACATGGTGCATTCTCCTGCTGGAAATAGCCATCAGAAGATGGGTACACTGTGGTCATAAAGGGATGGACATGGTCAGCAACAATACTCACGTAGGCTGTAGTGTTGACACGATGCTCAATTGGTACTAATAGACTCAAAGTGTTCCAAGAAAACATCCCCCACACCATTACACCACCACCACCAGCCTGAACCATTGATACAAGGCAGGATGGACCCATGCTTTCATGTTGTTGAAGCCAAATTCTGATGCTACCATCCGAATGTCGCAGCAGAAATTGAGACTCATCAGACTAGGCAACACTTTTCCAATCTTCTATTGTCCATTTTTGGTGAGCCTGTGTGAATTGTAGCCTCAGTTTCCTGTTCTTTGCTGACAGGAGTGACACCCGGTGTGGTCTTCTGCTGCTGTAGCCCATCCGCCTCAAGTTTTCACGTGTTGTGCATTCAGAGATGCTCGTCTACATACTTCGGTTGTAACGAGTGGTTATTTGAGTTACTGTTGCCTTTTTATCAGCTCGAACCAGCTCTGGCCATTCTCTCACCTCTGGCAAAAACAAGGTATTTGCGCTTACAGAACTGCCACTCACTTGATATTTTCTCCTTTTCAGACCATTTTTTGTAAACCCTGGATATATTTGTGCGTGAAAATCCCAGTAGATCAACATTTTCTGAAATACTCAGACCAGCCTGTCTGGCACCAACAACCATGCCACATTCAAAGTCACTTAAACCACCTTTCTTCCCCATACAGATGCTCGGTTTGAACTGCAGAAGTTCGTCTTGACCATGTCTACATGCCTAAATGCATTGAGTTGCTGCCCTGTGATTGGCTGATTAGGAGTTTGCGATAACGAGCAGCTGGACTGGTGTACCTAATAAAGTGGCTGGTGTGTGTGTATATATAGTATGTATAAATATATAATGCCTCATTTTTGTACAATGTATGCATTCCTTTGAAATGTCTTTGCACTACTAAGTTTGTCTCCAGATGTGAAATATGAATTGTGTATTAAATGTAAAAATATTGTAAATAATGTTTAGTTTTGTGCACAGACTGATTCACAAGCTCGACTATAAATCTTTAATGTTCTACTGAAGAACGAAAGTCACCTACTTAGTGGATAACCTGAGGGAAATTAACAGAAATGTTTTTGGTGAACTATTCCTTCATTTAGGTTTGTAGTATCATTTTGAACATGAACATTGAACATGGCTTAACCGATCAAAAACAAGTGCCAAAACTCTCCACATTCTAATTACAATTTAATCATGTATTCTTTCTTATCAAGGAAATAATACTTAAAGCTGAATACCTGCAACAGTAAATCCAGTGTTGCATTGATCCCCACACCTTCTGGGAAGGACTGCAATGGTTTGGTTATCAAAAACAGATTAGTTTAAAATACGCTTTGTGATGTGGAAACAAATTGATTCTCCAAGGAATAATTATGGACGTACTTTCTTTTCCTGCAAGTAAAATGAAAGAGCGTGGAGACGGACGATGTCTTTTCGCAGGTTTTGATAACTGAAACAGCAATACTGACGGTTACAATTAACACAAACAAATAATCAAAATCAATTACTCAGAAAAAAAAATCTCTAAAATACCTGGTGCAGTTGAGGTTTACGTGCTCTTTGTTGCACAGTCTTCGAATGATATTCAAAACCTGGATGAGAACAAATTGCTTTATGATTTACTTTAAGTTTTGTGTATTTTTTTTTTATCAAATGTAGCTGCTAACTTAAAAGTTAAGCTTACAGACTCGTACTTTTCCTCCTCATCAGTGACTGGTCTTGTTGCTAGCTGGTTTTTAAGCACAAAAAAAAACAGTCAATAAAAGTACATATTTGTTCTTTAATGAGAAATATTAAATGTTACCTGTAATAAAGAAGTACAGATAATTGCACCGGTCTCAACCAGCGGACTATGAGGAACACCTGCAAACACATTTTCTATAATGAAGCATAAAATCTTTGAACTGAACATCAAACTGCTCTGGATAAGACTGAATATAAATCAAAGAAGCTGCAGTGTGTGGAATGAACTGACTGAACTTACCTTGTTTGGTCAGGGTAAATGGAGACTCATATTTGGAATATTCCTCCATTCCCACATATCTGTGCACGTAGTCTGAGCCTTGCTGATCCACTGCCAGGCCGTATATGAGAGGCCAGGATATTTCTCCCAGAATGCAAGGTTCAGCCCAGTCTCCTAAAGAAAGTCTAGAGTCCAGAAAACAAACAATCTCATTTCAACTTCAGTGGGCATGTTTAATTCATAATATATAAATAACACATAGAGTATATACAAAATAGACTAACTATTATAGTTTTAATCTATAGTATGAATGTTTTTATTTTAATTAAAATTTTAGTTACAATTTTGTTAGATACAATACAAGTTTAAATAAAACAGAATCATATTTGCTACTTTACTGAGACATTTTTACTTTTTTTTTTTTTTTTTTACAATTTTGACAATTTTACTTTACTGTAGACATTTTTAAAGTCATATTTACGTTACTGAGACATTTTTGATACCCAAGTTTCTGCCATTCTATAATGGAAGAGAGATGCTGCGACTGCTATACTTTATTAATTTTGTACACCTTGTCTTAAATGTGCATATTTATACATGTACCATCAATTGAAACACATTTTATCTATTGTAAATTAAGAAATGTATTTGACAGAAATTCACGAATCATTATAAGATCAGATTATCAGATCAGCACAGTGTTTTTATGGTTGTCAACCAATCAGGTGCTGCATTTTGCATTTTATTATTTTATATTAAGATAAAAGTATTTTATAAATATTTTATATTTAAGTAGAAGTAAAACATAACAGATAGTACAGTAAAACTAATAGTATGAAGTGTGTTACTGTGATGTTTATGGAGTCAATCTAGGGCCATATATACTTGCAAAATAAAAGAAAGTTTTGCAAATAAAAAATAAAGTATTGAGCAAAAAAATTAAATAAATGCAAATCTCCAAAAATCACAAATCAGAAATACATTTTTGAGAAACAAAAATTGCGGAGTCAAGGGAACTTAGGCGTTTGCGGCAGGCCCAGACCTACTGGACTATAAGACCACCTCGGTGATACTGTGTCTCCAGGTGATGACGTAGCTTAAATGAAGGCAGGTCCGGGCCTGCGTTAAATGGACAAGTTCCCTTCACTCTGCCCCCTTGGCAAATCAGGGCCACAGAAACGTGGGGCTCTATTTTAACGCTCTAGGTGCAAAGTCTAAAGCGCATGGCGCAAAAGCATTTAGGGCATGTCCGAATCCACTTTTGCTATATTATAGACGGAAAAATACATTCTGCGCCATGGCGCATGGTCTAACAGAGTTGTGCTCATTATCTTAATGAGTTATGGGTGTGTTTTGAGAATAAACCAATCAGAGACTCATCTCCCATTCTCCGCATTTGCTTTTTACATGGTGGACTTTATAAGCCTTTGCTTTCACTTTCTCTTTCTCTCTTTCGTGGATAAGGAAACTGTGTTGTACACTCCACTGAGGACATCCATTATCCAAAACCTGACAGGTGGGCAAATCTAAGCTTATTTTTATTAAAACAAATATGAATATGCATATAATAAATACTACTACTAATAATAATAACATTATACAAAAGCAAGTTGCCGTGAATAAATTGAAAAAGCCCCCCCGAGATGAAGAAGGCATGGAGGCAGCGATTTTTATATTTATGTAGAAAATAATATTTTTTGTAATATTTTAATCCTTTAATTCTTTTTCATTTGTAAAGATATTTGTGTATTGCTCTACATCCTGCATGTTTTAAGCAATGTGTAAGCCAGGCGCACAACTAACTACTAGATCAGCTGGTCTATTGCGCAGTTTATTTCAGTTCCTCAAAATAGCAACGCACCAACATTGTGCCTTAACACACCTCTTTTCTAGACCGGAACACCCATGAGTCTACAAAGTGGCGCAAATGGATTTGCTATTTATACAAAGTGGTGGAAAAGGGAAAATTAGGGTTGCGCTGGTCTGAAAATAGCAGTATGTTGGGGCAAACTCGTCTAGCGCCTTATTGCATCGGGTGTATTATAGGGCACGTAAAGTGCAAACTAAAAAGCAAGTCAAAATGAGCATTGCAATTGACTGGACAGGTTTTGTAAAGGCAATGCTATAAAAATGTTTTGCAAATATTGAAATTTTTTTTTGCACTGTTTGATTTTTATTTCTCAAAACTTAATCTTCCCATTGCAATTCTTTATTTTTGTTTGTAAAATTAATTTTTATTTCATTCATTCTTTTATTTTATTTTCGGCTTAATCCCTTTATTAATCTGTGGTCGCCACAGTGGAATGAACCACCAACTTATCCAGCATATGTTTTACGCAGCGGATGCCCTTCCAGCTGCAACCCATCTCTGGGAAACATCCACACACACTCATACACTACGATCAATTTTAGCATACCCAATTCACCTGTACTGCATGTCTTTGGACTGTGTGTACATGGCCCTAGATAGACTTCATAGGATGTTATAATCTTTTTTGTTGTTTCTTTAAAAAAAAACATTTGTCAAAAGAATTGCCATTAAACAATAATTGGTAGACCTCAATAATGGACCCCCTAAGGCGAAAAAGTGGCCCCCTGTTGAAAACCTCTTAGCAAACCAATTGAACTGAATTGCTGTGCGAAACTTTACCTTTGCCCATCTACAGTACACACCGAAATGCCCCATTTTGTGGCACCGTCTCCTACATCTTCTTTCTGCTGTCCAGAAATACACAGAATATGAGTCACGTTGTGATATTTTTCACAAATCAATCAATTAGGGAAGAAAACTGTGCTACTTTAAACCTTATTTCACGCCTCTTTCACCAGACTTGTTATTTAAAACGAACAACAACAACAAGCATAAATGGATTTGACGCACCTTCACAGAGGACAGTTGTTTGCATTTAATAAACAGCTTTTGTGTTTCCTCTGCAAAAGTTGAGAAATCCGGTATGACAAATCGCCCCTGCAGTGCCTTCAGGATGAATGACACAAAGCCTGTCACGCACCTGCAAAATGTTCAGAAATCAGGCGTATTAGTTGCACAAAAGATTAAGGGTCATTGGTATTTTAAAGAGGTCCTCTAATGCTTCTTCATTTCAGAGATCATAGTGCATGATAAGACTGTGTTTCCACCTGATATATCCAGTGTCCAATGATATTCAATTGTGTTTCAATTTTAGGACCGTTCACTTAAAAACCATAATATTGAATAAACAAACCCATGTTATGAAATTTAAATGATTTCCTTATATATAATTTATAATCTGTCTGCGGTACTTGTCATGTTACGTTCTGGTGTTCCTGTGTTTGTTATGTCATGTGACTTCCCTATAGGTGCGTTCGACTTCATGCAGCGCTGCGCAGATCGATCGAAGTCTGTCTTAAAGCGGTGCATGCTGGTTAGAAATTTTGGCCGGATTGATGCTGCGCCGACGGCATGTGACTGTCACATGTGGCATCAAAGTACCGCGACAGCGCTTCGAGATCAGACGACTGACTTAGCCCGTGCAGCAACTGAAGAGCGCCTGCATGAGCTCTGATGACGACACCAATATAATACGATTGGCCAAGTTCACCGCATGACAACAACCACGTGTGATTCAGGTTTATTATTGGACAACATCCTTCTCACAAATTTCAAAACAAACAATTAACTGTTGTTCAAACCCTCTCTATCTTGTACACATCATGCTTATTAAAAGACTACAAATATTTTACAGCAGCATCATCTTTTGTTAAATAATTTGTTCATACTGACTAGATTGTTTGCACAGGTTTATTCTGCCTTTTTTATACAGACTACTGTATTTAGCTCCATAAACGATATAAATGATATATTTTAGTAAATAACTTAAATATTACCTCAAATAAGTCTTACAGACTTGTAATAAAATAATTATCATCATTGATCCTGACGATTTCTTAGCAAATCAAGTTATATAAAAATATGTAATATAAAAATATGATTCTAAAATATTTTATTTTCTGTCAAACCATATTACGCAGAAATAAAAGTTAAAAGTGTCATTGATGTACCTGCTCTTTCTGGGAAATTTCTACTGAAAGTGTAGCTCATTTATTTTGGTCATTTTGTTCAATCTTTTTGGATTAAAGGGCTTTTTTTAAAATGCCTTTATTATTCAAAATAATCCTATTCGTGGATATTTATTTCATTTTTATGTGCCCTTATTTTCCCCCTTATTTCTGATGCATTTGTATGTAGGCTACTTAATTTTATTCATAATTCCCTTACTGTTTAAAAATGAAGTTTGTAGAGACTGTATTCTGATTTTATTTGTACTTTATATCTTTTGTTGTTATTTCAATAAATAAATAAATAAATAAATAAATAAATGATCACGCCATGTGATCGGTAATCATGACTGCAGCAACTTGAGTCCCCGAAGTGGCCGGCTTGACGGCTCCGTTTTCAACTCCGCCCCCGCCTGCGCTCGGCTAATCTCGTTGATCACCGGCTGCAGCTGTGCTTAATGTCGAACGCACCTAGTGTGTTGTTCCATGTGCTCCTGTGTTGTTTCATGTGCTTCTGTGATTATCATATGCTCCATTGTTCTGTTTTCCCGCCACTAGTTAGTTTCATGAGTTTCACCTGTGTCTCATCCCTGTGTGTAAAAAGTTCAATGATGTCCTGTGTATTTAAGCTCCTGTATTTATTTCATCCTTGTCTGGTCTTGAATTGTCATCCCTTAATATCTGGCCTGGATTTATATGTCCCAGTGCCTGTAGTAAGTGTCTTTGTTTTTAAATACATGTTTTGTTTAATTCCTGTAATCCAGTGCGTCTCTTTATAGAGAGCGAGCGTGATAGTACTACACAGTGAAGTACTGGTGCACTTTCTCACAACACATCGTAACTAAGGTTGGCTATAGGTTTGGTTTGTTTAATGTTACCAGTGCCAAATCGATACTTTTAAAATGTATAGGTGGCTAAATGGTCATACCTGAACTAAAAATGGCTTTTGAAAACTAAATTCTTTAAATTAAACAATATGTTAAAAGTTTAAAATGTACGTAATATAAAGAGACACATCTATATCCGGAGCCTCTGCTATAAATGCAGCCAAGAAGTTGAATAAAATGGTATAATAAACAAAAAAGTCTCATCTGTGCTTTTTTATTGATGTCTGACCAATCAGAGAAGAGCAGGCTTTCAGATAGGAGGGACTTAAAGTGACCAGATCTTTGAACTAATCATTTCAGACACTTTTAATAAAATCTGAAGCTGCAATGTATATTATGAGAACGTTTTAATAAATTGACACTGAAAATATATTTATGATTCATGAAAATACAGTTATGTCCATAAATATTTGGACATCAACACAATTCTAACATTTTTGGCTCTATACACCAGCACAGGGTGAGAAGGTTGCTGGTTCGAGCTTTGGCTGGGTCAGTTGGCATTTCTGTGTGGAGTTTGCATGTTCTCCCCGCGTTCGTGTGGGTTTCCTCCGGGTGCTCCGGTTACACCCACAAGTCCAAAGACATGTGGTACAGGTGAATTGGGTAAGCTAAATTGTTCATAGTGTATGATTGTTTCCCAGTGATAGGTTGCAGCTGGAAGGGCATCCGCTGTGTAAAACATATGCTGGATAAGTTGGCGGTTTATTTCGCTGTGGCGACCCCAGGTTATAAAGGGACTAAGCCCAAAAGAAAATAAATGAACGAATGAACACCAGTTCATGAAATTAAACTAACAAGATATGCTTTAACTACAGACTGTCAGCTTTAATTTGGTATTTACATCCAAATCATGTGAACGCTGTAAAAATTACAACATATGTATATGTTCCTTCCACTTGTTAAGGGTCCAAAAGTAATTGGATAATAATCATAAATCAAACTTTCACTTTTAATATTTGGTTGTAAATCCTTTGCAGTCAATTACAGCCTGAAGTCTGGAACGCATAGACCCCACCAGACATGATGCTCTGGTGGTGGTGCTATGCCAGGGCTCTACTTTCTTCAGTTCCTGCTTGTTCTTGGGACATTTTCCCTTCAGTTTTGTCTTCAGCAAGTGAAATGCTTACTCAATCGAATTCAGGTCAGGGATTGACTTGGCCATTGCATAACATTCCACTTGCTTTTGCAGTATGCTTTGGGTCATTCTCCATCTGCACTGTGAAGCACCGTCCAATGACTTCTGAAGGATTTGGCTTAATATGAGCAGAAAATATTGCCTGAAACACTTCAGAATTAATCCTGCTGCTTTTGTCAGCAGTCACATCATCAATAAATACAAGAGAACCAGTTCCATTGACAGCCATACATGCCCACGCCATGTCACTACTACTACCATGCTTCAGTGCTTAGGATCATGAGCAGTTCCTTCTCCATACTCTTCTCTTCCCATCACTCTGGTACGAGTTGATCTTGATCTCATTTGTCCATAGGATGTTGTTTCAGCACTGTGAAGGCTTTTTTAGAACTCTAATCTGGCCTTCCTGTTTTTGAGGCTCACCAATAGTTTACATCTTGTAGTGAACCCTCTGTATTTACTCTGATGTTGTCTTCTCTTGATTGTTGACTTTGACACATATACATTTACCTCCTGGAGAGTGTTCTTGATCTGGCCAACTGTTGTGAAGGGTGTTTTCTTTAACAGGATAAGAAATCTTTGGTCATCCACCACAGTTGTTTCCATGGTTTTGTGTTTCTGAGCTCAATGGTGCATTCTTTCTTTTTAACAATGTTTCAAACAGTTGTTTTGGCCACGCCTAATGTTTTTGCTGTCTTACTGATGGGTTTGTTTTGTTTTACAGACTAATAATGGCCTGCTTGACAGTTCTTTGGATCTCATCTTGAGAGTTGACAGCAACAGATTCCTAATGCAAATAGCACACTTGAAATGAACTCTGGACCTTTTATCTGCTCATTGCAATTGGGATAATGAGGCACTGACACACATTTGGCGATGGAACAGCTTAGAAGTCAATTGTCCAATTACTTTTGGTCCCTTAACAAGTGGGAGGCACATACGCAAACTGTTGTAATTCTTACAGCGATCAACTGATTTGGATGTAACTATCCTCAAATTAAAGCTAAGTTTTGTTTCATTTCAAAACCATTGTGTTGAAGTGTATAGAGCCAAAAATGTTAGAATTGTGTCAATGTTAAAATATTTATGGACCTGACTATATATTATAAGGTCATTAAAAACAAAAATGGAAACATGCAATTTGAAGGCATAGTTCAGCTAAAACTGAAAAATCTGTCATCATTTTCTCACCCTTTACTTGATTCAAACCTGTTTTGAGTTTTTTTTTCTGTTGAACACAAAAGAAGATATACTAAAGAAAGCTGAAAATCTGAAATCATTGACTTCCATAGGGAAAACAAATACTCTTAAAGGTTTTGAACCACTTGAGGGAGAGTAAATAGTGAGTACATTTAAATTTTGGGGTGAACTATCTCTTTAAGTGTAAAACTTGACCTGTGACTTACCTGTGAAAAGTGCTCCTGTCAACCGTTCCATCTGCTTCCTGCAGTTTCCTCATCAGGCTGTAGCAGTCTTTAATCCGTGGATCTGTTCGGATGATCCCTGAGCTCCACAGGACCTGTCAAAGCAAACAAAGATATGACATTCTGCACTATTCAATTTGAGCAAATATTAATAATATTTAATATTTTAAAATATATTTATTATGTTTTTTGTCCTGTCTCTGTAATTCTGTTGCACTGTAGAAGCTCTGTCACAAAAACAAATTCCTCGTATGTGTGAACATACCTGGCAATATAGCTCTTTCTGATTCTAATGCTCAGTACCTCAAAAAACTGATTGCAGTTGACTCTTCCTCCAGAGGCAAAACTATCAAACAGCACATCAGCAGCCCTTTTGGAGAACAACGGGTTAGCAGCTTGCAAAGAAATGTTAAAGAAAATGCTGCTTTGTAAATCTGAGACTCACACTTTTTTCTTAAAATGTCCTTGATGGGTGTCTGGCCGGCCCAAGTGTTGCCATGCTTGGCTGGCATGAAGTTTGTCGTGCTCTGGTACAGTCAGTTTTGTGCCCCCATTGCTTATAAAAGATGGCATGCCTAAGGAAAAGAATGGGGATTTTAACAGAGCACAAAATGAAAAAATAAATGAGTATTTCCTGAAGGAAAAACAGTTCTTGCCTGGCAACTAAATATTAGTTCAGTTTTTTAAGTCACTTGTCTCCAACTGTTGGCACATTAAAAAAAAAAAAAATGTCTTGGCGCACAATGCTCTGTGTGAACTCAGCGCTTCATCATGCTGCTGGCATTCTAAAAAAAGTGGCGCTTTCAGACAAAACAACTGAAAAGTATGCTTGGCCACGGACAAAATGCTTTGATACTGAACATATATTAATTTATATGTATTAAAAAATATCTCACTGACATCAAATTTTGGCATGCTAGTGTGTATATTATTTAAAAATAATAATCAAATTCAAAATATGCTTACATTGTCTTCTATACACTATATTGCCAAACGTTTACATGCACATTAACTTTAATGGCATCTTAATCTGTATGGTTTTTAATGGAGTTGGCTAATAATTTGCAGTTATAACAGCTTCAACTCTTCTGTGAAGGCTTTCCACAAGGTTTAGGAGTCTGGTTATGTAGATTTTTGACCATTCTTCTTAAGCACATTTGTGAGGTCAGGCTAACAGACTCTAATTTATCCTAAAGGTGTTCAATCGGGTTGAGGTTATGACTTTGTGCAAGCCAGTCAAGTTCCTCCGCACCAAACTCACTCACCCATGTCTTTATAGACCTTACATTGTGCACTGTGATGTGCTGTGAGGAAATTATGGCCTCTGACTTAGAAGTTCTAGTAAAGTCCAGATTTACTAGAACTTCTATGTTAAGCTGCTTTGACAAAATCTACATTGTAAAAGCGCCATATAAGTAAACATGAATTGAACTGAATTGACCTGTTCACGTCATACTTATTTTTTGCTACTCTAACCTTCAAAATGTTCAACAATTATATTATTATCATCAAACAAATATTGTTTTTTTTTATTGGTTATTTTGTTAACAGTGTTCGACTAGTATGGTATAACCACAACCAAATGAACTAGAAAAATACTGGATGATAAAGTTTATATTACAAAACAAATGTAATTGTTCTGCAGTTTTGATCTCCAGTGTATATGCAAATCAAATCAGGTAAAGTAACCTTAAATATTAATAAAGTCACATTAGAACAATGCTGTATTATCTACAAAGCAAGGCTAGAATGCTGCTCATATGCCAAGCAATTAATTGCAGGCATTCGGCACTTAAGGTTAGAGGTGCAGAACAAACACGGAGCAGACTGTTGGAGGAATATTAAAACACTGCAGCCTCCTGAGAGCTGAAATCATTTAAACAAAAAGAAAGCAAAGAGTACAAAGGTATACATAAAAGTGAAAGGGAATTAACAGGAGGAGAAACATGTGCCACTGGAGATAAATGTGCGCATTGTTTCACCTGTAGAGCCTGGAGAGACGTAATTGACTGGCCTCTGCTGTGGAAAGGTATTTCTTGGCACATGTTGAGGAATGTTCCCTGCGGATTTAGTTTCCTAGTAACATAAAAACATGTATTGAGAGCTTGAATGAGCACAACTAGCTAAATATAGACTATTATTATGAATAAAAAATATATAGCATCAAGTAAACATTGCATTATTTTTTGGATGAATGCTTTAATGTAGGCTGAAATGCTAGGTGTGCTGTGCTTGAATTAGTTTATCTACACTTTTTGAAGGCAGATGAAATACAACATTGAACGTAATACTGGTGCCAGACTTTTCTTTGAAGTCTAACTAATTGCAGGTGTTTAGGACTGTGGGGAAACATATTGAGACACATTACTCTGTCATGTCAGCATGCTAGCTAACAACTGTTAGCCTCCGGCAGAAACAACGTCTGCTGGGCTGGATTTTTATTACAGGTGAAGTGAAGAACTTGTCTGTGTTTGCAGACGGACTATGCTGAGCAGCACATAAATGTGTCTGTAATGTCCAGCACACTGTGATGAAGGGAATATTCTGGACTTAAACAGTGTTCAAAAGTATGTGTGGAATAGTGCATATTAAAGGCACAGTATGTCATTTTCGCCGCTAGAGGGTGTGTATTCACAACAAACAAAGGCATATTTTGATGACATTATGAGTGAGTGTGAAATCATGGGAGTTGCATTCCTCATTACATCATGGTATAACATCCTACACTGAACAAATGATATTAGCTGCTTGTTTAAACTACTTCTTTTAAAATTAATTGAAACAACATAGTTGGTTAGTTTTTTGGGACAACTTAATTGTTTTAAAAATGATTAAGTTAACTAAATCAATTTGTGTTGGGACAACATGAAGGAATTGTCTAAAACCTAGCATGTTTTACAGTGTATGGAAATCAAAACATATTATCATGGCACTATGAAGCAGAGTAAGGCTGAAAGCTGATGAAGAGAAGACTGCTGTAGTAATTGCTAATGAAAAATGTGGCATGAAAGCAGCAGAGCTTTTATTATGCCACAGTCGACTGCTAACGCTTCTTCCAGTCATGATCATGTGGAGAAGAAGCAGTGCTGATTTATCTTACTACATACATTGTAAGGTTTTGTTGTAATGCTGCTCTGTGCAGTTAATAAAACACAACATATTAAAGCATATTTGAGGTTTCCCTGTTTTCTATAAAAACAAAGCAGAAATCGAGGATGTGTGACAGCATTGCAACACAATAACACAGGTTGTGTCACTAGTTAAAATAGCTTATTTATCTGGATTTAAACATTCTTCAATCATTTGGGATAATGTAAGTACACAAGTCAGCAAAATAAAAAGCACTGCTCTAGTGTTTTTTTTTTTTTGGATATTTGAATGAAACACTATTACATTTTGTGCCTTTAACAATAACTATATTAACAATAATGGATAATTATTAAATTATAATAATTATTGCTTCATATTTTGATCAAATATAATAAATAATTGCAGGTTCATTTCGCTGTGGCAACCTCTGATGAGTAAAGGGACTAAGCTGAAGGAAAATGAATGAATGAACGAATAATAAATCATTATAATGGTTTGAACTGTTGATTATAATATTAATGATGTTCAAATTAATAATAATAATAACAATTATTATGGACCCTTTTCAGAAGTCTGTTATGACGCGTTTAACGGTCATCAGCATCTTAAATCTTTGAAAGTTTTGGATATTTAGATTTTTTTTTTTAAAACGTATGAATATATGTACTTACAGTTGAAGTCAGAATTATTAGCCCCCCTGTTTATTTTTTTTCCTCCAATTTCTGTTTAACGAAGAGAAGATTTTTTCAACACATTTCTAATAATTTTAATAACTAATTTCTAATAACTGATTTATTTTATCTTTGCCATGATGACAGTAAATAATATTTTACTAGATATTTTTCAAGACACTTCTATACAGCTTAAAGTGACATTTAAAGGCTTAACTAGGTTAATTAGGTTAACTAGGCAGGTTAGGGTAATTAGGCAAGTTATTGTATAATAATGGTTTGTTCTATAGACAATCGGAAAATATATAGCTTAAAGGGGCTAATAATTTTAACCTTAAAAAGGCTTTTTAAAAAAATTTAAAAAAAAAATTTCTAGCTGAAATAAAACAAATAAGATTTTCTCTAGAAGAAACAATATTATCAGACATACTGTGAAAATGTCCTTGCTCTGTTAAACATCATATGGGAAATATATTTAAAACTGTATGTATTATATCATCTTTGCTTCAAATTACAAAAAACACTTTTCTAATGCCGCGTCTATGGGACAGGACAATAAATTTGACGTGATTCTCTCCTCTGACTGTCTTATCAGTCTCACACTATTTGTTTCCTTTTTCTGAAAGTCTTTATAACATCATCGTGGAGTTTTGCTTTTATTATCTGAGCAAAAAAGATTGTAAAAAAATGTTTTGTTGTATTCTCTCATTCACTGCACTCTATGTTTTCTCAACTATGACGACATCCGCTACTGAGAAACCCAGAAATGTGAAAAGGGTCTATTACTAATCTTAACAATAATAAATAACTGTTAACCAATATTTTGTTGTGCTTCAAAAGTATTATTTAACAACTATAATTTTTACTGTGCGACACAGTGGCACAGTAGGTAGTGCTGTCGCCTCACAGCAAGAAGGTCGCTGGGTCGCAGGTTCGAAACTCGGCTGGGTCAGTTGGCATTTCTGTGTGGAATTTGCATGTTCTCCCTGTGTTAGGGTGGGTTTCCTCCGGGTGCTCCGGTTTCCCCCACAGTCCAAAGACATGCGGTACAGGTGAATTGGGTAGACTAAATTGTCCATAGTGTATGAGTGTGGATGAGTGTGTGGATGTTTCCCAGAGATGGGTTGCAGCTGGAAGGGCATTCGCTGTGTAAAAATGTGCTGGATAAGTTGGCGGTTCATTCTGCTGTGGCGACCCAAGATTAATAAAGGGACTAAGCCGACAAGAAAATTAATGAATGAATTTCTACTGTAGTGTTCAGATTAAACTTTACTCATATTCCAATACAGCCAAATGACGAAATTACAGTGTATACAGGTGTACTATTAGTCTATTTTATAATTGGATTTAATAAAACAATATTATAATAAATGTAATGTAAACATAGAGGGTGACAGTGGGTCAGTGGTTAGCACTGTCGTCTCGCAGCAAAAAGGTCACTGGTTCGAGTCCTGGCCAGTTGGCATTTCTGTGTAGAGTTTTGTATGTTTCCCTGTGTTTGCATGGGTTTCCTCCGGGTGCTCTGGTTTCCCCCACAGTCCAAAGACATGCGCTATAGGTGAATTGAATAAGCTAAATTGGCTGTAGTGTATGTGTGTGCATGTGAATGAGAGTGTATGGGTGTTTCCCAGAACTGGTTTGCGGCTGGTAGGGCATCCGCTGTGTAAAACATATGCCGGAATAGTTGGCGGTTCATTACGCTGTGGTGACACCTGAAAAATAATGGACTAAGCCGAAGGATAATGAATGTAAACGTTATTGTATGATAAATGTAAAACAATAGTAATAATAAATGTAATGCAAATGTATTTTCGAATAACTGCAACTAACAATCCGATGAAGTGTCCAAAAACATTACACTCAGTCTGCAATTATGTATATTTCCATACTAAAGCTCTTTTAAAAACATTCTTTTTAAAGACTTTTTCACAATATAAATTTTTATTGCCAAAAAATGGTTGCAATAGTGATTGAAACTAACATTTTCAATACACAAGCATTAATAAAATAAGCTTCACATTTAGACCAGGATCTTAAAGGGATAGTTCACCCAAAAATAAATACTACATTATTTACCATCAAATAATTCCAAACCCATTTTAAATGTTTCTTCTGAAAACAAAAGAAGATGGCTTAAAAAATGTTGAAAAAACAAATACTATTGAAGACAATGGCTACTGTTTTCCAGCATGGTTGAAAATATACATGAATAAAGCACACATAAAGCTTTGGAACAAGTGTGTCAGAATATAATTTTTTTTTGGGTGAACTGTTTAACTTTAAACTGTAAATATCCAAACTTCTCTTGTGCAAACTCAGCGGATGTCTGACTTTACAAAAGCAGCAGTAGCACATGAGCACAGGTGTAGTGAAGTGTGTGTTTTAATAACACCGCCTCCAGCTTTTTGTTTTATGCTTTCTGCAGGACTCAGCATGTACCTTCAACTTCAGCGGCTCCGTCAGCTCTCCAATCTCTGAAGGACAGAATGAAAAAAAAAACACAGCATGAGAAAAATCCTCCTTGCTGAATTTCGACAGAGGTTTAAAGATTAAGATTAGTGCTTATTTGTGAGTGCGAGATTTAAGAGGGATTTTGAAAAGTTGAAACGCACTAAGCATCGCCTCAGCAGAGAATGTATATCAGGCTATTTTGGAAATCTAGGACACCAAGATTTTGCGAGTTTAAGACATTGTTTGTGTTGTTCTTTCGGGTCCAAACCTCAGCGAATTCCACACAATAACACTGAAGGTCTAAAACATATGAAACGGTTTAGCTGTGGATAGAGTGGACGGATGCAGTTTGTCTATTTTTACTCTAAATCTTTCATTCAAAAGAACAATAAATCTTAAAGGGACAGACGCCAAAACAATAAAAACCTCTGTTATCGTTTACTTGCACAATTGTCATTTTGAACTCCTGTCTGTCTTCTGTGGAAAGTAAAAAAGACGTTTTGAACATTTTGTCAAAATTTTGTTAAATTCAAGCCATTATGGTGGTTTTAGAAAGCCAACATACTGTTATACTACATAAACTTCTTCTTCGACTATATTAAGAACACATCTCCTCCTAGACCGTTCATACTACAACCACCAAACTAACTCCAAACCTCCAGACTATACTGAATTAAATTGCTATATCTCTTCCGACTGATCCGACTTACAGTTTTCCCAAAACTGACCCGGAAATTTCAGAAAAGTCCCATTGACTTAACATTGGACCAAACTTTGTGTCCTCATAACTTTGCGCCAGACTGTCATACAGACTTAAGTTTGGGCTCATTTAACTCAGACTACCAATCTGCCAATCACTGATGACCTTTCAACTTACTAATCACACCCTAGCAACCACTTTCAGCACCCTAGCAACTGTCCCATAGACTTTCATTGTAAAAAACTGCCACTGACTTTACATTGGACATACTAACAATATACCAATCCATACTAGAAACATACAAACGACATACCAATCCATACTAGAAACTTATGAAACGATCAACCAATCCATACTAGAAACATATGCCAATCCATACTAGAAACACACAAACGACATACCAATCCATACTAGAAACTTATGATACGATCAACCAATCCATACTAGAAACATACGCACAACATACCAATCCATACTAGAAACATTCGCCAATCCATACTAGAAACATACAAACGACATACCAATACATACTAGAAACATACGAACAACATACCAATCGATACTAGAAACATACAAACGACATACCAATCCATACTAGAAACATACAAACAACATACGCCAATCCATACTAGAAACATACGCCAATCCATACTAGAAACATACAAATGACATACTATTCCATACTAGAAACATACGCTAATCCATACTAGAAACATACGAACGACATACCAATCCATACTAGAAACATACAAACGACATACCATTCCATACTAGAAACATACGCTAATCCATACTAGAAACATACGCACAACATACCAATCCATACTAGAAACATATGCCAATCCATACTAGAAACACACAAACGACATACCAATCCATACTAGAAACTTATGAAACGATCAACCAATCCATACTAGAAACATACTCCAATCCATACTAGAAACATACGCACAACATACCAATCCATACTAGAAACATACGCACAACATACCAATCCATACTAGAAACATTCGCCAATCCATACTAGAAACATACAAACGACATACCAATACATACTAGAAACATACAAATGACATACTATTCCATACTAGAAACATACGAACGACATACCAATCCATACTAGAAACATACGCCAATCCATACTAGAAACATACAAACGACATACCATTCCATACTAGAAACATACGCTAATCCATACTAGAAACATACGAACGACATACCAATCCATACTAGAAACATACGAACAACATACCAATCCATACTAGAAACATGCCACATGCTAATTCATACTAAAGTCATGCTAACAACATGCTAGTTTATACTAGAAACATGCTAGCAACATGCTAATTCATACTAGAACCATGCTAATTTATGTTAACAACTGCCTAGTAACAACTTAGAACACCTTAGCAACCACCTAGCAATGCCTTAGTAACCACCTAGCAACACCTTAGCAACCACATAGCAACCGTTCAGAACACACTAGCAATGCCTTAGCAACCATTCAGAACACTCTAGAAACCACTCTGAACCCCCTATCAACTGCCTAGTAAGAAACATGCCGATCTATTTTAGAAACATTCTAACTCATATGTAGTTATCTATCTATGCCAGCGGCTTCAAACCTCTTAAAAACGACTTTGAATTATCTAAACTTTTAAACTACTTCAAACTTTCAGACGTGGCTTTCTCACACCACCATAAGTTTGTCCACGAGCTTGACTTTTCTAGTTATATAATACAAATGTGTAATTAGAGCTGAATTTAAATTATGATGTACAAGTTTACAGTGGTAAATTCTGTCATCATTTAGACCCCTTGTCACAAACCTGTATGATTTTCTTTCTTCTGTTAAACACAAAGGAAGATATTTTGTGAACCAGTAGCCATAGACTTCCATAATATACATTTTATCTACTATGGAGGGGTTTGGAACCACTTGAGCATGACTAAATAGTGAACATTTTTATTTTTGGGTGAACTGTCTCTTTAAGTATACATTAGTGTAAATATACAGTTGAAATCAGTATTATTAGCCACCCTGAATTATTAGACCGCTTGATTATTTTTTCCCCAATTTCTGTTTAATGAAGAGAAGATCTTTTTCAACACATTACTAAACATAATAGTTTTAATAACTAATTTCTAATAACTGATTTATTTTATCTTTGCCATGATGACAGTAAATAATATTTGACTAGATATTTTTCAAGACACTTCTATACAGCTTAAAGTGCCATTTAAATGCTTAACTAGGTTAATTAGGTATAGGCAGGTTAGGGTAGTTAGGCAAGTTATTGTATAACGATGGTTTGTTCAGCAGACTATCGAAAAAATATATAGATTAAAGGGGCTAATAATTTTGACCTTAAAATGGTGTTTAAAAAATAAAAAACTGCTTTTATTCTAGCCAAAATAAAACAAATAAGACTTTTTCCAGAAGAAAAAATATTTTCAGACATACTGTGAACATTTCCTTGCTCTGTTAAACATCATTTGGGAAATATTAAAAAAAGAAGAAAGAAATTCAAAGGGGGGCAAATAATTCTGACTTTAACTGTATGTTTGTTTAGCAAGAATGCTTGTCAGTATATTCTGCACTCAGCAGTTCACTGTAACCATGTTTCAAAGGAAATAGAATTAATTATAAAATTTCTTAGAAATATATAAACTACTGACAAAGGTCAAAAAATAATAACTTGATTTCTAGTTGATTATTTGGAAAAGTGGCAGAAGATAGATTTTTCAGATGAATCATCTGTTAAACTGCATCCCAATCATCCCAAATACTGCAGAAGACCTATTGGAACCCGCACAGATCCAAGATTCTCCAGAAATGAGTCAAGTTTGGTGAAGGAAAAAATCATGCTTTGGGGTTACATTCAGTATGTGGGTGTCCTCCTTCAGATTCTTTGGATTCATCTTCATTGCCTCCTCCTTCATCTTACCTTAGATCTGCAGAGTGAACGGCAACATCAACAGCCTGAGATATCAAGACATTTGTGCTGCCCATTACATTACACACCACAGGAGAGGGCAAAATTTTCAGCAGGATAGCGCTCTTTTTTATACTTCAGCCTCCACATCAAAGTTCCTGAAAGCAAAGAAGGTCAAGGTGATCCAGGATTGGCCAGCCCAGTTGCCAGAAATGAACATTATTGAGCAGGTCTAAGGTAAGATGGAGGAGGCATTAAAGATGAATCCAAAGAATCTTGATGAACTCTGGGAGTCCTGCAAGAACGCTTTCTTTGCCATTCCAGATGACTTTATTAATAAGTTATTTGAGTCACTGCAGAGATGTATGGATGCAGTCCTCCAAGCTCATGGGAGTCATACACAATATTAATTGTTTTTCCACTGCACCATGACTTTATATTGTACACTGTACATTATTTCTGTTAAGTGATGACTTTCAGTCTGAGCAAAGTCAGACCTTACTGTCCTAATTAAATAATTACAAATCAAGGCATGATCATCTTTTATTTTTGTAAAATAAGCATAATCTAGCAGCCTTTGCCTTTTATATAAACCCCTTCTGATACCAACTGATCAACTAGAAGTCAAGTTATTATTATGTGTTGTTCTTAAAACTTGGATGGGCAACAAGACTTTTGTCTGCATTTGGGTCTGTTTTGACCCAGTAGAGATTACTAAAAATTGAGTATATGTGTATATTTTTAAATGTTATTATTATATTAAAAAATGTTATGTGGTAAAATTGTTTATTTAGTCAATAAAAAGTTAAATGAAAGTCAGTTTGATTTAGTGTTGTGTTGGACCCCGTTCATTTTCATTGTATTCATTTTCATTGTATAAACACTATAAAATAGATAGAAGATTAAACATTTTTGACGGAATTGTGCCTATAATAATTCCAAATATACAAGATGTCTGCTGCCATTTTTCTGAAAGTGCTACATTTTGCACATGAGCTCTGAGAGCCAATTGAGTCAAAAAGCTGATTTTGTGCCCAGTTTGGGTGGTATATGCCAGACGAAGTTATGCAGACGGTGCTTCCACCCCTCCGGTTGAAAGTAGAAAGTAACTTAATTGGAAACCCACAAAACATAAATATGTTTTATAAAACAAAGCATGTGGGCTATATTACAGTCTGAAGAGCTTTTCTACTTGCCACAAAAGTCTCATGGGGAATTAAATTATGTAAGGGGATTTAAAGCCAGTAAGTATTGCGAAAATGAAATTTGAAATTGATGTAAATAATTTTAACATGTAATTAGATTAAATGTCACACTTAGAAAATGATTTTTGTTGCTTGCTCAAACTACTTATTTAAAATTAACTGAATCAACAATTCTTGATTTTTTTTTTCAAAAACTTAATTGTTTCATGTTCAATATACTTAAATTTATAAAAACAATTAAGTTAACTTAATCTATTTGTGTTGGGACAACATGAAGGAATTGTGTGGAATCCTGGATTTTTTACAGTGCATATTAAATTTGACATAGATGAAAAGGAAGCCAGATAGGATTTATTATTTACAACGATTTCATACAATTTTATTTAACTTTTAAAACTGTATTACATAGTTTTTGTCTAGTGATTTTTCTTTCAGAAAGCATATACAGTAAGTTAGTATGTTAATAAACAACAGTCTTGATCGCACTGTGCTTCTGTTCCTCACAGTGTCAATATCATTTATGTTAAAAATTAAATATCATGCTACCCTGACTAAGGTCTATAAATGGCTTTAAGTACAGAACACACTGACTTTCAGTGCACTTAAAATCTATTATTTCATAATAAATCATCAGCTTTTCAAAGTCAAACATGTCAATTTTTACAATATCAAGCTGTAATAATATGTAAAAAATTGTAAAAATTACAGTATAAATTTGTGGCTTTGTAAGTATAAATAACTCTAATACCTTAATAAAAAAATATATTATATGTGGATTTGATATGTTGTTTATGTAATGTTAGTCATAGTCATTAGTCATTTATTGTAAAAAAATATATTGAACTTTAACAAGTTTACATTAAGACATTACATTTCAATCAAAATATTTAAGATTGGAGAAATTCTGTTCAGTTTTAAGAACTTCCTTTGTTACTCTTGTCATAGAAATATTCTCGAGCTTAAACAACAATTTATGAAAAAGGTTGGAATAATCATTTCATTTGTCACAGTACAGAGGTATTCATTGTAATGTTTATTCCAGAGTTTTACAGATTGGTCTCTTTTTTTTGAATAATTAGATTATTCAAATGTGCCTTGTTTAAAGCTCTTAAAACATTTTTAAAAACTTAAAACAGTTTTGAGGTCCTGAAAATGCAAATGTTTTCCAATTTTTTTTTTCCAATTTTGTTTTTTTGTGAAACCCTTAAAACTTTTGTTCAAGCTTATCACAGCATCAACTGCCACATAACTAATGTTGATACACAAAATGGCAGTCGTAAAATCTTAATTCTTAAATACACCTCAAGCTTTTTTTTTTGCTTGACTGCCATGTTAAAAAACTGGTCGACCAATGAGATTAGAGCTTTTGTTCATGTGATTTGTGCTGCTGAATTAACTATAAAACATGACTTGGTGGCGCTCAAGCACAAAATGGTCTAGCTGTCACACAATCGCAGATTAAATAGGATTTGATGGTGAGTTCAATAGCTACGTTTCCATCCACCTATACACATTTTGGTATGCGTGTAAAAAACGGTTGATGAACATACCAAGATGCGCATACGTTTTGAAAATGCGCATAAAAAACATGCGCAAAACTGAGTAGGATAAACTTTTTATTCGATAGGAAAAGATGAGCATAAACTACAACGGAAACACTTTTACTGAACAAATTCAAGAGCGTCTGTGCTCCGCATCTAACGCCTTCAAATGCCACCACGTGTTCACTGCGTGTCGGCATCGTCTTCTGAGGCACAAGTCATTTATTAAATAAAGAAAAGATTCGCGCAGCTTCTCCTACCGCAGTATACTCCATTTTTTACTTTTGATATTTGGCGCCAGAAAGGAAGTGACGATTTTGTTCTCTTTGACTCGTTGGATGGAAACGCTGCTTTATTCGCACATCTTTTATGTGATATTCCAGTTTTGCGCATTAATTTAATAAGCATCTTTCGATGGAAACATAGCTACTGACTTGACTTTTTTTTCATGGCTTGTAACTTTTCCCCGCAAACTTTTTGACCAGGTGATTGTGTGCACTAATGTAGGAAGTTAAACAGAAGTGATAAACCTTACAGAAAGCGTAGGACGACTTTTTCTGTGCAACAAGCAGGTTTTAAAAGCATAAACTTGCACAGCGCCACCTTGTGTTTTAGATTTTTATTAAGTGGCATCTAGCGACAGGGATTGATTTTGCATGTTTACTCGTCTTAAGGCTGATTTATACTTCTGCGTCAAGCGCACGCGTATTCCTATGCAACGGCACAGCCTTCGTGTGGTCGCATTGCTGTGGCTGACATGCACTTCTCAAAAAATGTAACTACAAATTGCAACGACGCGTAGCACAAGCTCTGTGATTGGTCGGCTTGGTACAGGTGATGAGCGTGGGCGGTGCTGAGATCCGCAAGGCCAATAGAGCGAGTGTTTACAAGTGTTGAGTTGCGTGAAGGAGCTCCAGATGGAAACTTTTGTTTTATGTTTGCTTATGATTAAAGTTGTTACACGTCCGCCGGTTCCTGCCTCTGAATGAGCGAGTTTGAGCTACATGTAGCGTTCATAAAAAAACTAAATACCCGCAAAGAAACTCGACACAGAGGAACATAAAAACCTACTGCCAGCTAGAGCTTCAGAAGTGTTATTTTAGAGCAACACAAACAGCACACAAAAGTATAAATGCACGACTACATGCAAGGCAGGCGCTGTGGGTTAGGCCGATCACTCGACGCAGAAGTATAAATCAGCCTTTATGGACAGTGAAAATCACTTGGTTATGAATGGCGAGCAACATTTTAAAAAATGCTGATAATCGTCCCAGTGTACGTGAGATTTTAGTGACAAAAACATGAATGTGAGAAAATAGTGTCAAAATGTGCATGTAGCCTATATTATGTCTTTAGTCTTTAGAAAATATGTGTGTACTTGACATCCAAATCAATAGTGGATCATTGGACTGTATGTGTGTAGACATATAGTGACATCACCACCTACTGGCCTGGCATGCATAATACAAAATTTTAGTCTTTTCCATGGATCGGTGTTATCAGTAATTGTTTTAACAATGTTGTTGCATGTGGCTGAAACTTTCCAAAAATATGAAGACAAAACATTTTTAGTACATTATTGTAAAAAACACTTAAACATCACTTCAGTCTGGAGTTCAGTGATTTCTGTTGCCTTTAAGCTATTTAGTTACTAATCTGTTATATTTATTTTGAGATTGCATTTAATATCGTACCTTCTTTGTTTTTGGTTTTTGATTATAAAATGGCTGAAATTGCCTCATTTTTTCTTTTTCATCATATACTTTTCAGTACAAAAACTGTATTGTGTTATTTTTCATAGAACTTTTAAACTTACTCAGTATTTTTAAGTGTATAACTGTTTCACCCCCCTAAAAAAATCAGCGTATGAAAAGTTTGGAGTGTGTTTTTCAGCCACGGTGAACCCAACACATGCCACATCACTTCTCTTCAGAACACACCCACTGCCTTTGCACATTTTTATGGCCCAGATGTTGACCACAAACCCGGTTAAATGAGAGCGTCTACCAAACTGTCCCATTCATTTAGCCCTCATCTCACAATTTTCCTACAGAACTGGTGTCTGATCAGTGGTGGTGACATGTGGAATGTGAGGCGGAGATGATCCATGATCCGAACAAAATGCAAACACGATCCCAGAGCTACTGTGATGCCAAAACCAGGGTCACCGTGAGTGGAAATCACCAAATTGTAGAGTATTTATTTTTGTACCTCTTGTGTCATCCTCTTTATTCGGCTCCAGCAGTTTGTTTCCATCCAGGCCTCCGTATCGCTTTCTCCATTTACGTCTGAGAGATGGTGTTCTCTGAAAACTACAAAAACCTTTTATTATTATTAGCATACATTGTTTGTTAGGAAGCATCCCATATATATATTTATATCTATACTGTATATACACATATGTTTATGCAATTGCTAAAAAGCTCATGTTTTCTTCACAGCTTGCCTGTGGGCAAACTAAACACCAGCAATGTGCATGAAATTGTAATTCAGTGGATTTTGTGGATACACTGAAACACGACCTCAGGATCAAAGCAAGAGAGTGTGTGTGTGTAAAGACAAGTCTAGTCTTGAAGAGCTGAGAGAAACACAGCTATCAATCGTCAGCTCAGATGAGAGAATGCATTTTATTTAACTTTAATTATTTATTAAGAGCCCAGTGTTAGTTTTACAGCCCTGAATTAGACAGAAAAATAGTTGAGATTTACATGTATGAGTTTCAAACACTCTTTTTAGTATGTGTTCAAGAGTTCTTACCACAGGTAGGGATTTTCCTCTGCTTCTTGGCTTAAGCTGTTCTCCATAATAAAGCTGTTCTTGACTTTTTGCACTGGTGAAGACTGTCGACTGGGAGTTTTAGGAAATCCAGATGGTGTGTTTGTGCTGCATGTGGAGATGAAGATGGGTCTCTTTGGCAGCTGTGTTTGAGCTCAGTCTCTGTATGAACAGCCAGTTTGTGGCTGGATGAAAATAGGAGGAACTTAACTGCATCTTGGAGGAGGGATCTGTGTTCTGGAAAATATATACTTTAAAAAGCAGGAGAAGCAAACACACCAGAAAACAAATTACATTTGTTAATATAATAATATAATTTAGTACGGTAACCCTTTATAATAACTACACACTATGAATCATCTATTAAGCATTAGCAAATAGTTAACTCATTATTTGTTAAGCATTAACTCTATATTAATAGATGTTAGTAAGCAGTTTATAAATACATATACAAATGCTGTATTCTTGACATATAAGCACATTTATAATAATATTATAATAATATAATATAATATAATATAATATAATATAATATAATATAATATAATATAATATAATATAATATAATATAATACAATATAATATAATATAGGCAACCCAGTGGCGCAGTAGGTAGTGCTGTTGCCTCACAGCAAGAACGTCGCTGGGTCGCAGGTTCGAACCTCGGCTGGGCTGGGTCAGTTGGCGTTTCTGTGTGGAGTTTGCATGTTCTCCCTGGGTTCGCGTGGGTTTCCTCCGGGTGCTCCGGTTTCCCCCACAGTCCAAAGACATGCGGTACAGGTGAATTGGGTAGGCTAAAATTGTCCGTAGTGTATGAGTGTGAATGTGTGTGTGTGGAAGTTCCCAGAGATGGGTTGCGGCTGGAAGGGCATCCGCTGCGTAAAATCGTGCTGGATAAGTTGGCGGTTCATTCCGCTGTGGCGACCCCGCAAGGGACAAAGCCGACAAGAAAATGAATGAATGAATAATATAATATAATATAGGGGCAACGCAGTGGCGCAGTAGGTAGTGCTGTTGCCTCACAGCAAGAACGTCGCTGGGTCGCAGGTTCGAACCTCGGCTGGGCTGGATCAGTTGGCGTTTCTGTGTGGAGTTTGCATGTTCTCCCTGCGTTCGCGTGGGTTTCCTCCAGGTGCTCCGGTTTCCCCCACAGTCCAAAGACATGCAGTACAGGTGAATTGGGTAAGCTAAAATTGTCCGTAGTGTATGAGTGTGAATGTGTGTGTGTGGAAATTCCCAGAGATGGGTTGCGGCTGGAAGGGCGTCCGCTGCGTAAAATTGTGCTGGATAAGTTGGTGGTTCATTCCACTGTGGCGACCCCGCAAGGGACAAAGCCGACAAGAAAATGAATGAATGAATAATATAATATAATATACACGGTGGCTCAGTGGTTAGCACTGTTGCCTCACAGCAAGAAGGTTGCTGGTTTGAGTCCTGGCTGGGTCAGTTGGCATTTCTGTGTGAAGTTTGCATGTTCTCCCCGTGTTTGCATGGGTTTTCTCCGGGTGCTCCAGTTTCCCCCACAGTCCAAAGACATGCACTATAGGTGCATTAAATAAATATTTCCATAGTGTATGAGTGTGAATGGATGTTTCCCAGTACTGGGTTGCAGCTGGAAAGGCATCCGCTGTGTAAAACATATGCTGGATAAGTTGGCGGTCCATTCCACTGTGGCGACCCCTGATTAATAAAGGGACTAAGCCGAAGGAAAATTAATGTATTATATTATAATATAATATAATATAATATAATATAATATAATATAATATAATATAATATAATTATCAATACTATTAGTAATCATATATAGTGTCTTTACTATAATTTTTATAATATTTATTAAATGCATCGATTATTGTTGTTACTTTTGACAATTATTAAAAGCAAAAATGCAAAGAAATTAGTAATGAAAAAGTACATTAATTAGTGAATTTTGTTTTTAGTGTTATTTGTATTGTTAAAAGTACCAAAGGTAACACTTTATAAAAACTAGACACTATAAATGATCTATTAAGCATTAGCAAATAGTTCATTTGTCTGTTAAACATTAACTCTACATTAACAGAAGTTAGTAGGCAGTTATAAATACAGCTACAAATGCTGTATTCTTGACTTATAAACACATCTATTAATGATTGTGTTTTCATACTTTGTTACTGATTATTCTTTCATTACTTAATTAAGTATTGCATTATTTACAAACTAGTTATTTAAGAATAGTTGGTGCTATTTTAAGATCATTCAGAATGCGTAAGTAAATGATTAATAAACTATTTAAATTAACATTCATATCTTATTATTCAGGCATATATTTATAGTTAATTTGTATGTTAATAAATGCTTTATTAAGTCAACTACATCCAATTTTGTGACCTAATGTAAAGTGAGGACTATTTATGCTTTATAAATCCCTTATAAATGACAATTAAAGGCTCAGGTTTATTCTTAACAGGAAAAAATAAAATAAATGGCTTTATTCATTCTATTCATTTGAAGATACACAGATGAAACTGTATCAAATGAAAAATATTTGCAATCATATCTAAAATAAAATTACTGTACAGTTTAAACATCGCTAAATAACATTGAAATGTTGTATCATAATATATTGTTAAATTGTTATATTGTTGTTTTATCCAATTTTATGTTATATTTTGGCACTCCTGTTATTCAGCAATGTTTGAAGTTTACAGTAGTTTATTTTTTAGATAAGATTGCAAACATTTATTGTTTATTTGATACTGAGACTTTAACTGTCATTTATAAGGGATTTACAAAGCATAAAGAGTCATCATTTTAGATAAGGTCACAAAACAACTGCACGAAATTGAGTTAATAAAGCCTTTATTAACATACAGTACATAGTAACTATTACTATATGCCTGAATAATACAATATATAAATGTTAATTTGAATAGTTTATTAATCATTTACTAACTCATTCTGAATGATCTTAAATACCCCAACTACTCTTAAATACAAATGGTTAGTAACTGTTCATTACTGAATTCAGTATTGCATTATTTACCAAGTAACAAAGTATGAAAACACAATCATTAAGCACATTATAAATGTGCTTATAAGTCAAGAATACAGCATTTGTATATGTATTTATAAACTGCTTACTAACATCTAATAATATAGAGTTAATGCTTAACAAATAATGAGTTAACTATTTGCTAATGCTTAATAGATGATTCATAGTGTGTAGTTATTATAAAGTGTTACCGTACTAAATTATCTTTTTTACTATAGGTTAACTAAGTTAAAATAACTTTATGTTATTTAAAAATTACTGAATTATTTGGCATACCTGTTTTATTATTACTATTATTATTATTATTATTATTATTATTATTATTATAAAATAACATTAATAAACATTAAAACATCCACTACTAACAGCTTTACTTATACCTTTTCTAAATACTATTATTTATGTAATACATAATAAGCTATTTCATCTGGTTGTTGTTAATAATAATACAGCTATTAAAAAGTATTAAAAGATTAAAATCTACTGCTAACAATACTATTTTTCATAGAAAACTTTAACTAAAATAAGTAACTTATTTAATAGCCATTTATTTAAAATATATATATTTGTTTTGTAATCATTTCATTTTGTTGTTTTTTTCCAATTATTACAAAACTATCCACTGTTATTAAAACACCATTACTAATAATAAAAAGTTATTAATTTAATGTTATATCAATCATATTAGTATTGCAGCAAAGTGAGCGAACATAAATACAACAAACAATACTAGTTAAGTAATTAACTACTTTTAAACTATTATTTAACTACTAATAGTTTTATTTATTAATCATGTAACTCATAACATATCATAACATGCGCAATCAAATAAAACAAAATAAAATATTTAGTTGATCATTTATTATTAATTCTTGAAAGTTAAAAATATATATTATATACCAGCCAATTAAATCACATTAAACATCTCCGCAAACATCAACTTCAGTTTGTTTGACAAATATATTAAAGTTACCTGGAGCCGTATTGAGTGTGTTGCCGTTTACCAGTCACTCTCATGCGCATTTAGCGCGCACACATGACGCACTAAACACATTTCGGTGTTTGTTGTCATGCGCGCGACTCACGCCGCTCACTCTTAGCACTACAGTAATGCTGATGTATTTTAGCTGATGTATTCCCAAATTATTACATTTGTACGAATATTTATATTTCCATCAGTGAAACCCTTAGCATATAACAGTCGGATGCTTTTGACGAGTAAACCCACAGTTTGCAACCCCGTTTACTCACAATACTGCACGATGCCAAAAAAAGACAAGACGGTAGGGCTCATTACATATCTTCATTAATATTAATATCATGTAGGATTAGTTTAGTAATGACAGCAGAAGACATATTAAGCTACCAAATTACAAGTCGGGATTTTACTCGTGTGTGTGTGTGTGTGTGTTAATTCTATAACGTTATACGATAATGTTCTGACTGAGAACTGACAGTGTAACAACATTTACACATGTGTTTCCCCTTAGAGCAAAAGCAGCCCCAAAGTACCGGAGATTCCTCCCAGCCCTGTTATGAAACTTAAAGACGGGACCATAAGAATAGCAATACATGCTAAACCCGGGGCCAAACAAAACGCAGTCACCGGTTGAGTACCTCAAATATTTGGATGAAGACACATACTCATTGTCTGTTTGGAGTTGGTTCACCGTAACCACAGTTTTTCTCTTTTTTTGGTGACAGATGTGTCCGAGGAGGCGGTGGGGGTCGCCATTGCTGCGCCGCCAACAGACGGAGAGGCAAACGCTGAGCTCCTGCGCTATTTATCCAAAGTCCTGCAGCTGAAGAAAAGCGAAGTATCATTAGACAAGGTCAGCTCCTATAAACGCTCTCTATGCTGTCATTTAAGTGCTTTCTGGCTGCTACGCTTAATTGTATGCTCTCATTAATCATTAATGTGGTTTCAATTGCATAACAGGGCTCCAAATCGAGAGAAAAAGTGATCAGGGTGACTGCAGATGTGAGCCAGGAGGAAATCCTGAAGAAACTGAAAACAGAGGCTAGTGCTTGATGCTGAAGTGGCTTCATTGTTTTGTTCCAGGATATCCTTAATTCAAGAAAATTATCATCAGTCATTATTTAGATTTTTTTTTTTTTGCCAAATAAAATGTACATTTATTTTTATGTCTTTGCTGTTCAAGTTTTTAATCTTTTTGTGTTTTGTGGTCTAAACAATACCAGTACACATGGACCCTTTTCACATTTTCAGGTTTCTCAGTAGCGGAAGTCGTCATAGTTGGGTAAACTTAGTTGGGCGCCTAGACTGCAGTTTTGCCAGAGGAGAAATGGTTGTGCCCAACTGAGCCTGGTTTCTTATAAAAAAAGTTGATTGATGAAGATTTGTTCCTCGCCACTGGCTTGCTGGGTTTTGGGACTTGTGGAGCTGCGCATCGATGGATTTGCTCTTCAGTGTTTGGACTTTCAGCAGTGAAAATGAAACTGAACTGAACTAAACTGAACTTCAACTCTGAAAACTAGACTGACACAGTTTCAATCTACTAGAACTTCATTTATGTGAAGCAGCTTTGACACAATCTACATTGTAAAATCGCTATAGAAATAAAGATGAATTGAAGTGAAGTTTATTTATAAACTAATTTCGAGAGGATAATGTGCTTATGATTGACCACGGCTGGTCCCGCATTAGCTATCATATGATTTACCAATCAGACGAATCCAAACACACATAAATAACCAGATTTTCTTAGTCATCTTCGACTTGAAGAATTCCCCATCCACCCCTACTCCTCTCCCTCTTTCCTATATTTATCCAGGGTAGCATGGTGGCTCAGTGGTTAGCACTGTTGCCTCACAGCAAGAAGGTTGCTGGTTTGAGTCCTGGCTGGGCCAGTTGTCATTTCTTTGTGGAGTTTGCATGTTCTCCCCGTGTTGGCGTCGGTTTCCCCCTGTACTCCGGTTTCCTCCCACAGTCCAAAGACATGCAGTACAAGTGAATTATAAGTTTTACAAGTGTAGTACTGGGAATTTACCACATAGTCATATCCTGCTATAGTTGGTGGTTCATTCCACCATGGCAACCCCTAATAATCAAGGAATAGGATGAGCAAACGAATATGGGGGAGCTGTCGAGACCTACCTGAGATTAAACGTAAGGGAGCCCCGGGCTCAAGGATCTTCTGAGCTCAGGGCTCTCTCCTGGGACTGCATGTTAAACACGCTTTATTATCAATCATCAGCTAAGTGTGATCTCTTGAATTGAATTAAACTTGAGCACAGTAAATGGGAGAGTACAACAAATATTGTTTCACAATCCTATTTAGCTGAAATAATACAAGACAATTTCACAATGGTGTTATCAAGACTTTCAGAAAAGGGAAAAAAAAATAGTTTGAGACAGAAGAGAGAACACTGTCAAATTTACTGTCCTGCCTGCATTACACTCTGCATTTCAAATGCCGTCTGTTTCTGTAATGTGATGCAAAAATAGTTTAATACATACATAAATACATATAAATGTTCAATTGTTTTTTAAAAATCAAAATATTAAAAACGTTCAAGGATTTAAGATCATTAAATGTGTCTTGTGAAAAGGGTTCATGGTCAAAAGGGGTGTACAGCTTAGAAAAACTCAACCAAAGTGATTAATGAATTAAATTGTGTTGGAATATTCAATCAATTCCATGCATGTTCAATAAAAAAAGGTCAGGAGAGGTTTTTCTTCAATGTCAAAAATCGTAACAATTTATTGGATACAAATGAATAATTCGATAAACAGAATTCTGAAATCCTCAATGCAATGCAAAAGTTACATTCAGGAGGTGCGCAACGCTTTTCAGTTCCTGACTTCAACTAAATAGACAGCTGATATTAACAGGTGGAGTTTAGTGGAATTCGTCACTTGTCAATCAGTCTCCAGTCGTCTATTGGCCGCACCCCAGACATAAGTCCTCTTTTTCTATGAATTCTCTGCACAACATTAAAAGCATAAGACGTTCTGTGTTCAGTTTTAACACCTTTCTTCAGACAGGAAGTTTCTGCAGAGCTGAATTTAATTTTGGACCAGCATGTATCTACTTCTGCAAAAATGCTAATTATTATGCACAGCATCGCACACACAACAGTAGAAGTTCAGTTAATATATGACCCTTAAATGACCAATACAAATAATTGTTTGATGAAAAGAAATAGAGACAAAAATAATAAACAAAAATTCATTTTTCCTAACAATGGCTTTTTATCCAAAGTGAGAAATATGTGAGGAATACTGGGAACTCATCATACAGAAGTAGGGGTGTCCCAAACTTTTGTTATCATATTTTATAGTTATATAATGTTTTTATAGTGGATTAAATGTGAATCGCTACATCAGTGGTCTCAAACTCAATTCCGGGAAGGCCAGAGCTCTGCATAGTTTAGCTCCAACCATCTCCAACTTACACCTGCTTAATAGTCTCTAGTCTTCAACATTGGATTAGTTGGATCAGCTGTGTTTGATTAGGGTTGGAGCAAAACTGCGGCGAGCTGTGGCTCTCCAGGAACTGAGTTTGAGACCTATGCACTACACTAAACAGAGGCCTGTTGCACAAAGACCATTTTGATTTTTACCCAGGTTAAGTTTTTTGAGTTTTCAGGTTCAATAATGTGGGTTAGTTTGGAGCTGGTTTCTTCACCATGGTAACTTGCGCTTGATGCATGGCTAACCTGTTTTGGAGCAGGATTAATTTTGAGTTATACATCGCAAACCCAAACCTGAACAATCAGCTGTGAGTAAAGTGGCATATTTGATCCTAAAAGGCACTCCCAGTCACTGTAGCTCAGAATTAAAGCCTTTTACACAAAAAGTATTCAGAGTCATACACCAAAAAAAGTTTTTTGGGGACAACTTAATTGTTTTATGCTCAATCCACTTAAATTAGTAAAAGCAATTAAGTTAACTTAATCTGTTTGTGTTGGGACAACATGATGGAATTGTGTGAAACTCAGAATTTTTTATGGTGTAATTGTGTATTGTTGCTATTTTTTTATATTAAATGATTCATTTCCTTTATAGGCTGCATTATGGTACATATTCAAATGGTTTTGTCAATTAATATTATTAATAGGTTTAAAAGGTAAAAATAATTTATAAAAATTTGTATTTAAACATTTAAATTTAAATTTGCTTAAATATATAAAGCTTTAAAATGGATCATTTGAGCTGAACCTGCATTATTAAATGCGGTTGATTGATTTGCATTGTTATAATATTTGCTATGTTTATGTTATTCAGCAATGTTTATGTCTGCTTAAATTCATATTTGTGATAATGCAATGTCTTAATCTTCAACAGAGAGGTGTATTTACTTAATTAACCTCTTGTGTGTTGTGTGATTGGCTGTTTGCTGCATGTGTCATACTTTCAGCTGCATGCGGTCCATAATCACAAACTCTGGGTTTAACCTTGAATTAATAGAAAGTTTATATCAACTGTTTTGAAACCACTTAAGCTGGGGCCTGTACCATGAAGCTGGATTCACTGTCTAGTCAGTTAAGATTTAGTTTAGTTTGCAGCACCAATCTTGAGATTTAGGTCAAATTTTCTATCTCTATTTGACCAAGCCATCAAACTGACATCATTAGAGAAAGATTACAAAAACAAACCGTTTTTTTTTAGTTTGTTTGCTAGCAAAATGAGCATGGTAAATTTTGATTTCATGCAGACTTTAATTAAAACAATCATGTTTAATAGTCGAATATGTGAATAATCTACATTCTCTACATAATTTGCTGTGTAGCAGTCTCCATGTGCTATGAAAATATTTTTACATATACATATATATATATATATATATATATATATATATATATATATATATATATATAATTATGACTTCAACTGTGTGTGTGTGTACATAAATGTATATATATGTGTGTGTGTGTGTGTATATATATATATATATATATATATATATATATATATATATATATATATGTATATATATATATATATATATATATATATATATATATATATATATATATATATATATATATATATATATACACACACAGATATATACAGTTGAAGTCAGAAATATTTGCCCCGTTTGATTTTTCTTTTTTTTTTTTTTTTTTTTTAAATATTTCCCAAATGATGTTTAACAGACCAAGGAAATGTCTACAGTTTGTCGGATAATATTTTTTTCTTCTGGAGAAAGTCTTATTTGTTTTATTTCAGCTAGAATAAAAGCAGTTTTAGTAAAATATTATTTACTGTCATCATGGCAAAGATAAAATAAATCAGTTATTAGAAATGAGTTATTAAAACTATTATGTTTAGAAATGTGTTAAAAAAAATCTTCTCTCCGTTAAACAGAAATTGGGGAAAAAAATAAACAGGGGGGCTAATAATTCAGGAGGGCTAATAATTCTGCTTTATTCACACCTCATTTTTGAAAATGATATTTAAGTTCAGAACAATTATTCTACTTCTGCCTTTATATAAAGAGCACACATCAGCGCCTGCAGTCGTTCACCAGTGACAAATGTGCTCATTAAGTGAGAATCTAATGAGTATGCAGATCAGACAGTCTAGATTACAATAAAAGTCCATCAATGAACATTAAAGATTCCCAGTCAGTTTCCTAATTTTTTTTATCCTTACCTTTGTTTTCAAGTATGCATTCATAGTCATTATAGACAGAATAAATATTTCAAACAAACACAGACATGTTAGCCCAAATCACAATCTTTCTATATCTCCGATTAGCTGCGGGCTTTACACCATGCCTGAAAAAAATGTACATTAAAATGTAATTTAGAAATTAGACGTTATGTTATGAGACGTTATGGGAATGTGATGTTATTTCAGTTTTGATTACTTTTTATAATACCAAGTGACATTTGGAGAAATGGGGAGTGAGAACCGAACATGTTTACATTGAATAGCGCAGACGCAGCTCTGCATCCTCCTACATTCATTATTCCTGCAATATAACCTCTCCATAAATGGAAATCTCCGGTTATTTGCCTGTTCCCAGAGCTCGTTCTGTAATAAACTTGAAATTGCATAGGCCTTATGAAATGAAAACAAATTAATTTTCATCTAAAAAACGCTGTCTGACTTGTTCGATTAAAAAAATGAGTTGTCTGAGATATCTTGTTTTACAAAACCTGACACTTGTACAATAAAACAACATGTATGGGTTGGTCTGATTTAATTCTTTTTTTTTACATTTTATTTTGTAAATAACAAAAAAGATAGCTGAATAATCAAGTCATCAGCTATAATTCCACACTTGTACTGCTACAAATCTATGTTGATAGTTTTTTTTGTTATCAAAGTAGCTAATTACATAAAATAATGTCATTAGTTATCAATTATACAGTAGTCAACATTTCAAGTGCATGAAAAATATTGAAATAAATTCAATTAATCTTTATTTCTATAGCGCTTTTAAAGTTTTTTACATACTGTTCTTGTATAATAATAAGTAAAGTAATACAATTATAAATATTTATAGTGTACGTTGCATCTGGAAAATATTTATAGCGCTTCACTTTTCCGACATTTTTTTTATGTTACAGCCTTATTCCAAAAAGGATTAAATTCATTTATTTCCTCAAAGTTCTACACACAATACCCCATAATGACAATGTGAAAAAAAGATTTTTTGAAATTGTTGCAAATTTATTTAAAAAAAAAACCATGAAAATTCACATGTACAGAAGTATTCACAGCCTTTGCTCAATACTTTGTTGATGCACCTTTGGCAGCAATTACAGCCTCAAGTCTTTTTGAATATGATGTCTTTGGGAATTTTTGCCCATTCCTCTTTGCAGTTCTCAAGCTCTATCAGGTTGGATGGGAAGCGACGGTGTACAGCCCTTTTCAGATTTCTCCAGAGGTGAGGTCTGGGCTCAAGGACATTCACCGAGTTGTTGTGAAGCCACTCCATTGATATTTTGGCGGTGTGCTTTGGGTCATTGTCCTGCTGAAAGATGAACCGTCCCCCCAGTCTGTGGTCAAGAGCACTCTGAAGCAGTTGTTCATTCAGGATGTCTCTGCACATTGCTGCATTCATCTTTCTCTCTATCCTGACTAGTCTTCCAGTTCCTGCTGCTGAAAAACATCCCCACAGCATTATGCTGCCACCACCATGCTTCACTGTAGGGATGGTATTAGCCTGGTGATGAGCGGTGCCTGGTTTTCTCCAAACGTAACGCCTGGCATTCATTCCAAAGAGTTCAATTTCAGTCTCATCAGACAAGAGAATTTTGTTTCTAATGGTCTGAGAGACCTTCATGCCTTTTGGCAAATTCCAGTCAGGGATTGGCTTCCATCTGGCCACTCTACCATACAGGCCTGATTGATGGATTGCTGCACAGATGGTTGTCCTTCTGTTCTCCTCTCTCCACAGAAGAACGCTGGAGCTCAGACAGAGTGACCATCGGTTTATTGATCACCTCCCTGACTTAGGCCCTTCTCCCTCGATCACTCAGCTTAGATGGCTGACCAGCTCAAGGAAGAGTCCTGGTGGTTCTAATCATCTTCCACATACCGACGATGGAGGCCGCTGTGCTCATTGGAACTTTCAGAGCAGCAGAAATGTTTCTGTAACCTTCCCCAGCCTTGTGCCTCGAGACAATCCTGTCTCGGAGGTCTACAGACAAATCCTTTGTCTTCATCCTTGGTTTGTGCTTTGACATGCACTGTCAACCCTGGGACCTTATATAGACAGGTGTATGATTTTTCAAATCATGTCCAATCAACTGAATTTACCACAGCTGAATTCCAATTAAGCTGCTGAAACATCTCAAGAATGATCAGTGGAAACAGAATGTACAGTTGAAGTCAGAATTATTAGCCCCCCTGAATTATTCGCCCCCCTGTTTATTTTTTCCCCAGTTTCTGTTTAACAGAGAGCAGATTTTTTCAACATATTTCTAAACATAATAGTTTTAATAACTCATCTCTAATAACTGATTTATTTTATCTTTGCCATGATGACATTAACTAATGTTTGACTAGATATTTTTCAAGACACTTCTACAGCATAAAGTGACATTTAAAGGCTTAACTAGGTTAATTAGGTTACTAGGTAGGTTAGGGTAATTAGGCCATATACTGTATTGTATATCGATGGTTTGTTCTGTAAGACTATCGAAAAAAAATATAGCTTAAAGGGGTTAATCATTTTCACCTTAAAATGGTCTTTAAAAAATTTTAAAACTTTTATAGCCGAAATAAAACAAATAAGGCTTTCTCCAGAAGAAAAAATATTATCAGACATACTGTGAAAATTTCCTTGCTCTGTTAAGCAGCATTTGTGAAATATTTAAAAAAGAAAAAAAAATCAAAGGGGGGCTAATAATTCTGACTTCAACTGTACCTGAGCTCAATTTAGCGCTTCACGGCAAAGGTTGTGAATACTTATGTACATGTGATTTTTCAGGTTTTTTAAAATAAATTTGCAACAATTTCAAAAAATCTTTTTTTTCACATTGTCATTATGGGGTATTGTGTGTAAATTTTTGAGGAAATAAATGAATTTAATCCACTTTAAAATAAAGCTGTAACATAAAAAAATATGGAAAAAGTGAAGTGATGCACTGTATATTATCACAATTATTAAAAATATTCATATTATTAAAATATTCATATTATTAAAAATATTCGTATTGTTCAATACACATTTTGCATTTAAGACAACATTTATGAAAGGTTTTGAATAATATCAAATGTTGACTTGCTCTAGTTATTTAAATAAATTAATTTATTAAAATATAAAAAACATATTCATATCAGCACTAACTACATCTCTCCTCTCTTGATCCACACAAAAAAAAATTATGTTAACATGCAAAAAAACATAGATCCTACTGTATGAATGAGTAAAAGCAATGATCTTAACATCATTTAGATTAATGTAACCTGTAAAACAGAAGCACTCCACAGGTTGTTTCAGTTTTTCGATTTACTCCTACAAGGGACTCGAGGATTTCCTCATACTTGTCCAATAACGTGATTAAAGCAATTGATGCTGTCATTAGAGCAGTCATGAAGACATATCTAGTTATTACGAGCCTGCGCGAATGATTTATGCCCCGTGGATGGTGAAATCCTTCAGTAATTGAGGAGAAACGTCTCTTTTTTGGAGCTAAATGAAGACGGGTGGGAGGAGAAGACATGCTGGCCCTTCCTGCACTGCACTCATATTTCACAGAGCCACACAATATGTCAGGATATAAACACTGTGCTCTTAATGGGCTGAGTATCTATTAAAGTCATTGTGACATATGTTAATTGCAGGATTACTTCATTTAACAGCTGCCCTCAGCTATTAGCTCTGGCTTTTTTCATTTAAGTCTGGGTGAGTCATGGAAATTTATGTCGCACTTGTTTAAAGGGGACATATTATGCCTCTTCTTATAAGGTGAAAAAGTAAATCTCTGCTGTCACCAGAATGTGTGTGTGAAGTTTTAAATCAAAATACACCACAAATCGTTTATTATAGCTTGTCATATATGTGTATATTTGGGTGTGAGCCAAAATATGCCATTTTCAGTGCATGTGTGTCCCTTTAAATGCAAATGAGCTGCTGTTTCCAGAAGAGGGCGGAGCCTTTAAATGCTATTCTGACAGAAACAATAAAACAAGGCAAAATGTCAGAAATAAGCAGTGATTTAAAGCTTAAACATGAGTCAGACAATGATGGAGAGTCAGTGGAATTCAATACCACAATCAATTAGGCTCACAAGATAATTGGGCTAACTTTGAGCTTATTTCTCCACTTCCGACAATCTTAGGTAATGTCCCAATTATCTTGGGGGTTCTTAGGATTATCTTATCAGATTTTCCTGTGGTGTGTGGTGTGTTAAGAGTGACTTAATCTGCTCTGAAAAATGTTGGAGATGTTGGATAAAAATCCTTGATGTGCGGCAGGAAGTGAAACTAAACAATATCCAATATGTTCTTTTTATTTATTTATTTTATTATTATTATTATTTATTTGTTTTTTATGTATGTATGTTACTTAAAAGTATTTAGGTAACATATTATCTGTTCTTTATTTGCACCTGTTTCCTTTTCTTGTAATGTAAAGGTGTACTGATAATGCCAAGTTGTTGTATATTAATATACGTTCAATAAAAAAAAAAAAAAAAAAAAAAAAACAATATTCAATATCCCAACAGAAACATAACAAACACAGGGTGGATCTCAATCAGCATCTTTTTTCAGTAGTCAGTGCACTGGCCAGGTCACCAGCCATTTTAAGTGCTGTCTCAATTACAAAATTCTGTCCGTAACGGACAAACTGAAAGGCTTACGCCCTAAAAAGTACCACAATGCAGGGTTAAAAACAGGGCACATTGATACGGAAGTTCAGAAGTGCTAATTATGAATCATATGACCCAAATCAAAAGGTAATGATTAGGGCCAGATAGAATCTGCGGACATATTTTGCTATTTCTGCGAAGAATTGTGTTAAAAATCTGCAGATTTATGCGGAATGTTTTTGGGAGTATCATAACTAAAATCTTAATATATTAAATAAAAAGTAATACCTTTTTAACTTTTATATAATGTTTACAATGCAAATCCAATTAGATCCACTTAATTTGGTAAACAAAGCAAGTCTCTCATATAATATATGAAAATATTATATATATATAAAATATTACTTTGCAAACTACTGTAAATAAATCATATGAACATTTTCATATTAGTCAATAATATCACTGAAATTAATTTAAAAACTGAATAAATATAAATTTACACAAGTAAATAAACAGAATCAATGATGAGCTAAAAATCTGCATAAATCTCCGGAATTTTGTGCTCTCAGATTCCGTGTGGGCCTAGTAATGACAGACGAGAAATGCTTTTCTAGAAAGAATCTGTTATTTATTATTAGCTGGATAGGTTAGGGAAAATCTAGCTGGTTGAAATGTTGAAAAAGGGTTAAAATGTTGCTGCTACAAACGCTACATATAAAAAACGTATTAAAATGAATATATAAAAATGACAGTTCTACTGTTGTTTATAAACTCCAGTTAAAATGAGAATGTTGTCACAGTCAGTGTGTCCCAATGTGTAGTGAACCAAGCACATCACTATCCTTATCAGTCCCCGAATTTGTGCACACAACCAACTAATGAACGACATTGGCAGCTGCTGATTGAGACGTAGCAACAGCCAAGCGTAGCACAAAGAACCTCATACTCAGTTACACATGTTGATTACTGTACACTCATTCATTCATTCATTTTCTTGTCGGCTTTGTCCCTTGCGGGGTCTGGGAACTTCCACACACACATTCACACTCATACACTATGGACAATTTAGCTTACCCAATTCACCTGTACTGCATGTCTTTGGACTGTGGGGGAAACCGGAGCACCCGGAGGAAACCCACGCAAACGCAGGGAGAACGTGCAGGGAGAACGTGCAAACTCCACACAGAAACGCCAACTGACCCAGCACAGCCGAGGTTCGAACCTGCGACCCAGCGCCACTGCGTTGCCCTACTGTACACTGTACCTTTTTAATAGATAGAAAGAGAAAGAAAAATGGGTAAAAAAAAGTGCATTCATTTATGTAGTTGTGAAGTAAAGTTGATCTAAACCCAAGACTTTAGCATGTTAAATAAACATAGCAATTTTTGTACAATTGTTTTATCTTTACATAAATCATAGCTTGTATTACCTTGACAGTGAGTGTTTTCAGAATAAAATATAGACATACCTCTGGTCTCTGAAAACAATCAGAGATGATACTAACTACAGCCATATTAGCAAACAGCATGTTACCAAGCACATTAAGAAAGCAAATTTGGATGCATTTTCGAAATATGAAAGACATGCTTGTTTTGTACAGAAAGAGCGTTGACCTAACCCTCATTGGTGAAGTGGTCTGGCATAACAAATTTATATTTGCGCAAATATATAACACTGTACTTCAGGACATTTCCTAAAAATTTAATTTAACACTTGGCATTGTTAATGTAAATGTGGTATTTAGTTGCTTTTTTAAGAAAAGTAAATAGTTACGTTGCTTTTGCATTACTTTTAAATCTGAGCTGAGCTTACCTGTTAGTAATAAAATAAAATAAAACTAATATTTTTGAAAAATGTACAGCCCTTTTATGCTAAAAGTGAAATCATGATGTGAATAAAGGAGGAAGGAAATGTACATTCACATCTGTACAAACAAACATTGAAAATTGGATTACATGAAAAAACATTCAGTGAACACTTCAGCAATGAATTACCCTAATGTGCACTTAACAGTTTTTGTTCATTTGAAGGGTAATGAAGAAAAATACTGAATCTGTTTTAATGCAAGTGAGCAAATACATGTTCACATTTAAGCTAGAAGTACAGTAAGTATGACTTTTACACATCATACAGAACACATCTGCACTTTCTCCTAATTTCACAGGACAGCTCAATGTCCAATTGATGAAAAAACAAAGCAACCAAGTTACTTTTTAAAAAGTAATGCGTTATTCTACTAGTTACTTGAAAAGTAATCTGATTACATAACTTGCATTACTAATAATCGTTGCCGCAATGTCTCATTCTGAAACATAGTCCTGTATACATTTCTGGAGATCACGAATTATGTAGCCAGAGCTACATATGGCAGCATTTCATCTTTAAAACGAATGCTACGGGGCGGTATGACACCAATGCATGCCAACACCCATTTTTCCCAGGAGTCTTCTGTATTTCAGACCCATCTCCCGCCACCCTCCCATTTTGTTATTTCTCACGGAAAACATGTACTTTCACCATAGCATACCCCTCACCAGCCCCCCCTACCCCGGTCCTCAGATTTTTTGGTACAGTTTGTAACACCCCTGGGTCGCCAACTTTGGTATAGTATCCGAGCGCAGCGGCTGCCCGAAACCCGCTCTATAGTACAGTTACTAACCCGATTCTCAACAGTGTTATTCAGACACCTCACCCCCGAACACTGCATCCCCAGAGACAAATGTCGGCAGGTATGGTGACATTGTTCTTTTTCTCACTTATCAGCTGACCTCTTACCACCATGTGGACAGCTTTTCTGCTGTTACCAGCTTGTCCAGTGGCTCGTCATGTACGTCAGAGAATTTGAGACACAAAGCGGAGTTGACCATCACAAGGTTCGAGTCCGGCGAAGAACGGTTCCGGAAAGCAGGTAAGACAAAAAACAGAAGCCAAAAAAATAAACAAACACGTAAATAACAGGGTGAGAATGTGGTAAAATTTGAAAACGTGGTAAAAATCTAACTGCCACCAGAGCTTTTCTTTTTCTGTATTGCTTTTTAAAACACTATCGATTGGGTTTAGGGAAGTGGGTGGGTGCTGGTCAATCAATGCTTTTTATAACACTATCGGTTGGGTTTAGGAAAAGGGTGGGTGGATTGATCAGTCGGTTGGGTCAGTCAGTCAGTCGACAGCGGCCTCTGGTGGTTTATGCAAGAAGAGCAGACGTGAATGGCACTTGTGAGAGAAATCTGAGATCTCAAAAAGCATACACAGCGGCCTCTGGTTGATTCGGGAAAGCAAAAACTGCAAAAAAATGGACCTCCTGGGATGTATTTGGCGCTCTCCAGAAATGTATATAGGGGCACATAATCCATTACCCCAACACAGTGGCTCAGATTGGAGCCTATGGAGAAGCTTATGTTATGATATTATAGAATCTAAACAGGAAAAAAGTTTCATCATATGCCTACTTTAATGCTCTTGATGCGACAGACTTCGTTCACAGCCCTCTGCTGGAAGTACAAGAAATATATTCAAATATGAGGCTTGTGAATAAACACCTTAGCTAAACAAACACAGCGTTTTGCTAGCAGCGACTGTATTCCTTAAAATCTATGAATAAGATTTACATATAAATCAAAGTGTCAGTGTTTACCATGAGTATTACTTTCATCTTTCTTTGCAAATATCAAAACTGGTGACGTCTTATTTATACAGGGTCTCAGATCAGCCTGTAGCACATTAAACCCCCTGCTGGCCTTATGATCAGATTGATGTATAGATCTATAAGATTAGTTTAATATTGAATAATTCGCTTTTAATTACCCAAGAGGATGTGCACCACTACCTTCTTTTATTGGTGATGGTTTTATTGTGAATGCAAAAAGACTGTTCAGTAAAAGTTATGTTAAATTTCTCATATGTTTCTGAGATATTATGCAGCATCACTGACACTTAGAATCACCATATGACAAAATACTGATCATTTCTAAAATAAATTAGGCTAACGCAATGACTCGAGACAGGAAAATAAGGTCTAAATGCGCAATGAAGATTAATAAAAACCAGGATCGGTGGTTGAGAACACAGTAATGCACTTTAGATTATATTAACACAGAAACCTCTTTGTTTTTGTGCAGGAAATATTCTGAAATTTCAAGCTTAATTATGCTGTTTTCTATCACTGCCCTTTTGTCCTGTATTACAGCAGATTCCCCTCCCTTCCGATGCCATCAGCGTTTTAATTGAGTATTGTTCTTTCTCTTTTTTTTCCACACTCCCACACAGTATATACCCAGCAGCAGCTGTAATCGGCCCATCTGAACATGTACGTCCAGAGCACGTGACTGTCTTCAGTGCTGAAGAGGGACTAGAGGATGAATCAAGAGGAGATAATGAGGCCTGGCCTCTCCCACACAGAGAAACAGAGACCTCTACAGGGATTCATCTTCAAAGAGTGAGTTTCACACACACACTGGTTCACATCCTCAAAGAGGGTCCGCAATTAAACACACACGCGCACGCATTCAACTGAGCTGTCAGATTTGAGATTTTGGCTTGGTTTTATTCAGTTTAGTGTAAAGAAAATGTCCAATCTACAGTTTTAAGTGTTTCTTTTGTCGCACATTACTAGTTTGCCTGTAGATTTCAATTATAAGCTATTTGAAAAGGTTTTTTTTTTCCTGTAGTGAGCTATACACTGCCTCACAAATACTGCAGAAGACCTATTGGAACCCGCATGGACCCAAGATTCTAACAGAAATCAGTCAAGTTTAGTGAAGGAAAAATCATGGTTTGGGGTTACATTCAGTATGGGGGCGTGCGAGAGATCTGCAGAGTAGATGGCAACATCAACAGCCTCTACATCAAAGTTCCTGAAAGCAAAGAAGGTCAAGGTGCTCCAGGATTGGCCTGCCCAGTCACCAGACATGAACATTATTGGACATGTCTGGGGTAAGATGGAGGAGGCATTGAAGGTGAATCCAAAGAATCTTGATGAACTGGGAGTCCTGCAAGAACGCTATCTTTGCCATTCCAGATGACTTTATTAATAAGTTATTTGAGTGCTTGCAGAGATGTAGTCCTCCAAGCTCATGGGAGTCATACACAATATTAATTCTTTTTCCTTTCCTTTCTTTATCCTTTATATTCTATACTGTACATTATTTCTGTTAAGTGACGAGACTTTTGTCTAAGCAAAGTCAGACCTTACTGTCCTAATTAAGTAATTACAAATCAAGGCATGATCATATTTTATTTTGGTAAAATAAGCATAATCTAGAGGCCTTTGCCTTTCATATAAGCCACTTCTGATACCAAATGATCAACTAATAGTCAAGTTATTCTTTCTTGTTCCTAAAACTTGGATAGGCGACAAGACTTTTGTCAGGTAGTGTATATCTCCACCACAGCATCACGAATACCAAACATGTCCAGTTTTATTCATATCTGTGTTCAGAAGGTTTTTACGAAAGGATTTGTCATACATAATTTGACTTTTTTATTTGCCTAATTTATATACAACTTTTATTCTGGCCTTTTCTGGCTGTTCAACATATTTTCCGAATTATGGAGAGATAAAAAAGACATTTTCCAAAAAAAAAAATCCCCTCTTTAAAAGCTTTGGGAATTTGTATACAAAAAAAAAATCAATAATAAAATAAACTAATAATAATAGTAATTGAACCTGACTTCATCCAATGTTTAGACATCTGTGCTAGAAATGTTTGCAAATCAGTGAGTATTTTATAAAAGAATCTCTGATTTGCATTTTTAGACATTGCATTTTTTAATTGAGTTCATTTGAGTTATACTTTATTGTAATTTTCAGGTAATTTGTCTTGGACTCAAACAGCACATTTGTCTTGGACTCAATACACATAAAAAAAGAGAGCATGTAACATTTACCAACAAGAGTGACATTTAAAAGACCCATCAAGGGGTAGTTTACCATTTAAAATGCTATTGGACACAGGTATAAATGACTTCTTGTAGCGGTTACTTTTATATGAAGGAAATCTGTATTGCTTCACCAATGGGCTGTCTGCACAGCTAGATTTATCCAGCCAACGGTAAACTTCCGATTAAATAGTTTCTGTGACTATTTTTACATTTTATTAGCATTGACATTGTAATGTAATTAAAAATATAACCAGTTAAATAAAATTAAGCAATCATTTAGCTGTTCAAGCTTAAAACAAGATGATAGACGTCAATGGCAGCAGGTTAATGCAAAAACTCCATTCAAAATACTGGGGTAAAATACATTTTTATATTTTAAAGAGATGCCAAGCAAAAATAGAATTTAATGCAGTGCTTCTTGTCTGGTCTGAGACCCACTTTATATTGTATATCTATCAGGCAGTGAAGATCACTTATTTTTAAAGAAATCAGATCTTAAATGTGGCAATTTTGTAATGGAAAGACAGTTCAGCGGAAGCTGTTGGGCTGGCTGTCTGAAAATTAAAAGTCTGTGTGCATATACCCCATTGCAGTACTTCATACATTAGAAATAAAACATCAATTGGATCATTTGCTACTACTTGCATTCCTCATACCAACAACTCATAGCTTGAAGTGATGTATACTCTCTTACACCCATCATTCTTTGACAAGATGTGTATGATGTGTTTTTGATTGAACTGAAAGACTGCCATACCAAGCCTGTGTACCATAGTAAATGTCCCAAAACTGCTTGATAAAACAGCAACATTAGATTTTTACTTACTTGAGTCAGTCTGAGTCTCCTTAAAAAATATAGTCTGTGTTGGAACTTTGAGCAGACAGTCAATATGGGCTTTCCAAGTCAATTTATGGTCAATGACTAACTCAAGGTACTTAAAGGTGTCCACTTGTTCGATCACAGTGGATAATTACTGGACTGTAAACACCAAGTCTTTTTGGGTGTACTATCATTTTGACATTTGTAATATGAAAAAAATCAACCAAGAACGGTGATAAATATTATTAATTCTTTACCCGCAGTGTCTGTTTAATTGCAAACAGCATGAACATTAGCACAAAAAGTTTATTCAATAAAAATAGATTTTTTTTATATTTGACCCTTGTGTCCTTTCATAAATCTGTTTCACACACAAAAAAACAGATTACATTCAGAACAAAAATGTACCCATGGAAACTGCAACAATAGATAATAATAATAATAATAATAATAATTTGGTACACTTTTTAAGTTTAACCTGTGGAGCAAATTATCACCTTTTTCAGTTTTCTGCTTTTGAGCACTGCAGGTCAAGAGAATAAAAATTATGTAATTCAAATTAGGAGGAGGTTTTAGTACAGACACTACGATTTTATAGAGACCTATAAAAAGAATTGTCTTTTTATATGCACAGTTGAAGTCAGAACTATTGACCCTCCTGTTACATTTTAATTCTTTTATATTTTTCCCAAATTGCTATTTAACAGAGACAAAAAAAACACTTTTTAAACATAAATGTTTTAATAACTATTTTCTAAAAACTGATTTATTTTGTCTTTGCCATGATGATGCTACATAAAACACTCACCAGGCACTTTATTAGGTACACCTGTCCAACTGCTTGTTAACACAAATTTCAAATCAGCCAATCACATCACAGCAACTCAATGCATTTAGGCATGTAGACATGATCAAGACGATCTAATGCAGTTCAAACCAAACATTAAAATGGGGAAGAAAGGTGATTTAAGTGACTGAACGTGGCATGGATTTGGTGCCAGACAGACTGGTCTGAGTATTTCAGAAACTGCTGATCTACTGGGATTTTCACTCACAACTATATCTAGGGTTTACAGAGAATGGTGCAAAAAGATAAAATATCCAGTGAGCGGCAGTTATGTGGCCGCAAATGTCTTGTTGATGCCAGAGGTCAGAGGAGAAGATGGCATCCCTGGACGTGTACTTAAAGCATGCACACACCAGCTAGCGGGGGTTTTCACGGACATCTTTAACCTCTCGCTCTCTCGGTCTGTGGTTCCTACATGCTTTAAGACAGCTACTATTGTGCCAATACCGAAATCAGCTAAAACCACATGCTTGAATGACTGGCGTCCGGTTGCACTGACACCCATCTTCAGCAAGTGCTTTGAGAAGCTGATTAAAAACCACATCTGCTCTGTACTGCCCGCTAACACTGACCCTCTGCAATTTGCATACAGAAACAACCGTTCCACCGATGATGCTATTGCTTTCACCTTGCACACTGCTCTGTCTCACCTGGAAAACAAAAACACATATGTGAGAATGCTGTTTGTGGACTACAGCTCAGCATTCAACACCATAGTGCCTGCCAAGCTGGTGGTGAAGCTCCAGGCTCTGGGCCTACACAGCTCTCTGTGCAACTGGATCCTGGACTTCCTGTCAAGCAGACGCCGGGTGGTCAGAATGAACAACATCACCTCATCCACACTGATCCTCAACACTGGTGCTCCACAGGGCTGTGTTCTCAGCCCACTCCTGTACTCCCTGTACACACATGACTGTACATCCAAACATAGCTTCAATGTCATCGTTAAATTTGCTGATGACACAACGGTGGTGGGCCTAATCACCGATAATGATGAGACAGCCTACAGAGAGGAGGTGCACGCTCTGACGCAGTGGTATCAGGAAAACCACCTCTCACTCAACATCAGCAAAACCAAGGAGCTGGTGGTGGATTTCAGGAGAAAGAAGAGAGAACACACTCCCATCACCATCAACGGGACACCAGTGGAGAGAGTCAGCACTTTCAAGTTTCTTGGAGTACACATCGCTGAGGATCTGACATGGACTGCCCACACAGACGCAGTGCGGAGGAAGGCACAACAACGTCTCTTCTTCCTAAGGCGTCTCAGGAGGTTTGGAATGAGCCCCCACATCCTCCGCTCGTTCTACACCTGCACTGTGGAGAGCATCCTCACTGGCTGCATCACCACCTGGTACGGAAGCAGCACCAGCAGCAATCGCAAAGGTCTACATAGGATGGTGCGAACTGCTGGACGCGTAGTAGGAGGTGAGCTTCCCTCCTTCCAGGACATCTACACCAGGAGATGCATGAGGAAAGCCAAGAGAATCATCAGCAATTCCAGCCACCCAAGCCATAGATTTTTCTCTCTGCTACCCTCAGGCAGACGGTTCCGCAGCATCCGGTCACGCACCAGCCGACTGAAGGAAAGTTTCTTCCCTCAGACTATCAGGCTGATGAACACTTAACACACCCCACACAAACTCTTCCATACCCCGCACTGCACACCATCAAGATGTAGCATGCACTGCACTTTACCAAATCCATACTTAAAACAATACTGCCTACGTATCGCTGTCAACATTGCCAATTTTACATTGTCTTGTTTTTTTGTGAGTATGTTGTTGTATACTGCACTGTCTGTATCCTGCACTGTCTGTATTTTTGCACTGTCTGTATTTTGCACTGTCGTTGTATTTGCACTGTCTGTATTTTGCACTGTCTGTATTTTGCACTGTCGTTGTATTTGCACTGTCTGTATTTTGCACTGTCGTTGTATTTGCACTGTCTGTATTTTGCACTGTGGTTGTATTTGCACTGTCTGTATTTTTCACTGTGGTTGTATTTACACTGTCTGTATTTTGCACTGTGGTTGCATTTACACTGTCTGTATTTTGCACTGTCTGTATTTTGCACTGTCTGGAGCCAGTACCTAAGCTTTTCACTCATCATAGCACACATGCTGCTGATGATGGGACAATAAAAGTGATTTGATTTGATTTGAGAATGGCCAGACTGGTTCGAGCTGATAGAAAGGCAACAGTAATGCAAATAACCACTCGATACAAGCGAGGTATGCAGAAGAGCATCTCTGAATGCACAACACATCAAGCCTTGAGGCGGGTGAACTACAGCAGCAGAAAACCACACTGAGTGCCACTTCTGTCAGCTAAGAACAGAAAACTGACGCTGCAATTTACACAGGCTCACCAAAATTGGACAATAGAAGATTGAAAAAACGTTGCCTGGTCTGATGAGTCTCAATTTCTGTTACGACATTTGGATGGTAGCGTCAGAATTTGGCATCAACAACATGAAAGCATGGATCCATCCTGTATCAACGGTTCAGGCTGCTGGTGGTGGTGTAATGGTGTGGGGGATATTTTCTTGGCACACTTTGGGCTCATTAGTACCAATTGAGCATTGTGTCAATGCCACAGCCTAGCTGAGTATTGTTGCTGATCATGTCCATCCCTTTATGACCACAGTGTATCCATCTTCTGATGGCTACTTCCAGCAGGATAACATGCCATGTCATAAAGCGCGAATCATCTCAGACTGGTTTCTTGAACGTGACAATGAGTTCACTGACTCACATGAGTTCTTGTTGAAGGCAAAAGGGGGTCCAACCCGGGACTAGTATGGTGTACCTAATAAAGTGGCCGGTGAGTGTATTTTACTAAATATTTTCAAGATACTAGTATTCAGCTTAAAGTGCAATATAAAGACTTAATGGGTTAATTAGATTAATTAGGCAGGTTAGGGTAATTAGGCAAGTCATTGTATAACGATGGTTCATACTGCAGACAGTCGGAAAAATAATGCTTAAGGGGGCTAATAATATTGACCTTAAAATGGTTTTTAAAAATTAAAAACTGCTTTTATTCTAACCGAAATAAAACAAATAAGACTTTCTCCAGAAGAAAAAAATATTATAGGAAATACTGTAAAAATTCCTTGCTCTGTTAAACATTATTTGGGAAATATCTCAAAAGAAAAAAATAACAGGAGCTAATAATATTTTGTATTTTTTGTATTTTTTATGCATTTATTTATTAAAAATAATGTTTTCATAATTGTCATTTAGGACTAATAATGAGAACAATCCATGACAAATTTGTTTTTTACTTTTTTGCTACAAAATATTATCTTATTTTTTCATTAAAAAAACACCAGCGGCATGATGAAAACAAATGAAATTTAAAGGCATAAAATCCTAAAAATTACTATATTTTTTAGTAGTTATCATCAAAACTAATGTTGGCAAAGAAATAAATGTCAGTTCATTTTTGCGTCTATGGACCTATGTGAAACTTCTTCAAACTGACACACTACCGAAATAACAAATTTTGATTTGAAACACACGTTTCACTCCAAAAACTGATGATTCAATTTAGAAAAAAGAAATGGCAGCTTTGATACAGTTTGATTCTGCCAGCTTTGCAGAAGTATGACCAGCACAGGAAGCTCAGAGATCATTAAAACATGTCCTTTGAAGAGTTTTCCTATGATCTCGTAAGCGTTATTTCTCGTTATTCGCCTCTTTAATCATGGCAATCCCTCCAAACCACAAATTCCTGCCAAAGTAAATGAGCACCATTTATTAGTGTCTTGACAAAGCAGCTTATGAGGAAAACTTCTGCTCAGGCGGCCTGCAACATTCTACTGACATGGAAAGTAACGCAAAATGAGATGACAGGTTAACTCCTGAGGCTCCGATAAAATCGAATTTGCTAGCGGCTGCTTGTATTGCGGCTGATCTGCCTGTCAGTATGAGGAATTGGGCAGATGTGGGAGACAGCTGTAAGTGACATGGCCTTTAAATTCAGGGGCTTGTGAGCACCCGCGTCCTGTCTGTCTCCTCCGGCCCAAGACATGAGAAACAGCTCTGCCTTGGCCACTAAATACATACAAGTGCTGCTAGCTAGTGAGGGAATTCACAAACCTTATGAGTGTTGCCTTGTGCCATTTGTCATGTCTAGTAACTGCAATCTAGCAATGTCTCACACATGTGTGGCAATGAGTTTGAACATGTAAAACTTAGAATAGTATAATAATGCTAATTTTTATTATGCCAATGCTTATGCGAATGCTAATATTGTTCAATGACAAACTTTGATGCTCAACTGAAAAAAAAACTGAAAGAAACTATTGAAGGAAATTGTTATAAAGTTTAAAAAGCATGTTTTAACTTGACTTAGCACATGCTAGCTTGTTTTAGCACATAGCTTGTACAATTATAGCATTTTTAGTACAATGTTTATTAATTAATTCATTTTCTTTTCGGCTTAGCTTCTTTTCGCCAACTTATCCAGGATATGTTTTACGCAGCGGATGCTGCAACCCATCACTGGGAAACATCCATACACACTCAATCACACACACACATACACTACGGACAATTTAGCTTACCCAATTTACCTATGCCACATGTCTTTGGACTTGTGGAGGAAACCCACGCCAACACAGGGAGAACATGCAAACTCCACACAAAAATGCCAGCTGACCCAGCTGGGGCTCAAACCAGCGACCTTCTTGCTGTGAGGCGATTGCACTACCCACTGCTCCACCGTGCTGCCTACCCTGCTGAAGAAAACAGCTTAAACCAGCCTAGGCTGGTTGGCTGGTTTTAGCTGGTCGAGCAGCCTGGTTTTAGAGGGGTTTTGGCCATTTCAAGGATAGTTTCCAGCCATTTCCAGCCTGGACTTAGCTGGTCCTTAGCTGGTCCTTAGCTGGTCCTAAACCAGCTAAAACCAGCTTGACCAGCCTGGTTTAAGCTGGACATAGCTGGTTTTGGCTGGTGTCCTAGCCTGGCTAGGCTGGTCAATTTCTAGCCTGACCAGCTAAGACCAGCCTGGAAATGGCCAAAACCCCTCTAAAACCAGGCTGCTTGACCAGCTAAAACCAGCCATCCAGCTTAGGCTGGTTTAAGCTGTTTTTTTTCAGCAGGGGTGTACATTAAAAATAATTTTCTGCATGTTTCTAGCATGTTTTAGAATTTCTCTGACAAGTAGCATAGTGCTAGTATGTAGTTAACATGTTTTAAAGTGTAGTTTACATGTTATTAGCATATTTTAGTTCATTGCTAGCATCTTATGAATATATTTTAGTACGCTGCTAGCATTTCCAGCATGTTTATTGCATGTTGTAGCCTGAAGTTAGCATAACTTCCTTGTTTTAGGACATTGCTAATAAGTTTCAAACAGGTTACTTGAATGTAGTTATTAGCATGTTTTTTTCAGACTAACGTGTTGCTGACATGTTTTAACATTTTCATTGATATAACTATAGCACATCACTAGAATCATTTTATTATATTTAGGATACTGTTAGTATGATTTAGGAAGCAGATAGCATGCTGTTAACATGGTGTTCATGTTCCTTGCATTTTAACCATGTTGCTAACAAAGTTAACAAATTTGTAGCTTACACGATGTTGCACTTTGAATTACTTTTTTTTCTTGCCATTTTGCCAAGAGCATGATCAAAATATATTATATTGCACAAGCATAAATTACCATGTCAGTATTACCATGCATATAGCTTGTTTACCATGCTTCTAACATGTTTGGAACATGCAACCCAGGCTAATTCTGAAAATGTACCTCTATATACATTTCTGGAGAGTGCCAAATACGCCCCAGGAGCTACGTTTTTTGGCAGTTTTTGATCTCGCCAATCCACAAGAGGTCACTGTGTATGCTTTTTGAGATCTCAAATTTCTCTTCGGAGTGCCATATCCTACTGCTGTTCTCTTGTAAATCCACCAGAGGCCGCTGTTGACTGACTGACTGACTGACTGACCGATCGACCGATCGACTGACCCACCCTCCCCTTCCCTAAACCTAAAAAATAATAGTATTTTAAAAAGCACTGATTTTTAACACATTCTCACCCTGTTATTTACTTGTTTATTTTATTTTTTGGCTTCTATTTTTTTCTTTCCTGCTTTCTGGAACTGTTTTTCACCAAACTCAAACCCCGTCGTCATGTCATCTCCTCTCTGCGTCTCAAGTCCACCGACAAACATGGTGAGCTAACTGGACAAACTGGTAACAGCCGGACAGCCGTCCATATGGAGGTAAGTGGTCAGCTGGTAAGTGTGAAAAGGAACGGTGTCGTACCGCCCCATAGTGTTCGTTTAAATAATGAAATGCAGCCATACGTACTTCTGGCTAAATGTATTTAGGGCTACGTTTTCAGAATGAGCCTTTGTTGGGAACATGAGTACAATGAATTGGCATGTTTTAAACATGTTTGGCATCTCTAATAGCATGCTTCTAAGATGTTGCTAGAATTCTAACAATTTGCCAAAACATGTTAGCTTCAATGTTTTAATGCTGAAGCTCATTTCGGAAGTGGATTATTTGCTACCATGTTTTAAAATACTGATGTTTTAGTACATGCTGTTTTTAAACATGCTGTATTACATTGTTACCATTTTACCATGTTGCTAACATGATTGACCATACATAGTATAGGTCAGGTAATATGCACAAATTAAATGATTGAAAATGTTGACACCATCACTGAAAATCTGTTATAGTTTTTATAATATTAGGCCACTCACCGGCCACTTTAAAAGGCAGACCTTGCTTTTGCATGCAGAACTTTCTAAAAGTGCTAAAAACATTCTTTAAGGATTTTGAATCAAATTGATTTGACAGCATCACTCAATTCCTGCAGATTTGTCAGCTGCACATCCATGATGTGAACATTTGTTTCCAGCACATCCCAAAGCTGTTCTATTGGACTGAGATTGTTTGAATGTGAAGGCCATTTCAGTACAGTGAACACATTGTCATGTTCACCAAATCAGTTTGAGATTATTTGAGCTGAGAACACTTGTCATAAAGGGATGAACATGGTCAGCAACAATACTTGGGTAGACTGGTGTTAAAACAATGCTTAAGAGACTCAAAGTGTGCCAAGAAAATATTTCCCACACCAATATGTCACCAACAGCAGCATGACTCAGGATTGAACACTCATGCTAATTCGAACAACAAATTCAGACCCTACTATTCGAATGTCACATCAGACATTAGCCTATTTCACACATACAGACCTTTCCGGAAAATTACCGCCAATTTTCCGGAAAAGTCTGTATGTGTAAACAGGCCTTTTTGAAAATACCGGTAAATTCAATCCGACAATTTTCTGGAAAGATAGGTTGTAAAATTATCTGTAATTTTCTGGAATGCTGCGCTGTGTGAATGCAGACGAAAGATTGCCTGAAAGAGTGCGTTCGTGTCTAGAACGTGCTGGCGTGTGAAGTTTGGATGTCTTGGATGTCGCGGTGCAGCACCGCCGTCAAAGAAGCTGCATGAATGCTAAAGCTTTAAATAAAAGTGAAACCATCAAGAAAAGGCTGACCCCTTCTATGTTTACAAATACAAGCGCAGCCGTTTATAGGTCATTTCTGGTTAATGATGTCAGAATTTACCGGTATTTTGGAATGGATGTGTGAATGTTTTTTTCCGGGAAAATTACGGAACGTCCGTGCCTGTGTGAACACCTTTTTTATGAATCGTTTTTTTATGAGTCAGTCCGGAAATTTTCCAGATATTTAACAGTATCACTGTGTGAAAGAAGCTAAAGAGACACATTAGACCATGCAACCTATTTTCAATCTTACATTACAAATTTTTGGTAAGCCTACGTGAATTGTACCCTCAATTTGCTGACAGGAGTGTCACCTGTGTCCTTTCTGCTGCTGTAGCTCATCTGCTTCAAAGTTCTGGCTTTTCTGCAAAATTCAGCAATAACTATACCAGTCACTTAAATGATGCTTACATGCCTAAATGCATTTATTTGCTGTCCTGTGATTGATTGATTCATGCATAGCAAGCATTGGAACATGTGCACCTAATTAAAATGGCTTGCGAGTGTATTTTCTAAAAGTTATATCATTACTTCAAGTCCGTCAGTGCTAAAGAGATCTAACCAAATGTTTTTAACCTAAAGTTTGACTGTTATTAAATGTCATCCTACAGGAAGTACATATTTAGAAAATCCATTTTGGTGACCTCCGAGAGGTTAATTTGTTTCTTTTAAGCAGGATGTAATTAGATGTTTAACACTATCAGGGTGTGCGCCACCTGATAAGTCCCTCGTCTCGCTCATTTCTGAGGCAAGTTGTTTAGTGTTGTTGCCTTCTGATCAATGGGCAAATCAATGGGCTGATTTTTTTTCCACAAGGCTTAATTTTGACTGTCACTTTGATAAACGAAAGCCAGTGGAATGCCTGAAGTCTGTGGTTAAAGTGGACACAATAAACAGTTTGTGCCATTCAGTGCCTGCCACTCTATGATAATCCTACATGTTAAATGCACTATTAAGAAATAACCTTGATATCCTCTTCTGCAACAGTGGATATGGTGCATTAATAATTTAACTTGCTTCACTGAATTTCATGACTGGGCTGATTCAAAACAAACCTGTAACCATAATTTATGAAAGTAATTAGTAACAGTCAGTTGTTTAGCAATGGGCTACCAATCATGCAACCTTTTGTGCAGTGTATTTTCTTCCAGACTTTGGGGATAAAGAAAAATAACCAAAAAAAAAAAAAAAAAAGCAGCAATAGTGATGAAGAGGCTGTTTTAAATGTTTTATCTAAACTTTGAATGAATGTGTGCACTTTTCTGATTTCTTTGAGGGAATGGTCTATAGGTGAATTTACGTATGGGTTTTTATGATCTTTCAGATTTCCATATGAATACTAAATGACACAATGGAAAATGTTACAGAGAGCAGCAGCTCACACTGTAGTTTCTGTTCTTATAGCAGGAAAACTACACCAAAATGTGTAGACGTGGGCTTGAGTTATATAACCCCTCTGGTCTACTCAAAACACCATGCGCTGGGGTGCGGGATTCAAATGGGCAGTTTTAGCATGGGAGGTGGGTGCATTAACAAGGACCTGTAAGACCATATCCTTTAGTATCTGTAGAGCAAGATTTAGACACACAGTTCTCACAAGCTGGCCTCCATTACACCAAAGTCCCTTTAAGGCACAGGTGTCAAAGCCAGTTCTTGGAGGGCCACAGCCCTGCACAGTTTAGTTCTAACCCTGCTCCAACACACTTACCTGTAGGTTTCAAACAAGCCTGAAGGACTCAATTAGTTTGATCAGGTGTGTTTAATTAGGGTTGGAACTAAACTGTGCAGAGCTCCGGCCCTCCAGGAACTGGCTTTGACACCTGTGCTTTAAGGCAAGTCATTTTACTCGGCAACCATCTTTAAAATGCCTCTTGGCAATATGCCAAAATTGCTTGCCAAGCTTATGATTAAATTTTATACTAGGAATCCCCAATAAACTATGACTATGTTCTATAGTCTTTGATTACACTTACCCCCCTTGACAACAATCCCATCCAACCAACCAACATAACCTCTATGGTTCTACTCAGGCTGCACCAAACAGGAATCAAACTAGTGATTGCCACATGGCAAAAAGGCCATTTAGTTAACAAATATCCTAAAGACTGCAGCTTAGAAAACCTCTCTCTAGTCCACCTTTAAAGAGTTTAAACAGTTCTCACTAGCTGAACTCATTTTTAATAGGATGTGTTATCTGTTCATCAAATCAATGTGAGTCAGGTAGTTCTGAGGGCAGTGAGAGTGGAGCGAGGCCAGTGAAACAAGTGCTATTGACATCTGTGTGACACACTGGACCTGAGTCCAGTAAAAATGGTCCAGAGGAAATTTAAAAAAAGCATTGATGACAGTGAAGTCTGGGACATTCATTCATTCATTTTCCTTCGGCTTAGTCTCTTTATTCGAATACCACCAACTTATCCAGCATATGTTTTACACAGAGGATGCCCTTCCAGCTGCAACATAGTACTGGGAAACATCCATACACACTTGTTCACACACATCCACTACGGCCAATTTTGTTAACCCAATTCACTTATAGCGCATGTCTTTGGACTATGGGGGAAACTTGGGCACCCGGAGGAAAACCATGCGAACACGGAAGAACATGCAAACTCTACACAGAAATGCCAACTAACCCAGCCAGGACTCGAACCAGCAACCTTCTAGCTGTGAGGCGACATTGCTAACCACTGAGCCACCATGTCACCCCGAAGTCTGGGACAATGTTGTTTTGATCCTGTTTGTGTAGCAGTCAGCTGCGAGGGGTGCTGTTTTCATTTGTATTGTTCATTTATTATTATTTTGACATTAACATTAAATGTTCGTTGGTTGACTGTAATCTGTGAACTTTAGTTATAGGAACTAGCCACCAAGCTCATACTGTTACAGTCGCCAGCGATCTAATTACTGGAGAACTACAAATCTGCCACATATATGAACTACAACTTCCAGAATGCACCACACCGGTGCACCGATTCCTGATGCCGACTGTGGGGATCTAGACCAGGTGTGTAAGTGAAGTGCATGATGGCATTTGTATTTTATTAAAGTGGCAGAATTGTAGTGCAAGTGAAAATGAATGTTCTCTAGCGATCTATGACGGTTAGATCGTTTGGGATCGTGACATACTCAGAGAACTAAATTTCCTCCTCAGGCCATTTTTTATGATGCATTCACATGGTCACTATGAAGTGATGTTAACTGGCAGAGTGTGACATAGAGCTATGCATTTAACAACGTGACAAATGTTAGTACGTTAGTTATGCAAAATCATACATGCATTGAGGCTAAGAAAAGAATACAATGTCACAGACAAATCAATGGTACATGCTTTTAACTATCTTTATGTATTGTAACACTTTATAATACTGTGCTGGTGTTTCATATGGGATCTGCCCAATCAATAGACACTAGTGGACAACCAATGTGTCACCAGAAGATCCTTTTGTTATGGGTTAGACCACAGGTGTCAAAGCCAGTTCCTGGAGGGCCACAGCTCTGCACAGTTTAGTTCCAACCCTAATTAAACACACCTGATCAAATTAATTGAGTCCTTCAGTATGGTTTGAAACCTACAGGTGAGTGTGTTGAAGAAGGGTTGCAACTAAACTATGCAGGGCTGTGGCCCTTCAGGAACTGAGTTTGACACCCCTGGGTTAGACCCAACTCTGAGCTAGGAACTAATTTAACTCCCTCAAATAAGCTGTCCTTTAATTAAATCACCCAGTTCCTCTGGTGTGAAAACAGCAAACAACAAAAAAAGAGGAAAAAAGGTAATTCTCCCAATAGTTCTAGGAACTATAAAAGGCCCTTTTGTTACACAATTATATTGTTCTGCAGAAATGAAAATCTCTGCAATTGTATAGCATTTGAAATTACAGGACATCCCTAGCAAATGTAAATGTAGCCTTCAGCCCAATCATTTCTCTGTAATTTGAGAGGGGACTATGGTGAAGTTTAAAGCACTAATCACATTGTGCGTCACATTTAACCTGTTGAGCATAGCTTATTTATCGCTAATAGTCTGTAACCGTGGATTTAGATGTCTTTGTACTTTTCTCAATGTATAAAGTGCAGAAAGATTGATGGTTTAATCATGGGGGAAAGCTTGGTATGTCAAAAACTGCAGGGGTTATGGGACTGGGGATGAAGTTTGGGAGGTTGAGGAGGGACTTGGGGTTTTTTGGAAGACAAGCAGACGTGGGCAGACATAAGCGGATCCCAAGGAGACAAATGGGAATCAAATCATGCCCCATAGCAAAGAGTGAATATGGCAGTGGAACAAGGGTAAGATTTTAAACCCCTTAACTCAACACTCACTGCAGTGCCAAAAATAGCTGATGGTTTGTTCGTTGCACTTGCGGTGAAAACACCCTGTTTCCAAGGCCCTAGGCAAATGTCTCTGGCAGATTTGTGTGATTTTATAGCTAGCTCATGGATGACGACCATCCTTTTGATAATCACTGGTAAATATTCAGTGGTCTAAACAGTTGCTACTTGTATTTAAAGGTGTGGTCCACTACGATATCATATTTTAAACTTTAGTTGATGTGTAAAGTAGCTGCGTGAACATAAACAACATCTCTGAATGTAATATGTTCAATGCAAAGGGAGACATTGGCTTTTACAGAGTTAGCTTAGCAAAGCCTACAGCGAACAAAGTTTAGGGACTACAAAAAAATACATCCGGGCTAGTGAGATCACAAGTGCTTCAGGTTACACGCATACACCCCGTGCTGCAAAGGAGCGTGACCAGATGCACTGTAGTGCTGTAGCAGAGAAAGCTAAAATATCGTCCAAATGCTGCTATTTCCAAAGAGCTTGTTCTGTTTCTGTATTTGAGCTTCCAAAGGACATGACACAAAGAGAGTAGTACTTACGATTTAATTTTAATTATGTTCCAGAGAATTATTAAAAATATATATAAATAGCATTTGACAATGGAGAACTTCTAGAATCTCTCTCAGTTCAGTGCTGGATTTGGCTAAAAACTCCTCCAACCGAAGAAGCTGTGGATTGTGAGCCACAACCTGTAGGTGTTTTCATTTGTTAAAATTTATCTATTACATGCACAGTTTCTAGCGTTACCGGTATGTGGTAGCAAGGATGTAAACTAGAATGTAAACAACAGGAAATGCTGTTTGGCACTGCTAACAATTGAGCAACAAATTCATATTTATCTGTCAAACCGCTGTAAACACCCACAATCTTCAGCAGCGCGTGCAGTGTCTCTCTATGCGGACGATTTCCCTGCATTCTACATCTCAAGTAACAAACTCGCAAAAGATATGTGAACATTTCATATTACTTACCCATGCTTATAACCCAAATATATGCGTAAGACACTTGCCAGATGTTATTTTAGAGAGCAGGCGTGAGGTTTTGTGCGGTTCATTTTCTGACTGATTCAGGCACAATCTCATACGGGTAACAATTACTCTCTGTGACTGACTCTTTACTCAGCGCAAAAGCGCATACTTGAAGGCGTGTGGCGCTTTTCCTGGTGACGTCGAGCTGATTCGCAAATCACAGCACATTATGTTAGCTGACCAATCAGAGCCTCTTGAGCGAGGGCCTTTCAGAGAAACTAGAAAATATGACAGTTGTTTTCATGTCAGCTGAGTAGCTGTATATAATTAAAGTAAGATATATGAAAAAATAGCGTGATTTTTTACAAGTGAAGCATGAGCACACATTGCTTTGCATCTTATAAACACAACCAAACCTTAAAAATATACTGTGGACCCCCCCCCCCCCCCCCCTTTAAATCCAGCTTGCTAGACTAGACAAGAGAGTGATTATATTTAATAAAGCTTCAAAAATACAGAGAGTCATGTTGTGTGTGATCGTTTGTGATATCATGTGCATGTAAATCTTAAGTTTATCTGGTGTATATATTTTTAATGGGGGTCGGAAACATGTTGCACACATGAAAGTGATTTTCATTCACCCATAACCTCTATTTCCCATCCATTCAAGAAGAACAAGTTTGCTCACCACATTGTTTGATTTATAAACTCATCGACAGGGGTTACGGGCCAGATCTTTCCAGTTAGTTTATTCCTGCAACACATTATTTTGTGTCATATACATTCTCATTTAGAAGGTAGGGATTTTTCCATCAGGATAAAATACAAAAATGAATTACAAGGTGTTTTTTTAAATAGCTGTCAGCTATTTTAAAACAGAACTAGATTATTGACTGAACAATAATAAAAAACCCTTGGTGTGTTTGCCATTGATCGGTTAGGTTTTGATATAAATGTAGACTAAAGAGAGTGAGTCATATGCCTCACACCCGTTGATAAAGGGTCCTGTTGGGAAATTAAAAAGCATCACCTTCCGATAGAACTCTTTTGCCAGTTAATCCCAGGCATATAGCAAACAGGAAATGTACTTTATTTCCACAAATGAATCTAACACCCTAAATATGTGTTCCTCAAATTCACGGATAATGCAAATGTTGTTGGGCAGAAATTATTTGATCTGCTGGTACACAAATAGCCTATCAAATTCAACCACATAATAATGTCCTCTACACGTGACGTCACAGATGGGCAAAAATATTAACCTATTACATCTATCCAAGAACGCCTTCCATTGGAAAACTTGTTTCTTTTTTTATGAAATAAAAATCCCTATTCACTTTCCAGAGAGGCTTAGATGAGTCTAGACATGATTAAGTAGCTGGGTGTCTACACTTTCAGAGTGCAGATGGCTCCTGGCCCCTAGCAATTAAACATAAATGAGAAAATTATTATGTTTTTTCTTGAAACCTTTAATAAGCAACTTCCTCTTGAGTCCTCATCTGAAGTTTCTGAAAAGTTTAGGTATTTTACAGCTGAATGAATCAATTACTACACATTTAATTATGCAACCAGATCATTTCCATTAACTTTTATGAATGCATTTCAAATTAAACGTATAGTAAAGATACATCTGGTATAATTACTGTAACATCATTTCTATTACGTCCCCACATGGGGGAAGCATCTGTATTTATATTCTGATGTGCTAAAATGATTCATGTACACTGTATATAACATACACAAAATAGAATTAAACAGACATACAGACAGATTAGAAACAGACAGACAGAGAGATGGACAGTTGGATAGGTAGATGGATGAATGTTAGATCGACCGGCAGAAGTTAAATATCAGATTTTAAATATTCATTTATTCATTTTCTCTTTGGCGTAGTCCCTTTCTTAATCAGGGGTCACCACAGTGGAATGAACCACCAACTAGCATATGTTTTATGTAGTGGATGCCCTTCCAGCTGCAACCCATCACTAGGAAACACCCATACACTCCCATTCACACACATATACTACGGCCGATTTAGCTTAATCAATTCATCTATACTGCATGTATGTGACAATTTAGCTTACCCAATTTACCTATGCCACATGTCTTTGGACTTGTGGAGGAAACCCACGCCAACACAGGGAGAACATGCAAACTCCACACAGAAATGCCAACTGGCCCAACCGATGCTCAAACCAGCGACCTTCTTGCTGTGAGGCGACATCGCTACCCACTGTGCCACTGTACAGCCAGATTTTAAATATATTTTATGCATTTTAAATATTTTATTTAACATATTTTACATTTATTCTGAAGCACAATATAAAAACTTAAATAGGATTTTTGAAAACCAGCACTGATCATAATTAAAGCACTTTCAGATCTTCCCAGTTATTGTTTTTATCATGGCAGCTGGTGGTTAACCCTTTTTTAATGTCAGTCTAACTTTCCAGATTTGCAAGATGGTGAGCCACTCTAAAGTGACTGAAATGCCCTGACAGCAGGTTTCTCAGATGAAGGCCAAAAGGGACAAGCATTTCAGCCACAGAAAAAGAAGTTGGTCATTCTAGATTTGATTTCTATTGCATTGTTACAAATGTTACTCCCTCATTCAAATCCACCCCCTAAAAAGATGATTGTCCATGACATGAAATACAAATGCATAAGCTGACAGGATAATGAGGAGAATCTCAATGGGCAACTGGTATCTGCAATTAGGCTCTGAGCAGAGTAAAGGATCTGTATCCACCTCTGCATTGCCTAAACCTTTATCAGCAGAAAGAATCAAATGACTTGACTAACCTTTTCTGTGGATCAGTGTTTGTGGAGCAAACTGTCTGGACATTATTCCATCTAGGGTGCTAAAACATGTTTTGAGCATGGTCCTTGTCTCATGTCATTCATTAATAGCTGTCTTAATTTGGGGACTGTCCCAACAGTTTTTAAGCATGCTGTGGCCAGGCCTCTTCTCAAAAAACTCAATCTTGATCCAGCGGTTTTGTCCAATTTTAGACCAGCGTCTCACCTACTGTATACCCTTTTTACCCAAGGTTTTAGAAAAAGTTGTTTTTATACAGCTGCACTCCTTTCTTGAAATAATTCACATCTTTGAGAAATGCCAATCTGGTTTTAGATCACATCACAGTACTGAATCTGCTCTCTTAAAAGTTCAAAATAATATTCTTCTGTCCCTTGATGCTAAATAACCTGAAAAACAATCTGTGAAATGGCAGCCCAGTGTCCTGATGTTAACCCGATTGAAAAACTCTTGGTGACAAAGTTCTGGCTAAGAAACACTACAGTGAATGAAGAAGAGCAGATCAAGATCACAGCAGACCAGAGAGAGAGACTACTGATGTCCAGCCAGAGACTAGTGAGAGACTAATGTCCAATGATGTCTAATGTAGGACTAGAGACGTCTATAAGAGACTAATGATGTGCAGATGTCTGCGAGAGACCAGTGATGTATAGTGAGAGACTAGTGATGTCCAATGAAGGGCTATTGATGCCTGTGTCATATCCAGCAATAGTGACGTCTCTGAGAAATGTCTCAAAACATATGTATTTATTAATAAACAATATATATTATTTTTTGAATTTTTGATCTGGAGCAACCATCTACAGATGTACCAATGCAAATGTCTATGGCACAGGCAACACCATATTAATAATAAATAATTTATGTTTAATTGTTGAATGTTGATATATTATATTATATTATTCATTCATTCATTTTCTTGTCGGCTTTGTCCCTTGCGGGGTCGCCACAGTGGAATGAACCACCAACTTATCCAGCACGATTTTTTACGCAGCGGATGCCCTTCCAGCCACAACCCATCTCTGGGAACTTCCACACACACACATTCACACTCATACACTACGGACAATTTTAGCTTACCCAATTCACCTGTACTGCATGTCTTTGGACTGTGGGGGAAACCGGAGCACCCGGAGGAAACCCACGCGAACGCAGGGAGAACATGCAAACTCCACACAGAAACGCCAACTGACCCAGCTTAGCCGAGGTTCGAACCTGCGACCCTGCGACGTTCTTGCTGTGAGGCAACAGCACTACCTACTGCACCACTGCGTTGCCCTATATTCATTCATTCATTCATTTTCTTGTCGGCTTTGTCCCTTGCGGGGTCGCCACAGCGGAATGAACCGCCAACTTATCCAGCACGATTTTTACGCAGCGGATGCCCTTCCAGCCGCAACCCATCTCTGGGAACTTCCACACACACATTCACACTCATACACTATGGACAATTTAGCTTACCCAATTCACCTGTACTGCATGTCTTTGGACTGTGGGGGAAACCGGAGCACCCGGAGGAAACCTACGCGAACGCAGGGAGAACATGCAAACTCCACACAGAAACGCCAACTGACCCAGCCTAGCCGAGGTTCGAACCTGCGACCCAGCGACGTTCTTGCTGTGAGGCAACAGCACTACCTACTGCGCCACTGCGTTGCCCTATATTATATTATATTATATTATATTATATTATATTATATTATATTATATTATATTATTATATTGTATTGTATTGTATTGTATTGTATTATATTATATTATATTATATTATATTATATTATATTATATTATTGTATTATATTATTATATTATATTGTATTATATTATTTTATAAACATCTTAAATTCATAACATATACATGTCTTTTCAAATATAATTTGTTACATCTCTATGCAAAGTGTTATGCAATCAGATTGAAACAGCCGTGCATGTTTTCCAAAGTGCTCCAAAGTGTTGAAAAGCAGCTCTTATACAATCATCAGTGCCTGCAGTGTTTTCATCTGCTCATCTTCTTCTCCACTGAATCCAAACACACAGACGGATGTGTCCTTAGTCAAGTTGGAAATAAAACATTCCGGGGGCAACATTAACGCATTTGATGACTTGTTTCCAGCGCATTTACGCAATGAATGATCGCGCTTACGTGCGCAACTAAATCAATGTTAAAGGCGGGGCGACAACAGATCCCATAAATGCATGCACCGTGGAGCACATAAAAGCGTGCAAGACTGTCGAGATGCTTATTTGCGCCAAAACTTTTCTTAGAGACGTATAACGGCGTTGCGCGCTCAGGTGCCAAAGCTCCCTGCATTCAGGACCATGGAGAGCTCCAGTCTGAGGACGCGCATGGCTGTGTGCGCTCTGCTGCTCTGCTTGTTGACCGGAACGAGAGCGAACGAGTCCGAGCCGGAGATTGAGGTGGAACTGGACACAAGAGCCATCAGAGACTTCTACCCCAAAGACCCAAACCTGACCAGCGAAAAACAACTTGTGAGTGCTGCATCTTTAATTGCGCAGTAGTGCTTTTATGTTAAGTGCCAGAAGTTTTTGTTCTCTCTCTGTGAAATGTCATACTGGTGTGTTATAAAGTGACTAAAGAGATTAAAAGGAATCATTTGAACTGTTTTGTTAAACCAGCTCGGGGCTCTGCAAGAAGTTCTGGAAAAGCTGCAGACGAAACGAATTCCACCTTGGGAGAAGAAATTTGGCCAAGTTCCCATGGTATATTTATATTACATATTTTATTCATAATTAGCATATAATTGCGTGTAGATTGTTTTGGCTACATATGGCCATTGCGCAACACTGGCACTGCGCTTTTGTGTGTACATTTAAGCCGGTAACATCTAAATTAACAAGTTTTAACCAACCTAAATTCATTAATTTATACCAATACAAGTTTTTATTACTTAAATCGGGGAGAAAGACTCTTTAAGGCGAGATTTCCACATTTTTACATTTGCAATGTGTTTTGGATATTCCAATGCTTGTTAGGCAGTTGACATCTCCAAATCGATTTATTTAATAATAAATCATATTGTTGGATGCAGCTCCCTAATATTTTACGATTTATTTAGTTTTTTTTACGTATATGCCAATAAACAAGTGCGTTTTTACGCGCTAACGCAAATGTTCACAGGTTACACGATCTTTAATAATTGATAAATACTTTTTCATTGTTGAATGTTCATATATTTTCAGATAGATAGATAGATAGATAGATAGATAGATAGATAGATAGATAGATAGATAGATAGATAGATAGATAGATAGATAGATAGATAGATAGATAGATAGATAGATAGATAGATAGATAGATAGATAGATAGATAATCCATAAACAAGTGCGCTTTTCAGTAACCCGATGTCTGCTGTTTTTTCTCGCCAGTGTGATTTGGGCGAGCAGTGCGCGATCAGAAAAGGCTCTCGAATCGGCAAGATGTGCGACTGTCCGCGCGGGGCTCTCTGCAACTTTTTCTTGTTAAAGTGTTTGTGATGAAAACACAAATTTCGGAGTGGATTGTAACGGCATTGAGGAAAACCATATGCATTATATATCATAAATGACTACAGTTTTACTTATATTAATATTTTTTTAAGTGAAGAGACTGAAGATACTGAAGCAAAGTTGTAAAGAAATTGTTCTTCAAAGATGTTTGTGATGTAAAATGTGATATTGTCTTATTCCATGTCTATCTGCTGTTTTGTGCATTAAAGTGCAATATAACTTGTTTTGTAAAGTTGTCTGTGTATCAGTTACTTTTATATTTGCATATTATGTTTTTTGATAAAAGACAATAAAACTTATTTTGAAGACCATATAAAGACTTTTCTTGCCATGAATAATTCAAATGATTAAGAAAGTTTAAAAGTAAAGCTATAAAAGAAAAACACCATAAAATCATTATTTTTAAATTCAATATTTGTAGTTCAATGCAATACATATAATCCTCATTATTTAAATGTTTATAATAAATATAATTTGAAGTTTAATTTTTATGTATTTAAAATGGGAAATATAAACTGCATTTAAAATATAAATGCAACTTATTTTAATATTTAAAATATTAAAGATAAAATATTAAAAATATTTCAGACAACATTGAAAATAAGATAAAAAAAATCTACTTATTTCCTTTTGTTGTTGAAATTGTATATTATATATAAACTATAATTTACTATTATTATTATAGATTTTTTTAATAAAGAGTTTAATAACACTGAAGCAATATTGTTATTAAGATATTTTTTAGATATAGTTACACACATTTTTGCATTTTAATTTAATATTCAATAATTTTCTTTTTGGCTTAGTCCCTTTATTAATCAGGGGTCACCACACCGGAATGAACTGCCAACTTATCCAGCATATGTTTTTTTTATGCAGCGGATGCCCTTCCAGCTGCAACCCATCACTGGGAAACATTCATACACACTCATTCACACATACACTACGGACAATTTAACCTACCCAATTCACCTAAAGACACGCATGTCTTTGGACTTGTGGGGAGCACCCCCACACGGGTGGGGAGCACCCGGAGGAAACCCACGCAAACACATGGAGAACATGCAAACTCCACACAGAAACGCCAACTGACCCAGCCAAGGCTTGAACCAGCGACCTTCTTGCTGTGAGGCGAACGTGCTACCCACTGCGCCAAGGCCACTGTGCAGCCTTTTATTTAATATACTATTTTATATAATATGAATTATCAAAACATTGAAAACTAGTTAAGATAAATCATATGAATAAAAAATTACTTATTTTATAAATTAGTATCCATATTCAGAAAACCATAAAACAATAGACCATTTATTCATGTCATTCAAAAACCTTGAAACCAGCCAATAACTGTAAATCACAGTGTGCAAAGATTTAGCTTATATTTCACCTCTATATTACAACTAACATTATTAAATGGCACAAAATGTTACCATACGCCCACAACAAGAACATAAATTATGTTATTTAGAACACCAACAAAAAAGTCTAGCCTAAGTAACCTATAGGCTACAGCACACTGTCATTCAATCTGCAGAGCCCTGAAAATACTTATCTTTCCCTCGCCTGTAAGTGCTGTATCGATCTCCTCTTTCTCTTTTTGGAATCAATTTGCTTCTTGCTCCAAGCCAAAGTTAACTAGTTTCTGACAGGTGGCGTATGTTGAGACGTCACTTTATTATTCACACCATAAGTTAGCCGTCTTTGCTAGCGAGCTCTTAGTCATCCAAGTTCTATCAAAGTGAATTCACAATGTATTCCGAAGCAAACAGGGCAAGTTTTGATTAAAAAAGATAAGAATATTTGAAATTTTAATGAGGCATTCGCTTAAACTTGGTCAAATGATGTAAAAAATATACGATGGTGATCATAACACGCATATGCCACTGAGATGTAAGTTCTGAATTTTTTTGAAGTGTCAGGAAGCATTGCAGACAGATATTTTGGTTTTGATGGTTATTTGTTAAGCTATTTTATGTCAAACACGGGCAATTTCCGTCCTCACCTTATTTAAAGCGCTTATGTGTGCCTTTAGACTTATTGCTCGGCTTTGCCACTGATGCCACATCCGTATGCTGCCTCCAAAAGCCTTTTTGCCAATCAATATTTCATCATTTTGGAAGGGGAAAAAAAGAGTGTGATGTTGCCCCCTAGAGACATAACAGAAAAGTAAGGCCAGGCTTTTTTGTGGACGTGTTGAACTGAAGGCCAGCAGCGGTGAATGTGGAGGATTGAAAACGGCCATTCCTGTAATCACTCGAGACTGTGAGGTTGATTGAATGGACACTTAATCAGGACGGTAAATGGTAGGAGATGAAAAATCTTGTATGAAACATGCTGACAGAGTTCAATATTTGAGCATCTGTAACACCGTACTAGATTTTGTCTGTTAAAACACTAAGAGAACTTATATTGTATATTAAAGTATTTGTTATTCATGAAACAAATAAAAAATAAAATATGATGTTAAATAAGATATAATGATATATTAAATGTTTATATTCTAAAGTACAACCTCAAATCAGAAAAAGTTACAGTATGGAAAATGCAAATAAAGAAAAGAAAGTAGGAATTTCCAAAGTTACCTTGATTTCATTGCAGACAAAATGAACACAAAATATTTAATCTGGTCAACTTCATTTAATCTGTAAACATGCATCCTTTCCTGTCATTTAGACCTGCAACACAATCCATAAAAGGTTGGGACAGGAGCCATTTAGGGCTAGTAATCAGGTAAATTGGTTAAATAATGAGGTCATTTGAAACAGGTGATGTCAACAGGTGATTGTAATTATGATTTGGTACAAAAAAGCAGCGTCCAAGAAAGGTCTAGGCCTTTAAGAGCAAAGAAGGGGCAAGGATTGCCAGTTTGTCAACAAATAAGTGAGAAAATTATTGAAATGTTTAAAAACAATATTTTTCAAAGAAATATAGGAAGACATTTGGATATTTCACCATCAACAGTGCATAACAAAATTAAAAGATTCAGGGAATCTGGAGGAATTTCAGTGTGTAAAGGACAAGGGCACAAGCCTAAGCTGAACAACCATGATCTCTGATCCCTAAGATGGAACTGCATCAATAATTGTCATTCTTCTATAAGCAATATCACCACATGGGCTCAGGACTACTTCGGCAAACCTTTGTCAATTACCACAATAAGAGTGGTGTGCCAAAAGGAAGCCCTATGTTAACAGTGTCCAGAAGTGCCATCAACTTGAACTCGGAAGCATCTGGACCATCACAAAGTGGAAATGTGTACTGTGGTCAGATAAATCAGTATTTCAGATATTTGTGAGGAGAAATGGACATCGTGTGCTCCGGACCAAAGAAGAAAAGGATCATCCAGACTGTTACCAGCAACAAGAGCAAAAGTCAGAGTCTGTCATGGAATCGAATTGTGTTAGTGCCCTTGGCAAAATTAACTTTCACTTCTGTGATGGCACCATTAATGCTGAAAAGTACATTTGGAGTTTGGAGTACAATATGCTGCCTTCTTTTCCAGGGACGCCCATGCATATTACAACAAGACAATGCAAAACCACATTCTGCACACGTTACAATGTCCTGGATGTGGAGGAAAAGGATATTGGTACTTGACTGGCCGGTCTGCAGTCCCGATCTGTCTCCAATAACGGATGTGTGCTGCATTTTGAAGCGCAAAATGCAACAATGAAGACCTCATACTGTTGCCCACTTCAATACTTGTTTGAGAGAAGAATGGGACCAAATTTCACGTAAAACACTTCATCACTTGGTGTCTTTAGCCCCTAAACATATTTTAAGTGTTGTGAAAAGGAATGGCAACATTACAAAATAGTAAATGCTTTACTGTCCCAACTTTGTTTGAAATGTGTTGCAAGAACCAAAATTGAAATACGTGTAAAACAAAAACAATAAAAAGCACGAGGAACATATTAAATAGTGTTTGTTGGATTGTCTACAATGAATTACAAGTGAAAGTAAATTTAAAAATCACTACTTTATTTTTTATTTACCATACTCTCCCAACTGATTTGGGGGTCGTAGTTAAATTTTTAAATGATGGATCAATGTAATGTTTATTTAAAAACTATGTTTATATATATATATATATATATATATATATATATATATATATATATATATATATTTGTAACAAAAATAAAATTTAAGAAAAAATATAATAAATGCTAAAAATGCTAAACAATCAATTAAGAAATGTGTATAAGTTTATATTTAATAATTGAATATTTTTATGTAATAAAATATAAAACACATGATGTTGAATATAATAAAATGTATGAAATCTTTATATATTAAAATATATAATTATATATTAATCTAACATGTTTATTTAAAACAATATGCATATAATATTAAATATATTTTAAATGTAATAAATGCTAAAATGCTAAAGATTAAATTAAGATTTATTTATATATTAAAATAGGCAAAGAATTATTTATTAATTTAACATTTCTATTATTTAAATTGTAACAAATATATATTAAATATCTAAAAATGTATTGAATGTAAACAAATAAGGTTAAATTATTATTTACAATACATTTTTTCAAGTAAATAAGAATATGTTATGTAAATGTATGAAAATCAAGACATTTTTGTTCAATATAATATTTTATTACAAATATATTAAATATGAAATGAATTTATTAAATAAAAACTAATTAATTAAAACAAAACAAAAATAAATAAAAATGATTCAGCTAGGATTTAATTAATTTACAGCAATGTTTGCACTTTTTCATTTCACTGATGTTGAGATTCAAGTTTTGAGATTCAAGCACCATGGTATAGATGACTTACTTTGCTAATTTCCTTCTTACTTCTGGATGAGCTTTTCAAGTGGCTAAAAATACCTGCATCAGCTGATGGATCAGACAGCAGTGCTGCAGTGTCATCCTACCTGCCGTCTGGATTTCAGAGGTATTTGCTCTCCAGCTTATGGGAAGAAGAAAAAAAACCCCACCAGATCCATTTCAGCTCCTCAGCTCAGCAGCTCAGACAGCAACATGCTGGACTCATCAGTCAAAAAGACACTGCAGGTGAAGAGGGTGAAAATTAATAATGAATAATTCTCACCGTACTTCTCCAGTTGATTATAGATTAAGAATTGTGAGCATTTGTTTGTATTACAAATATTTTAAATTATGTTGAAATATGCAAATGAGGGGTTTTGAGCAAATGATTTATAGCACAGAAATCTGAACATTGGATGAAGTAAGGTTTGAAGAATCTGAAGGATCTGAGGGGGTAGAGGGGTAAAAGGGTCTGAGAATCCTTGTAGCAAACTTGTGTTGGGTTTTATTTTCATTTGTTTATTTTAATTTATTCTTCATTTATTATTTTATTTAATCATAATATGATTAGTCATTTATATAGTTATCATTATATCATTTTATTGATTTTTACTTAATGATTTGATTATTATTATTGATTATTATTTGTCATTTGATTATGTTTTATATTTTATTTTTACCATTTTCCTATAATTATTGCTTTTATAACTAACTATTGCTCTTATGACTGTGTGGATTCAAGTGACACTTGTTTTCATGAGTAAGAGATAAGAGAATGTTTCCATTTCAAGGTCTGTATTGTCACTGGACAATGATGAGAAGCAGTAATTTTCCATTGCTGTATAATAAAACTTGTTGGATTTATGGTGTATTGAATCATACACAACAAAGATTTTTCAATAAACTCTGCTCTTTCTTTATCATCATTACTTCGTCTCCTGCTTCTGCTCCTCTCCAGCTTTCTCAGTCAACTCCTATATTGATGGAGATTTTTAATTCAGTTGAATACTGGTTAACATGGGTATTGGGTGGCGCCGCTGGCTTGTTGACTAGAACCTGGCGTCCAGGGCTATAGATCTTATTTATCTGGCATAGAGAGTGTGTTCAAACAGGTTCAGATATTTTTTTGGCATAGTAGAGTCAAAGTTTACTGATTTCCCCTGCTTTACAGATGTGGAATTCTGTCTTTTTCTTAATGTATCATTTTGAACAGCCATATTTTTAAAGAATATAATAAAATGTATATAATCAAGTAAATGATGTATAAACAAATTCCTCTGTAAATGAAAGACCAAACTACAGAATACAGATATGAATAAAACTGAAGTTTGGAGATTTGTGGCTTAAAGAAAAAAGATTATTTTTAGAAAACAGATTTAAAAAATGCATTTGATTGACATCTACAGACGCAAATACATGAAGAACAAAGAAACTAATCAAATGAATGTTAGATAGAGAAAAAAAAACTATAAAAAAGCAAAATCTCAAAGTCCCAGCAGTGCTGACAAGATGAAGATTCAGATAACAATTACAGTCACATGGGGTTGCAATATTGTTTTTTTGTTGAAAGCATTTATATGCATATTGTAATTGATAAGCTGTTTAAGTAGTCTGACCTTTGATATATAAGATCTCTGTTAAAAGGATAGTTCACCCAAAAATGAAAATTTGCTCTCTATTTACTCAAGTAGGGCTGCACAATATATCTTTACAGCATCGTTATCCGAATGTGCACATCCGCAATAGTCACATCGCAAGATATGCATGTTTAATAATCGAAAACAAGACTATTTTACTAACCCACAGCAAAAAATCCAGTGTTACAGTTTTTCTCAGTGGCTTTGGTGCATTTCTCACAACACTATTTACATTTGCACAACAGTTAATGCATTTCTCAAAACAATTAGTCATTTGTGCACATCATAGTAGCAGTTTCTCATTCCTTTCAACAAATTGCAAATGCTTTTGGACATGCATCAATTGCTTTCATACAACTCTCTGCTGTTTGTAATATTATTATTTGCTTATGTCATGTCAGTCAAAATTAACTAAACTTGTGAATGCTGAATAGTCATTCCATATAAAACTAATAGTCCTCATTTTATTACTCGAGTCATTACATACAAAAATGTTGAACTAGTTGTCAAAATCTGTCAAGCAAATTTTATTTTTAAAATGTTAAATCTTTTTTTTCTGAAAATGTATCCTAAATTGAACAATTTGATAAATGATTTACAGACCTGTGTATGTTGTAGGTTCAGTTCCAATATGTACTGCAATATTGTTTACAGTTGTGCACAGATCTACCCAAAGGAAGTTTATGTTTGTTGTAAATAAGAGTGCATTTTTCTTTTGCCCAATGCTGTGAATAAATTAGAATTGTAAAGAGCAAATGCAGTAAAAATGTGAAACACACATATTCAGTGTCTTGTACTCAGATACCTCACTAAATGCAGTGATGTCTAACTTTACTGTAGTTTTCAAATGGCTGTGCAAATAGTATATAGTGCTGCCTTGAACATTTTCAGGAAGTGTCACCAAAATCTGACTTTTTTGCATTGGAGAAAATTAACAGAGTAAAGTGTCATAATGAAAACATGACAAAGGCATTTACCTGTCTTGTTCATAAACAATGGTGTCAGGACTTTTCATTTCGATGACACTGACACTTTCATTGACATGAATACTTGCTTTAGAGGAATGAGCTCTCCATTTTGAGCAAGTGACGCGCTTTTGCAGGTTATCCACTAGGTTTTGCAGTTTGTACTAATTGTTTTGAGAAATGCATTAACTGTTGTGCAAATGTAAATAGTGTTGTGAGAAATGCACCAAAGCGACTGAGAAAAACTGTAAATATACAGTGTGTTTTTTTTGGTGTTGTTCAGTGTTTAAACCAGAGTACATTTTAATCCACAAGTGTGAAAGAGCATATATTTAGGAGGTTTTTTTTTTTAGTGTTAACCCAGTATGCAGTATATTTCCCACTAGTGATGGGAAGTCCACCAGTTTTTTTTACTCGAACTGGTTCTTTCAGACAAACAGTGATCAAACCAGTATGTTCTACTTAAACTTGAAACACGTCTTGTTGCAATTAAAACTATTTTCAACATATTTGATCACTGTTATCTGTCACACACAACAATTGATAATATAGGAAAAAAGGTAATATATTAACACTTTGAAAGGTAACACACACTCCAGTTCGATGTAAGAATAAACTCTTACTGTGTTAAAATGGGCTCTGAGAGTAATGTACAAATTTCACACTTTAGAAAGTGTTATTTTAACTCCAAAATGGAGGGAGTCATATGTACACCAAAGGAGTGTAAAGTTAAACTCAAAATGAGTTAAATGTACACTGATTATTTTGCTGTGATGGCAGATCAATGTGCCTGTTTTATAGAAAAACTCATAATTTTGACTTATTAAGGTAAAAATAATACAATATTTTAACTTAATCTAGAATTTTTAGATATTTGGACTAGAAATGAGACAAAGCAAAGTAAGAAATGCATTTTGCATTGTTATTACTATAATTCACACTGAATTATATTACTATAATTCAAAACTGCCAAATACAGCTGTTCAAACCATCTTGTGAAACTGTATCATGCAAGCCTTACCCTCAAGTTCCATACCTTTATGAGTTTCTTTCTTCCATTTAATACAAAAGGAGATAAACTGACGAATGCTGGAAATCAGTAACCGTTGACATCCATAGTAAGAAAAACAAATACTATGGATATCAATAGTTACCGGTTTCCAACATTTTTCAAAATATCTTCTTTTGTGCTCAACAGAAGAAAAAACAGGTTTCGACAAGTAAAAGGAAAGTAAATAATGATAGACTTTTTATTTTGTGGTGAACTATACCTTTTTTCCCCTTCACTTTCATCAATTGGTGAAGTTTGTTCCTTGCAACTGTCGGCATTGGCTTGCTTGATTTGGGACTTGTGGAGCTGCGCATCGATGGATTTACTCTTCAGTGTTTGGACTTTCAGCAGTAAAAATTAAACCACACTGAACTAAACTGAACTTTAACTCTAAAAACTGGACTGACACAGTTTCAGTTTACTAGATCTTCTATGTTAAGCTGCTTTGACACAATCTACACTGTAAAAGCGCTTTAGAAATAAAGATTAATTCAATAAATGGCAAACAATAAATACTGTTACAAAAAAGCCTATTGTTATTTACAAGGTATTTTCAGAAAAGTGAGTCCTGCTGTTGTCCAGCAGAGGGTGGTGTGGGTTTGTTTCCGTTAGACTAAAGCACTGCTGACTCACTGCAAAATACAGACCTGTACAGACAGACAGCTGCTTCTGCATGTTAACTCATCTGCAGAGGAAACCACAAACTCTAATTTATTTATTTCAGTCTCCCCTGTCTCCCTTTTCTCTCTACTTTAATTCATTTCCTTTGAAGTGATGTTCACTGGAGTTGATTTGAGGGCTCTATATGCCGAGGCCTCATTCAGATCCATTCTACCTGACTGCTTCACTTGGGCTGCTTATTTATTTGTCTCTTTGTCTGTCTGTTTATTTATTTATTTATTTTTTATTAAAATCTAAAAGGCATATTAGATTAGATGCAGTCAATTATTCTTATATTGGTTACTTTACACTTAATTGGCCTACAAATGTTAATAACAATAATAATAATGTCAACATGAAATAACAAAAACACTGCCTTAAATATGATGATGAGGATGATAATAATAATATGATAATGATTATCGTATAAATGTAATATATTATCATTATTAGGCTATACAATGTACTAACAATGAAATATATAAAAAGTGTTATAAGTGGCTATTATAACTAATATTACTGCTACTAATAACATATATAATTATATAATTTCATAATACAGAATATGGCAGCACGGTGGCGCAGAGGGTAGCGCTCTCGCCTCACAGCAATAATTAGTCTGTAGTGTGCGTGTGTGTGTGTGTGTGTGTGAGAGAATGGAAGTGTATGGGTGTTTCCCAGTGATGGGTTGCAGCTGGAAGGGCATCCGCTGCGTAAAACACATGCTGGATGAGTTGGCGGTTCATTCCGCTGTGGTGACCCTAGATTATTAAAGGGACTAAGCTGAAAAAAAGAATGAATATATTTAACTATTATAACTTATTGTTGTTAAATAATAATAACAACTATAATGACAATGTTGTAATTTAGAAACAACAAAATATCTTCTGTGGATGGATGAATGGACAGACAGACAGACAGACAGACAGACAGACAGAGAGACAGAGAGACAGACAGACAGACAGACAGACAGACAGACAGACAGACAGATAGATAGATAGATAGATAGATAGATAGATAGATAGATAGATAGATAGATAGATAGATAGATAGATAGATAGATAGATAAACAAAACCATACACTGTTCAGTGCAATGTGCACCAGTAATAACATTTTACTACACCTTTGCAATTGGAATGAACTCTACATTAAAATAAACACCCATGTCCTGTCGTGTTTGCGTAGTGAGATCACGAAGCTGCGTGCTGTTCGGCCAATCAGACGCAGGTAAACATTGTGTTTCCTCCCTCCGCGCTGCTCGCCTTAACTGTGCGGACGGGGCAGCTGGCAGCAGTTGTCATGGAGATGAGCGCGGGCCCGGCGTCTGTGCGAGGGGCAGTGCCCGCGGAGAGCCCGCCCCAGGGTGCGCTGGCGGCGGCGGCGGAGGACGAGCACCGCGAGCAGCCGCAGCCCGGACAGACAGCCCGATCCGGAGACTTCTACATGCTCATCGTGATCGGAGAGATCACCACCGAGCAGCAGCTGCACACCGCCAGACTGCACATAGAGCGCGGTGAGCCTCTCCGACTCTAAACACATCCGCACACCCACAACTATCTGTTTGGTTCAGTTTTTATAAACAATTAAAACACGTCTTAATGAGCCTTTTGAAATATGTTGTAGGGAATTAAGACATATTTGTGAAGTATTTGTATGACCATTAATTATACTTATTTATTACTCATATTTACAAATCGTCATTACGTAAACAAATCATTACAAAATTGTTAAAATAAAAATGTTGCATATTTGTTTAGCGCAACTTCAGATCTGCATACGGTGTGCATCTGTGCTGCTGTGGGCGTGTTCACTTTATTATGCACGTGCTTCAGTCAGTCCAAACGTCGCAGTGCAAATATCAAGCTGAATGATTTCCAAAAATGTCACTTTTTGGTCCAAATGGAGCGATTTGGGGCTATCCCCTGCTCTTGTTTTGTGTCCCGCATGCTATATTGAGAGTTTGAACTCCAGCATCTGCAGACTGCGGCGACCCCGCGTGACTGCACTGAGCACTGCGCCAGCGATTCTGCGCTTTTACTCCACACTCACTGATGATGAAGATGATGAAGCTGCAGTTTTGAGGCCCTGTGGGGTTAGGGAACTCGTCATATTGTTCAATGCGTTGTTTATTTAGTACTATTATTTAGGGGGCAGGTGCTTGTAGTTACTATATTTTACGTGATTAATTAATATGGCAGCTTGAATGAGCTTGGGCTGTTTATGATAATTATTTTCTTCATTTTTTTTTCAAGTGTAAAAGAGTCAATGTTAAGGTGCACGGCCTGCTGTTCATGTAATAATATTATAGCTGACTAAAAGCAAAACCATAAAACTACTTTATACGGTTTACTGAAATAAAATAAAAAACAATTTATTTGTACATCATAATAGTATTATTATATTGTCATATTACTTAAAATTCCTAATTTTTTCTTCGTTAAAATAATCTGATTCTTTGAATATACAGGATTTATTAGTTATGGGTTTGAATTTATTTGTTATATTTGTTTGATTCTGTTAAGGTTTGATTATATCTATTAAAAATAGCAAATTAAAATATTGTAATTTAGTGGTTTGTTTTCTTTAAAGGGCACCTATTATGCAAAAATCACTTTTATAAGGGTTTTAAGCGCAGTTGTGTGGCAACAGTGTGTGAATATAGCCAGCATCTAATGTACAAATTATTCATTCATTTTCCTTCAGCTTATTCCCTTTATTCATCAGGGGTCGCCACAGCGGAATGAACCACCAACTTATTCAGCATATGTTTTACACAGCAAAGGTCCTTTCAGCTGCAACCCAGTACTGGGCAACACCCATACACCCATTCACATACATACACTACGGCCAATTAAGTTTATTCAATTCACCTATACCCAAATGTCTTTGGACTATGGGGAAAAACAGAGCACCTGGATGAAACCCACGCCAACACGGGGAGAACATGCAAACTCTACACAGGAATTCCAACTGTCTCAGCCAGGACTCGAACCAGGGATCTTCCTGCTGTGGGGCGACATTGCTAACCACTGAGCCACTGTGTCGCCATGTAAAAATTAATTAATTATATATTTATAACCACACTGCATAAAAACAACCTGCAGAAACACTTTGGCATTCTCTCTTTGTACATGTCATCAGAAGGGGAAAGCTCCGCCTATTAGTGACAATCTCGCTGTCATTAGCATAAACAGCCCTGAGTGGGAAGCATCTGTCCACCATTAGAGTTTTCGCACCATACCAGCCAAAGATAATGTCAGCGACTTAGAGGCATTATAAATGTGGAGTTTTAGGATGCAAAAACACTTTAGTCTCCATACACTTCCTTCTTCTCAGCTGCTTCTTCTGACATTTTCGGTTTTTCACAGACATGACCTTTGTCCTGTTTTAAATCTGCCACTATGCTGACACGTTGGCATTTGTAGCTCCTATCTCTTTGAATTTAAAGCGACAGTCACCAAAATGGCACAATTTGGATCAAAGAGTTATTAAAAAAAGCTGAAACCTCACAAACACTATCTAGGGACATCAGAGACTAATTTTCCATATTGTATAAAAGGTCCCTTTATAATGACAGTTGGTCAGAATAACAAATGTTTTCACTTGTTGTGGGTAATAACAGGGTTATTCCAGCTAACATTGATTTAGTAACTATTCTGATGATCTAAAGAGGATTTATTTTTTTGACATGGGAAGAAATATCAGTTTACGCAATAAAACAAAAATCTCAAGTGCAAAACTATAAACAGTAAATCCAGAGGAGAAACGGAACTTTTTAATGGGTCTCTTTGCTTTTTCCATAACATATAGTTCACCTAGTTACAATGAAAATATTTCTCTTTTTAGTTAGATTTATATATTAAAAATAAGAAAAAAATAAGAAACAAAAGACAAAAAAATTGAAAATATATAAAACTAATTCAAACTATTTATAAAAAGTAAAACCATTTGTGTTACTTTAAATATAACGTTAACGGAAAGAAAATTAAATTCATTCATTCATTTTCTTTTCTAAGGGCTTAGTCCCTTTATTAATCAGGGGTCCCACAGCGGAATGAACGCCAGAAAATTAAACATCTAAAAGAAAATATTTATACCTCATTTTTAACTGTTTTAACTTGATGTACTGATAAACATAACATAAAATTGACAAATAATATATAATTATATTTTATCAATATTTAAGTAATTTAAAGGAAAAGAAAATATAAAATTATTATAAAAAATTATTTCAACTATTAATTTAAAAATACAACAATGCCTCAATAATACTAAAATAACATAATAAAATGTCTCAAAATACAATTTGTAGGTCTTTAGGTATTCATTTATTGTTTGCCAAAGAAATGGATTAAAAATATAATACATTTTTATTAACAACTCAATTTCTCAGAACTGTTCAAATGTCAGCCTTTCAGCTTTTTAGCTTTAATATTCATCATTTCTTATTAATTTTATGATTTTCAGAGTTCAACTCAGTTTGGAGGATCGTCCTCTGATGAACATGAAGCATGCAACACAGCTTTTATTTACAGTATTGACGGTGCTTGGATAAGTTTGAATTCATTTAGCAATTAACTAAAACACTATTCTAAATCCTCTACTTTATTACTCTAAAAATCTAACAATTATCTATCTTTATTGTTTAACATTGTTTTCATAAAAGGATAAAGATGTAAAACGTCCTTTACTTAACTTATATATTAAAATAAATCAAAAGACAACAAAGGATAAGATCAACCACATACAAATAATATTTAAATAATATAAAATTTAGAAACGCTGCCTTGGCAACTATCTGAAATAATTTGCACATGAACCTGTATATTTATATAGCAATTAAATATAAAAACTCTTTATCATTAATCATTTCCCATGTACTCTAAAATATGTTTTATTGTGCATCTACTATGCTCCCATTTAATGATTGATCGGTACGCACTGATCTGGCTGAACCGATCGCAAGTGTTTGTGTTATTTGAAGAGGAGCAAAATATTTGTATGACCTTGCATGTATTTAGGCTTTTTTACATGTGCTTTTTACAATATTGCAAGTTCACTTTTCTTATTGCAATAATAGGCCTATTTTCTTTTAGTAGGTTTGATTTTTTACTTCTTATACATCAAACATGCACTCCAAACTTTTACTTGATTCAGACATGTTGTTTCCAAATTGCATTGTTAGTCATTTCTTACCAATTTTTTGTCTGTGCTAGTATGTTCTGTAAAGCTGCTTCTGGTCATGACATGTTCACACCTAAATGGTTATAAGAGATGTGTTTAAGGCATTATATGCAACATCCTTAATTTATTCTATACTTGGGGGAAAAATGTGTGTTATACATTATGAAGTATACTCTGTATCAGCCGATCGTCATGACAAGGAATCGGTACTCTGTATCGGTTGCAAAAATCCTGATCGGAGCATCCCTAGTATTTACTATTCAAAAAAAAAAAAAATTTGTTCCTCAAATAAAGATTTTACATGTTTTTCATTTACAGTACTGACAGAAATTGTGTTTTTGCCCCTCCAAAAGCCTAAGAAATGTTGGGTTCCAAACAATTGATTTGTCTTTTGACAACATAAAGAAATTAACTTAGTTTTTACAAATGTAAGTGGATTGAACGAAATGTTTAAGTTGTCCACTCCAAAAAAAAAAACTCAAGAATTTTGTTGTGTCAGCACATTTTTTTCACAATGGGCTCACTCACAAATGCAAAGATCGCAGGAATTATCAAAAAGCATGTATTTATTTACAAAAGAAAATACAACAGACACTGGAACATCAAACCGCAGACAGGACAAGGAGATGTGACAATACAACACCAGACAAAGAACTAAACTAACCTAACTCAGGGGTAAATACACACGACATGATTAAACTGAATACATACAGGAGTGTGACACAGGTGGAACTAATGAACATTAACATATGGCGGGAAAACAGCACAAAGGAATCACATGACGTAAACAGAAGCACATGGGACATCATATGACACAACAACTACATGAACACAACACACAGACACTAGACTCATGAGAAATTTAAATAAGTAGTTTGAACAAACAATAAACATGATTTTTTGAGTGTATATAACACAACAAATCTGAGCTGCCAACAGTAAAAAAAAAAAACCAGAGAAGAGTAAAATAACACTGAGGTCGGCAGTTCCTTATAGACTTATTATTATGCAGCTCACGTTCAATACATTCCCAATCTAGACAGCCTCACTCTGCAGCATTTCCATGTTTGGACATCTATTCAACCCTTAAAACAATGACATTTGCTGTTTGTTCAAACTTTGGTTTTTAAATTCTTGATTTTTTTTGGGACAACTTAATTGTTTTATGTTCAATCCACTTAAATTTGTAAAAACTAGTAAGTTAACTTAATCCCTTCATGCTGTCCCAACACAAATCGATTGTGGGGAACCCAGCATTTTTTAAAGTGAATTATTAAGTAGTGATTTTTGTACGTCGTATATAACACAATCAGTGTTGGGGGTAATGCGTTATAAATAACGCACATTACGTAATAATAGTAGCGCATTACTTTTATTATTATTATTCGAGTTACTTTTAGAAAAAAAACGCGAGTTACTTTTTACCTTGCTTAATTGGCTTTTACAAAATATATTGCGGAATAAAAATGACCTCAGTTAGGTTGAATCACACACTCAATGAGAGAGCGTGCTGCAAAGGAACAGACAGTTGGCTCGCACTCATCATTATCGGGTCTGTTTTTTTACAGCAGATGAGTCCGTGTACTGTTCTAGTATGTGAATAACTCAGGATATTGGTTTATTTCGAGTCAGAGAGGGTATGTGAAAAAGTAAGTAATTAAGTACTTACTGAAGACGCAAACCGTTTTATGACAACTCATTCAATTTTATGAACTGGTTCAACCAGTTAACTTAAGATCCAGTAAAAACAAACAATTCATCATCTTGCCCATCATAACTACAGACAGTCAGAAACAGAAACAATGGCAGGCCGGAGACGTACATTTTTGCTATAGATTCTTGTTATTTTTAACTGATCGAAGAAAAGAAGTGGATTGTCGTTAAGTGTAGATTATGTGTAAGTAAAACTCTTGACACCTGCAAAAAACATGACATCAAAATAAAAAATAAAAAATGGATGAAAGCTCTACACCCGCACCCCACCTCCTGCTAAACAACAAATGATTGACATCAGTTCACGTTCTACAGGGCAAAACAGTTAATCCGTCTAAACTAAAAAAAATTGTAATTGCTTTTATTGTTAAGAAAATGCAGCCGTCTACCGTAGAATCAAATACGTTTTGTAATATAGTACGATTTTTTCTCTTTTGGGAAACGATTTACACATTTGTTAAGGCCACGTGAAGCAATTTATTCAATATATAAAGCTCAAAGATTTATTTTGATTTGGGGACGTTTTTTATCGTCTTACTGTTCATTTTGTTATTAAACATTTTAAAGATTTAAAATCTGTTTTTGCCTTAATATAAATTATTTCATGTTAGTACTCTAACATGGGCTCTAACGATCTAGGCGCAAAGTCTAAAGCGCATGGCGTAACAGCATTAAGGGCGTGTCTGAATTAGGGTTGGGCCGATAGACGATGCCATCGTCCATCGCCGATGGCCGATAGACATCACGATGCTGAGCCGGCATCGCGATCCATCGCCCCGCCCCCGTCGCAAACCCGCTCGTGAAAATACACACTCAGGCCCCGTTTACACTAATACAGCTTACTTTTAAAATGGCATTTTAGAACGAAAATGACCCACGTCCACACTGGTGTTTCATCTAGCATTTCTGAACAGCCCTCCGTCCACTGAAAACGCACATCACGTGACCACACCCTCACACACACACACACACACACACACACACGCACGCACGCACGCACGCACGCACAAACACACACACATGTTTGTTTTTGTGAAAAGTGGGTACATTACATAGGCTTCCATTCATTTTATAAGATCAAACCGTATATTATATTGTCCTCACCCCACCCTACCCCTAAACCCAACCATCACAGGAGACAGTGTACAGCTTTACTCCCTGAAAAAACTCATCCTGTGTGATTTATAAGCTTTTTGAGAAGTGAGGACGTCACCAATGTCCTCATATTTCACCTGCTTTTTGTAATACCTGTGTCATACCTATGTCATTATACAGATTTGTGTCCTGATATGTCACAAAAACACGTACACAGCCACACACACACACACACACACACACAAACACACACAAACACACACACACACAAAGCCACAGACAGACACAATGTCATGCGCTCGTCTGAGCTCCAGAGAACAGTGTACATCTAACAATTTATCAAGGATGATAGTGGATCGCGTCTCACTATAGTTGTTAAACGTGATATTTAATTAATCTTGTCTCTATCCAGGGCTTAATTTGTGCTGGAACACGCCAGATCCGGAACCTCATTTTACCGATCTCCCTCCTCAAACGCCCTTCTCCCCTGTCCAGTGTTCATTTTCACTTTGTTCCGCGACTCTCCAACCCTCTTCACTTTCGTCCGCGACACCTCAGCGGCACTCACTTTTGTCCGCGAGTAACCCCCACGCCGCTCACTTTCGTCTGCAACACCCCTCCGCCATCCACCGCAACAAACAAATGACTGACACGGATCACTCTCCCTACTCATGCCAGAGTCCTGCGGAAAAAGTGATTGACAGGTGGTAATTTGTGTGTAACTTATCTTTATTTATTTATGATTTGGTTATGGGTAAAACAAAGACCCGGTAGTTGAAACGGTAGGCTACAAATAATTAATTCGTTATGAATTAATTAATTATTCATAAATAATTAATTCACCTCCGCCTATGAAGACGATTCCATCGTCCATCGCGATGTTTCATTAGACATCGTACGATGCTAAATTGGTCAACATCGCCCAACCCTAGTCTGAATACACTTTTGCTATTTTAAAGATGAAAAAATACAGTTTGCACCGCGGCGCATGGTCTAACTGGGTTGAGCTTATGCTCTAATTGAGTTAAAGGTGTGTTTTGAGAATAAACCAATCAGAGTCTCATTTCCCATTCCTTTTAAGAGTCAGTTGTTGTGCCATGGTGCATTTGCTATTTACATGGCGGACTTTGTAAGTGTAAAAACTGAATGCTTCACTAGCGAGAAAACAGTTAAACAGACCATCTGCAGCACGAGGATAAAGAACCAGCCTCCTCCAATCGGCCCCTTTACTTTCTCTTTCACTCTTTCGTGGATAAGGAAATGGTGTTGTATGCACAGACATCCATCAGCCTACATAATTAATTTCATTTGTTAAGCGCAAAGATTTGTTTCAAAACTATTTCAAAATTCAGTTGTAATTTCCAGAAAACAAATAAATGAACAGTAATAACAGAGTTATTTCCAAATACACATGCTATGCCACATATGGTCCAAAACCTGACAGGTGGACAAATCTAAGCTTGTTTTTAATAAAACAAAGATAAATATGCATAATAAATAATACTACTAATAATAATAAAATACAAAAGCAAGTTGTCATGAATAAACTGAAAATAGCCTCTATTTCATATCTGTGTCAGGCAGAATAGTTTCTATCAGGGTACGCACACCGGTTCCGCAAGTCGGCGGCTGTTCGCGGCACCCAGCTATGACTCAGGATACTCTTCATATTTCAGCTGCGCCACAGAGTGCCATCTGAATACTTTCATTTTAAATAACATGCGAATGTGCGCATCTGGTGTGTGATACTTCCAACTGTTATGTGCATGCCGTGTTGCGGTGCCGAGCGGCGCATCCGGTGTGTGACCTCCTTATGAGTCCACAAAGTGGCGCAAATGGATTTGCTATTTTAACAACATGGTGTAAAACAGGAAAATTAGGGTTGCGCTGGTCTGAAAATAGCAACACATCATGGCAAACACGTCTTGCGCCTTATTGCACCGGGTGTATGATAGTGTATGATAGAGCCCTTAATGCAATTAAATTTACTTAACTAATAACACAAAAGTACAAAAGTAGCAAACACATAACTTTACATGCTTTCATTAATCTGTATATACAGCATGACCTTCTCAAGATGGTGCCGCGGATGGCCGCCTCGGTGTGGAGCTCTTCAGTTTTTGTTCTGTTTTTGTTAGTCTGTCCTGTTTTATGTTTATCTAACATGATCAGTTATACCAGGGATGAGCTGTTGAACATTCGGCAGTGCACACCAACTAATCATCAACTGGATTTTGATTTCTCTGGCGTTTTGCGGAACATTGTTGTCGGCGGAGCAGCTGCTTTGTGGAAACTCTACAAGACACGCAGATGTGGGAAGCGAGCCGGCGCGCTCGTCAGGCTGAGACAGCCCGGCTTCAGAACGGCGCTGCCTAGCATCCATCTGACGAATCTCCACTCTCTTCCTAACAAAATGGACGAACTACTTCTGCTCACACGCAAAAACAAGAACTTTAACAACTCTGCTGCGCTGTGTTTCACAGAAACCTGGCTAAACGAAGCCATTCTGGACAGCGCATTACACCTACCGGACTTTCAGCTGTACAGAGCAGATCGCGATACGGAGTTAACGGGCAAAATGCGCGGTGGTGGGACATGCTTTTACATCAACAGGAGGTGGTGTACGGATGTAACTGTGTTAAAGAAATTGTGCTGTCCTTATGTGGAAGTAGTTTTCATTAACTGCAAGCCGTTTTACGCACCGCGGGAGTTTTCCTCATTCATTCTCATTGGTGTTTACATTCCACCGCAAGCACACGTGAGTACCGCGCTGCAACAGCTGTCTGATCCGATCACAGAGACTGAACAACGACACCCGGACTCTGTTTTTGTCATTCTCTGTGACTTTAATCAGGCAAAACTCACACATGAGCTCCCTAAATTCAAACAGCACATCACATGCCCCACCAGAGACAATAACATTTTGGACCATTGCTACACCACAATAAAGGATGCATATCGCTCCGTCGCCAGAGCAGCTCTAGGACTCTCTGACCACTGCCTGGTTCATCTTATACCAATTTACAGGCAAAAACTTAAAACTACTAAGCCAGTATTAAGGACTGTTAAGAGATGGACCAACGACTCAGAGCAGGTCTTACAAGCCTGTTTTGAATGCACGGACTGGAGTGTTTTTGAAGCTGCAGCCACCGACCTGGACGAGCTCACCGACACTGTAACATCATACATCAGTTTCTGTGAGGAGTTATGCATCCCTACCAGGAACTACTTATCATTATTAATGATAAACCATGGTTCAGACCAAAACTTAGACAGCTTTGTCAGGCAAAAGAGGATGCCTACAGGAGTGGGGACAGGTTTTTGTACCATCAAGCCAGGAACACACTGACAAAGGAGATTGGTGTGGCTAAGGATATGCCAAAAAGCTGCAAAACCAGTTTTCTGCCAACGACCCTGCATGAGTGTGGAAAGGCCTGAAAGACATTACCAACTTTAAAACACCACCCCCCAGCATCGACAGCAACAAACATCTTGCAAACGAGCTGAATACATTCTACTGTAGATTTGACACCTCTGACCAGACACCTCACACCCGCCCGGACCATCTCCCTAAACACCCATCATCACCTCCAGCCATCTCCCTCTCCCCCCCTGCACTTCAGATCAGTGAGGATATTGTGCGTCAGATCTTCAGTAAACAGAAGGGATGGAAAGCACCAGGTCCAGATGGTGTTTCACCAGCCAGTCTGAGATCCTGCGCCGACCAGCTGGCTCCTATTTTCACACAGATCTTCAACAGATCACTGGAACAGCGCAAAGTTCCATCCTGCTTCAAATGCTCCACCATCATCCCAATAGCAAAGAAACCAAAGATCACAGGACTCAATGACTACAGACCTGTTGCCCTAACATCTGTGGCCATGAAGTCATTCGAAAGACTGGTGCTAGCATATCTGAAGGACATCACTGGACCTATGCTGGACCCCCTGCAGTTTGCCTACAGAGCAAACCGGTCTGTGGATGATCCAGTCAACATGGGACTGCATTATACCCTACAACATCTGGACAAACCAGGGAACTACGCAAGGATACTGTTTGTGGACTTCAGTTCTGCCTTTAACACCATCGTCCCATCACTGCTCGAGAACAAACTGACCCAGCTGTCTGTCCCCAGCTCTGTCTGTCAATGGATCACCAGCTTTCTGACAGATAGACAACAGCTTGTCAGAATGGGCAAAATCACATCCGACAGCCGCACCATCAGCACTGGTGCCCCCCAGGGATGCGTTCTCTCCCCAATGCTTTTCTCCCTGTACACCAACGACTGCACCGCAAAAGACCCCTCCATTAAGCTCTTGAAGTTTGCGGATGACACTACTGTTATCGGCCTCATCCGGAACGGTGACGAGTCTGCATACAGACAGGAGGTGGAGGTGCTGGCTTTATGGTGCAACAACAACAACCTGGAGCTGAACACGCTCAAAACAGTGGAGATAATAGTATACTTTAGGAGAAACCCCCCTGCACTCCCCCCACTCCCCATCATCAACAGCACTGTGGCTGCAGTAGAGTCATTCAGGTTCCTGGGCACCACCATCTCTCAGGATCTGAAGTGGGACATTCACATAGACTCTATTGTGAAGAAAGCCCAGCAGAGACTGTACTTCCTTCGTCAGCTGAGGAAGTTCAACCTGTCACAGGAGCTGCTCGTACAGTTCTACTCAGCTGTCATCCAATCCATCCTATGCACTTCAATCACCGTCTGGTTCAGCTCAGCTGCCAAAACTGACCTCCGTAGACTACAGCGAATAGTCCGGACTGCTGAACGAATCACTGGCACTACCCTTCCTACACTTCAAGAACTGTACTCTTCCAGAGTGAGCAAAAGGGCTCGCAAAATCACTCTGGACACCTCGCACCCAGCACACTACCTGTTCGAACTGTTACCGTCTGGTCGGTGCTACAGAGCACAAAAACAGCCAGAAACAGGAAAAGTTTCTTTCCTCAGGCCATCTACCTCATGAACAGTTAAATATTCCCCTACTGTGCAATAAACGGGCAATACTTTCTCATACCACTTGTACACAGCACCTTATAACAATATACAATGCAATACTTTCTCCATTCGCATTGGTACACAGCACCTTATAACCTGTATATTTACAACATATCTGTACATACAATTCAACATCCAGATATTTTTTATATTTTTTACTTACTGCATCTCTGTTTAATGTTTATCGCCTTTTTCTTTTCTCATATTTAATTTTGTGGTGTCACTTGTCACTTTATGTATACTGGAAGCTTCTGTTGCCAAAACAAATTCCTTGTGTGTGTGAAGCACACTCGGCAATAAAACTGATTCTGATAGCTCTAGGCTCAGAAAGTTCTCAAAATATAATTTTATCCTACATTTTTTTAGAGGAAAATGAAGGTGTAGGTTATATAGGTGGTTGTTAGATGCAGAGCTTCTCTATAAAAAAGGTGAAAAAACACCTGCAAGTTCTGAAAGACATTTAAAACCTCAGCCAGGTAAGGAAACGTAACGCAAAAGTAACTCAATATTGTAATGCATTACTTTCAAAAGTAATTTTCCCCAACACTGAACACAATAAAGCACACCTTTTACTTGCTGCATCACAAATACCAACATTTGAACCATTTTTAAAAGATAAATCACTGTCTGACCGATATGAGGCATGGATATAATCATTACACCATCACAAGCGTATATCAGCACCATTTAATATTCACTTTAGGCGTCTGATCAAGCGTTTGGTCTCATTCCTCCTGACAGACTTTTAATCAGCATAATCGATGAGAGCCAAATCAATGCTGTAAGGAATGTGTTGTGTTTCTGTACGTCTCATTCGGAGAAAAGTGAAGTATTGCTTCATCTCCGCAGTCATTACCTGTTGTAGATCCCAATGACACAGCATTTCTGAGGGCAAACGCTGCTGTGTTTGCAAGGTTCACACTTTAAAGAGAATCAGAGGAAATCTGTATATAAAAGAAGAGTGGAGGATGGAAATGGATGGGGAGAGTTAAGAGGCACAGAGATTTCATTTCATTGCCTAATTCCCCAGTCTGGACTTTGAAGTTCAGAGAGGGAGCAGCTTAAGAGATGTCTGAATTTTGTTGGGGATCTTATGAAATATTCAGGGTGAATATTCTGAGCATAACAGGCTAAATCTCATCAGGAGGATGTCTGGCACTATATTGGGGACTAAAAATGTAATTTAAGCCTACTGAAAGAAAAAAGTAAAAGAATAAATATAAAGAATAAATAAAAAACAATGCTATACATTCATTTTAAATATTTTATTTAGTTTATTAATATATTTTTCAAATTATCAGTATTAGATATAGATGAATAGTAATAATAATAATAATAATAACAATAATAATAATAAAATCACTTGAATTTATTGCATTTGTAACACATTATTTATTCGGAGCACAACAGGCTACATCTCATCAGGAGGACTATATGGCTAATGTCTGGCACTATATTCAAGATTAAAAATGTAATTGAAGCCTACTGGAAAAAAAATCTAAATATATAAAATAAATCTTAAAGAATCAATAAAATAAACAATGCTATACATTTATTTTAAATGTTTTGGTGTATTTTTTAAATGTATTTATATATTTTGTAAATGATCAATATTATTTATATATAGATTAATAGTAATAAAAATAAAACATTAAACATTTGAACTCATTTACAAATCTTTTTAAACTCGTTTTAATCCACATTATTGGAATTTATAACATTTGTAACATCATTTATTCTGAGCACAACAGACTAAATCTCATCAGGAGGATTATATGGCGGATGTCTGACATTATATTGTCACCAAATTTATATAAAAAGATTATATAAAATAAACTATTATTTGAAATATTTTAAACATTTATTTTTAAATATTTTTGTAACGATCTATATTAGAAATACATTATTATTAATATTAAAACAATAACAATAAAATATTAAACATTGTAACTCGACTTTTTACTCAGATTATTAAAATTATTAAATGTATTTTTGCATGGAAAAAGTTAACACTTGATTTAACTTTCTGACAAGAATATTTACATAAAATAATTGTATGCAATAATAAAACCTGCTTCAAATATTATCACTCGAGTAGGTGCAGAAGGCCCCTACTGACCTATCATCTATCAGCTCATAACCACTGATAACGGCCATTCAATCGAGTGATAACATTCAAATCGGCTGATATAGAAGTATCAAATTGTTTACTTTTGTTCACATTGTTTAATGCCTGTTTGTCTCAGATATCTCCAAAAGTGATATCTTATAGAGAGGAATATGGCTAAAACCCCTGATGTGAAATAAAGGTGTGGATGAACATTGCTTACACATGTAAAGGTGAAGTACTTTGTTCGTGCTGATCATGTAACACGTCTCTCTGTACCTGCAGGTATCCGTTCCTGGGACATCAGTGTGTCTGAATGTGATCTGGACCAACAACTGCAGCTGTTCATAACCAGACATTCAGCCCAGTTCTCCACTGAGGTCAGAGGTCAGTCCAGTTGAGATGATAACAGACACCTACATCCTGCAAAAAACAAAACTAATCACATTTTCCATTTCTCACCATGATCAATATTTTCAGTGAAATGTTTGTAGACACCGGGAAATAGGGCTAAGCGATATGACAATCTCATATCATGTCATTTTATATCCTAATAATGATATATATCACGATATAGTACCTTTTTTGTAAGATCAACCAATTAATAAATTATATACACTGACCATATGGAAAGAACTATTTTTTTAAAAACATTTTTAAGTATTTACTGAAAAATGTACTCATTCATATGCGATCATATTTCTCACTTTATATAGAACTTCAGTGCAAATGTTTGATTAAGAATGTTAAAATATGAAACGTCATTGACAATTGCTAAAAAATGTATTGCTTTGAAACAGAAAACAGACATCTAATTAGACTATGGATCTCAGAAGTTTGCAACTGTATACCAATGGAGAAGATTACATATTCTTTGAGAGGAAGGGGTGAATTATTTAAAAAGATTTGGAATCTATTTTTGAATTATATAAAATCAATAGCATATCATTTGATTTGACAACATAGTTTTTCCCCATTTGTTTATACTGTATAACTCCTCTTTTTTAATTTTTTTATTTATTATTATTTTATTTGTTTATTATGATATACTGTGTGTGTGTGACAGAAGGTCACTGGTTCGAGATCTAGCTGGGCCAGTTGGCATTTCTGTGTGGAGTTTGCATGTTCTCCCTGTGTTCACGTGGGTTTTCTCCGGATGCTTCGGCTTCCCTCACAGTCCAAAGACATGCGCTATAGGTGAATTGGATTAACTTAAATTGGCCGTAGTGTACGTGTGTGTGTGTAAATGAGTGTGTATGGATGTTTTCCAATACTGGGTTGCAACTGGAAGGGCATCCACTGGATAAAACATATGCCGGAATAGTTGGCGGTTCATTCCGTTGGGGCAACCTTTGAAATAGAGACTAAGCCAAAGGAAAATGAATGAATGAATATTGTTTGTGTGTTGCTTAGTTTCGATGTCGTTCTGTATCATTGACTTATGAAAAAGCAATATAAAAATATATAATAAAAAATAAATAAATAAATATGAATGAAACACGATGACGCGGTGGCGCAGTAGGTAGTGCTGTCGCCTCACAGCAAGAAGGGTCGCTGGTTCGAGCTGCATAAAACATATGCTGGATAAGTTGGCGCTGTTCCGCTCGCTGTGGCGATCCCAGATTAATAAAGGGACTAAGCCGAAAAGAAAATGAATGAATGAATGAAACATAAATGACTTTTCAAAAACAAATGATTACAGGGCCAGCATATAAAATGCAAAATGTAAACATTGCACTTTCACGATCGCAACTTTCTCACGATGCGGTTATTAATGTTTTTCATTTTGCATGCCTGTAATGGTGTGTAACATTGCACTCATGATGAAATGATGAAGTATTACCGTAAACAATGTATTTTGCGACACCACGATGTAAACGATAGAACAAAATATGAAACGATAGACTTTTTATTTTGTCCATCCCATCCTATATATATTGTCATATTGCACAGCCCTACAGGGAAGGCGGCGCTGCAGTGTTTTTGCTGATAGATAACATGCAGGATTTGTGGACTGCAGCAGTGAGAGCGTCTCCTCTGGGAGTTCAGCATGTGTGTTTGCTTCCACTTCCTGTACGGTGTTTATCAAACAAAGAGCTTCACTGCTGCAGTCTGTGTGTGTGTTTGTGTGTTGTGTGTAAGGGGGTCCTGGTCTAAATTGTCTTGTCAAGTATAATAATACCAATCATTATTTTGGTCCCAATGATGAAAACTGCTCTAAAAACAGTATTTTTTTAACGTAAAAAGTGCAGAACGTCTGAGTACATCCATAGTGTTCATATTTTAAAGGCATGGCATGGCACATTGCGATATGATGCTTCTTGTCCAGTGTGTGAACCACTTTAATTTTGATCAAGAAGCGCTGGACATGAACAGTGTAGTCAATTCCACTATTAGCATCAGATTAATATGACTTTAGCCTCAATATAGTCGCTGCTTATTAATAATAGTTTGTAAGGTAGTAGTTATTAGTATGGGTGTGGAATATGATCAAGTAGAATATGTACTTTACAAGTACTAATAAAGGGCCAATATGTTAGTAATAGATAGGCCCACAGGGAATCTGTGCACTCAGAAATCTGCAAATTTCCGCAGATTTTTAGCCTATTATTGAATCTATTTATTTACTTGTGTAAATGTGTTTATAAATTTATATTTATCCAGTTTTTAAATTCATTTCAGTGATATTATTGACTATATGATAATAGTGATATTATTGACTATTGACAGTGATTTATTTACAATACAGTTTGTAAAGTAATATTTTCAATCTTTTAGTAGATATATTATATGAGAGACTTGTTTTGTTTACTAAAAAAGTAGATAGTATATTAAGTTTTTAGTTATGATACTCACTAAATCATTCCACATCAATCCACAGACTTTTTACAAAATTCTTAGCTGAATGTCTGCAGATTCTGTCTGGCCCTAGTAATAGGCATGCAAATAAGCAAATAGTTAAAGGGAAGGTTCACCTAAAAAAAATTAAATTCTGTTATTTATTACTTACCCTCATGTCGTTCATATCCTAAGATGTTCGTTCATCTTTGGACCACAAATTATGATATTTTAGATGAAATCCTGGAGCTCTCTCATTCTCTATAGACAGCAGTGGTCCTGAGACATTGTGAAAAGTGTGGAATGTGTGATATTAGTGGTTCAACTGTAATCATATAAAGCTCATTTAAATCATACACGCAAACATTCTTAGAGCTTCATATAATTACAGTTGAAACGGAAGTTAGATGGAGTTTTCTGGACTTTAAACATCTCAGGACTGTTGCTGTTTATGGAGGGTCAGAGAGCTAAAATATTTTCATTTGTGTTGTGAGTATATGGGACCACATGAGGGTGAATCATTCATAACAGAATTTTCATTTTTGGGTGAACTAACCGTTTAATAGTGAGAAGTAGGGTTGTGCCGATAGAGGATAGTATTGTGTATCGACGATAGGCAAAGTCATCGCCAAGAGCTGAGACTTATGATTTTAAAGACGATATTTTGCTCATTTGCATCAATGTAGACCCATTACATGTTTTACTTACATTATTAAATAAAATGACTAGTATTATTTTTTTTTATCTTAATCATTAATAATAAATGAAATAATTTCGCCTATTCAGCTGTAAGAGCACAGTAATTTGCATTGGTTTGATTTATTTTCCAAGATAAAACGTAATGCGAATGATGTAAATTATTAAATAAGTAAAAAAAAACAGCCAAAAGGTAAATACGTTTAGAAATGGTTAATATGAACAAATAAGCAAACATAACACTATTGCGCCCCCATGCGATAGTATCGTGTATCGCTGATCTCACAGGGGGAAGATTTCGTATATCGCCCTACACTAGTGAGAATTGTTTCATATACTAAAGATGTAGCATTTTGAACAAGGCAGATTTCAAACATGCAAATGTCAAACTGGGGAAAGACACTGAACGTAAAGTGTGTAAAGAAGCCTGTATGTAGAGATGCCATATACAAATGATGCCGAGTAAGCCTCTGTAGCTGAAATTCAAATATGCAAAAGAGCTGATACTGCAATGGGTATTATGAAAAAATTACTTTTGGATTTAATGTTCTTTGGATGTAAAGCCTATTGCAGACAGCCAATTCGAATGTTATCACTTGATTTAATGGCCGTTATCAGTGGTTATCAGCTGATAGATATGGGTCAGTGGGAGCCTTCTGCGCCTACTATACTGAAAAAAATAATTCAAAGATGATTCCTTGGATTTAATTAGTTTTTTAAGGTAAGTGGTTGTAAACAATTTGTTTTATGCTGAATTTAAACAAACAAATTAAGTTAAACATTACTAAATTCAATTTGTTTGTTTAAATTCAACACAAATAAATTGTTTGCAACATTTTTTTCAGTGGGCTCAGAAGGCTGTTATCATCCATCCACATGGTTAATCAGCTATAGATCACATACGGCTGTGGCTGGAAGTTAACGAGAATTATTATATTATTTATTAAATTTCCCATTATTCGTATTTTATTAACGTTTACCCCTACCCCAACCCTAAACCCAACCGTCACAGTAATGTAAAAACAGATCTGGATCTGGAGTCTTCTCTATTAGTATAGCTGATTAACCATTGGGATGGATGATAACAGCCTTTTGAGCCTACTAGGCACAGAAGGCACCTACTAGCCCATATCTATCAGCTGGTAACCACTGATAACGGCCATTCAATTGTGTGATAACATTCGAAGTGGGTGTTGTAGAAGACTCCGAAACTGAATTAGGTCCCTCTAAAACAACAAAATAGATTTACTACATAATCATGATCTTCAAACTGTTATTCCTCTACATGTATAATGTTCACAAGCTCACCTAACCACAAAGCAAATGTCATAACCAAGTGAAACTTTTACCTCTGGAGAGTCAATCTGTTGTGCTTTTTTATTCATTTTATTCCAAACCTACTATAAATCATAGTGTAAGCAGCTTAGAAAAGTAATATATCACCCCTCTCCTCAATAAGCCAGCCTATTTGATGCATCATGTCTGTAGCACAACGTGTGAATTATGTGCGAGTTTATTGCTTCCCAAGTTTAGAACAAAAGAGCAGCACTAATAAACTACAAAGGCAAAAATAATTGATGAAACGGCGCTGTGGATGTGGAGCGACGGCCTCTAACCCTGCTGAAGGGCACGATGTGTGTTTAGATCAGATTGTGATGACTGGTCTGTGGGGTGAATCAAGGTTAACAGCCACTAAAGGCTGATGTCTCAGATTGTGCTCACTGTGGCTCAAGGCTTTTCAGACACGAGGCTGCCGGGCTGATGGTGCAAATGGGACCACAGTATCGATCCTGCCGTATCATATTCAGCATGTCCCTTAGCATGGATCAATGACATTCAAGCTAAGGGGAATTCAGTGGCCGTCCTAGGGCACAAATAAATGTGTTTCTGGTGGAAATATGGCAAATAATGTTTTTTAATATAATTGGTTTATGTAGAATTGATAAATATTTAGCTTTTTTTCTGCCAGATAGAAGTTTGTGGTTTAGTTGTCTTTACTATTAAATATATTGTATTTTTAATGTGTTTTCCTATCTCCATTATAAATAGAAGACGACGGCTGCTGCCATCTAATGGATATTATATGTAATGCAGAATGTTTATTACAAAATGATCCTTCAGATATTATTCAGAAATGCTAAATTGGTAATTATTATTTGTTCTCCATTTTAACAATGTTTATTATTACTGTACTGTCTATCTAACACTTTTATTACAGGATAATCTGATGAGTAAGGGGGAAATCATTTATTTATTATACTATGATTGTAGTTAACTTGTGGAAGATTTCTTTTGGCTGGATTGGACATGATTTGGATAGGAACACACTTGACTATATAATGTCTAACTGCTAAAAATCCACATTAGATCCAAGTCAAAAGATCCAAAATGTGGCCTGCAGAGACAATATGGGGATAAATACAAAAAAAAACTAACGCACGATAGAATGTGGCCTTCATAATAATTCTGAATGGAAGAAGTCTGAAAAAACAGGACATTTGCAAGAGCTGGCCAGGCCAAACTGAGCAATTGGAGGCTTGATTTCAGAGTGCTAACCAAGAATTTGATGCTCCATAATCCTATAGTAAGATGGTATACAGTAACTTACAAAAGAACAAACATATCATAATATCATACTTACTTCCAGGGCCGTTTGTATCGAAGTTGATATTTAGCCGCACCATGTTGTTATTGCAGTTTAGTGACATTTTAAGCACAATTTTTAGCTGGATTAGTTTGTCGAATGGTCATAATATCCACACTTTTTGATGTACCAAAAATATTTCCTAAAGATTTAGAATAAAAAAATATGAAAAATACTTCTTTTTAAAATACAAATGTATTACATCATATATCATTAAAACAAAAATGAGAACCTGTTAAAGTTTTAAATTCAAATCTGTGGCCCATTGTCATTCAGTAGGCAAATAAAAAACTGGCCAGCACATTTAACTTTCCTCAGTTACAATTTGGCCATTTGAATAATAATAATGAAAACATAATAATAATAATAATAATAAATGTAGAGCTTCATGATTTTTAGCCTCTTGTGAACAAAGTACATTTGAAAATTCATTGATAACAACAAGAGGCAAAATAGTATTCAAATCAATTTTAATATGGTCTGCTTTTGGTGCTTCATGGTCATTTTTTGTCAAGAATAAGTTCCAAAATTTTGAATAAAAGTCACTTGTAAAATGTTTTCTCTGTTTAAAAACAAAACAGTAGCGAAAGTCAGATTATAAAATGAAAATATTTGTTAGCATTGGCCAAAACTGATTAGCTGAAGTCCCGCCAAAGTGACAGCCAATAGAGGATTCCACTTTGTCTTAAAGCCTTTTTCGATGGGTTATTTTTACTATGTTTACGGTGGCATAGCAGTCAAAATAGAACAAATGAGCTCATGTATGGGACAAATTCTGGACCTTTGTCAGTGAGGGGTGGGTCTTATGAACCACCCCTGGCTACGGGCCTGACATAATTTGTAGAGTGCTTCACGCTGGTGAGTGGGCTGTAGGACACACTCTCTTCTCTCCGCACGCACCAGGCACTTTATTATCAAGATTCCATGTTTCTGGAGAGACACCGTGCAATTCTGAGTGTGCTTAACACAGGTGAGCGGGCTTGAAAAAACACCTGTAAGATACACTCTCGTCCTCTCATTATGCACCAGAAATCTTCTTATATGCACCCCATACTTTTTGGAAAACATTGTGCAATTCTGAGTGTGCTTCATGCAGGTGAGTAGGCTTTACAAACCACTTGTAGGACACACTCTTGCCTCTCTGTATGCTTGAGAGAAAAATTAAATGAAACGAAGTCTTAACTAACATAGACTAGCATGCATAAACTGCTGCCCTGTTAAGTATGGGATGATACAGAGCGTGTATTTGCAAATAATATTGATACTAATATCATCCCATAGTTAAGCACCTGCTAAATCAATAAATGCAAATCTGTGAGTCCACCAATCTGGCCTTTATGACTGAGTGGCCAGACTCCAGCCTCTTCTCAGTAAAGAAAACCTGCCTGAATTTTGCATAAAGGTACCTAAAGACAATGAGAAACAAGATTCTCTGGCCTAATAAACCTCAGGTCCAAGCGTCACGTGTGGAAAGGAAAACATTGCTGCATCCCAATTCGCATACTATCCATCCTAAATAATATTTGAAAATAGAATTAGTATGTCCCAAATCGTAATATGTTGAAAAGAGTATGCCAAAGATTCCCGGATGGTTTACTATTTCCGGTAAAAATTTGAAGTGTAGAACCGTCCATATTGTAATCGCTGATATTGCACACAGTACATTGTACATTGGACGTGAATAAGATTAGAACTACAAACGCGGGTAAAAAGTGTAAATAAACTACAAAAATGGTGGACACGTGAGGCCAACCATCAAGTAGAGAGGCTTCGGTAAAGATGTTTGTATGACTGTTAATTATTATCTGGCCCACTGGAAACTATTTAAATTGGTTTTCCATGTTATATTTCATCTGCAACAACAATACTGAACTTATATAAAGACGTGTTTGGACATTAACGTCTGAATGCAGAATTATCCAAAGACCTGAGGAGATTTCTCTGAATAAGACTCGTGAATGGGAGATGATCCTGCTGCTGCTTCTCCAGTAAGGTAGGAAATTAAATATGACAGAAATGTGGATGATGTGTGGATGATTGACAGGGCTCGTAACTAAGCGAAATAACAATCTGTTAACAAGTCTGTCCCAAAGCTTACATACTCTTCTGTTACACACTCAAAAGCATATACTTTTCCTTAACAAAAATTACTTACTTTTAGGGCGTAGTATAAGTATGCGAATTGAAACGCAGCACATGACAAAGATGAAGCGGTGGTGGATCAACATAGGAGTGTTTTCATTGTCAGACATTGGAGGAGTGATCAGGAAAGCTGAATGCAGCAAAATGCAAACTATCCTTGACAAAAACATGGCTCAGGGTACATAAAACCACTCAAAATTTCACCTTCTAATAGGACTCATCCTGAACCACCCCTGGCTACGGGCCTGACATAATTTGTAGAGTGCTTCACGCTGGTGAGTGGGCTGTAGGACACACTCTCTTCTCTCCACACGCACCAGGTATTTTATTTTCAAGATTCCATGTTTCTGGAGAGACACCGTGCAATTCTGAGTGTGCTTAACACAGGTGAGCAAAGATGAAGCGGTGGTGGATCAACATAGGAGTGTTTTCATTGTCAGACATTGGAGGAGTGATCAGGAAAGCTGAATGCAGCAAAATGCAAACTATCCTTGACAAAAACATGGCTCAGGGTACACAAAACCACTCAAATTTCACCTTCTAATAGGACTCATCCAACACAATGCAGGGACAATGCTAACATCCTCCAGAGCTTGAGATTTGACTCAATCGAAAATCTCATTCAAAACCATGGAGCAGGAGCAATTGGCAGAAAACTCCCAAAAGCAAATTTTGCATCATATACAAAAAGATTTGAGGCTGGTATTGCTGCCAAAGGTGCTTCAGTTAAGTACTGAGTTAAGGGTATGAATACTTATGCATGCACTTATGTAATTATTTCAGATTTTCTTTTATTCATTTCTTTTTTTATTTGCTGATGTTGTCATGAATCTCTTTGGCTTTTTGGTTTGGTTTTTACAGGATGTGGAGTGTTGATTGATGTGGGGGAAAACTCATTGAAACTCATGAAAACCTGCTTGAATTTTGCATAAAGGTACAGACAATGAGAAACAAGATTCTCTGGCCTAATAAACCTCAGGGCCCAGCATCATGTGTGAAGGAAACCATTGCTGCGTCCCAATTCGCATACTATCCATCCTAAATAGTATTTGAAAATAGAATTAGTAGTATGTCCCAAATCATAATCGAACCCTGTCAATCATCCACATTTCTAAAAAAAATATTTAATTTTCTTCCTTTTTGGAGAAGCAGCAGCAGGATAATCTGCCATTCGCAAGTCTTTCATGCAGATGCAGAGAAATCTCCTCATGTCTTTGGATAATTATATTTTATACCCTGAATTTCTTCCTAACCTGCGTAAGTTTCTTGCTTCTGTTGAACACAAAAGCAGATATTTTGAAGAATGGTGAAAAGTGGCTATTGGTTTCCAACATTCTTCAAAACATATTCTTTTGTGTTCAGTTGAAATAAACTCTTTAGGGTTGCAACCATTTCAGGGTAAGTAAATAAAGAATAAACTTTTCTTTTTGGGTGAACAATTACTTTAACCCTTTTACTCCCTGCTCTAACGAATGGCTGACCATATTTTGACTGTTTTAAATAATGGTTTACACTACACAGCATTGTTGGTTTACAAAAAAATCAAACAAACATAATCCTGTTGCACTACTACAGGAAAGATTTTGGTTTTATTATAAAACAACAACAACAACAACAAAGCATGTTAAATGAGAATCTGAAATACTTTATCGCATACTTCAATAAATAAGGATGATTTAGTATTCAAAAGTGTTTTATTTTGATTATGTTTTTAAATAAATTGGTCTTACACTTCATATTTTCAGATTTTTCATAGTATACGTATTAGTTCCGGTACTTTTACCATAAATCGACATATCTACCATTTGGAAGAGGTTGATATTTTAGAAATATATGAAATGTGTTGAAAGAAAATTCATTGAGTGTGTTAACTAGCGACATTATGGGCAGTTAAAGGCTTAAAATTGTTTATCATATGGTTGCATAAAATTAGAAGAAAAAATCTGAAAAAAGAAGGGGTATATAAACTTTAGCATAGCACTATATGTGACTACACTATATGTAAGCTTATTTTTAAAGTCTATTATTATTATTATTATTTTATTTTTATTTTTTTTAGAAATTCCCTTACAATTTTTTTAACATCAGCATATTCATATTTTAAAGAGCCCCTATTATGGGTTTTTGAAAATGACCTTACAGCTATACAGCTAAGGCTTAAATCTGAAAGTGGACAGTGTTTAAATCTCTGAATACTAATCTCTGAAAACTCTTAACCTTCCATGTGAAGCTGCTTTGACACAATCTACATTGTATAAGCGCTATACAAATAAAGATGAATTTAATTGAATTAAAACTATTGGTTCGTCTATAAAAAAGTTGACTCATAGTGGTTCGAATAAATCGCCGCGGTAACGAATCTTTAGCTGTTTATGGATCAGTTCCTTCCTCCATTTCAAAAGTGTAAGTAAGTGAGATAAAAATGGTTGCCTCCTTGTTTTCTCTAGCTTGCAAATTATTTAATTGTGTTTTGTTACTTGTAACCGCTCCACTTGGCTTGTACTGTATCTGGTTAACTCTTTATATTGTCATATTGCGTCTAAAGCCAAGTTGAAAACACAACGCGTGATGCTTTGTTTACGGGTTTAAATGCGTTTGTCAGCTCGCGATCCACTGCCCTTTGTCCTGGCTATGGCCACCGTCAGCTGTTCCTACACACGTGCATTTTAAAAGTTTTAAAATAGTTCAGCTTTTGCCACTGTGTGGATTAATACTGAATGTGTGTCACTATTTTTACTTATGGTTAAGAGTAGAGCAATATGCTGGTGTTTACTGCATTGCTTTAATGCACTCCTGCATTGGGCTCACACATACACTCTGCACTCTGACTACTTCAAAATAGTTGATAAGCCGTAGTGGGCGTTTCTCTCTGTCTCATGCTGAACGCAGTTGACCAATCGCAACAGACTGGGTCATTGGACCAATCAGTGCAGATTAGCATCACGCTAAGGAGGGGTTTGGGAACAAATGAATCACTGAACGAATCATATGGGAATCGCTGGGATAATTATGTAAAAATAAATGCCTTTAATAAGACAATGAAAGCATATCAGACTGTTGTTGGAGACCCCCACAACCAAAATGTAACCTTTTTAATGCATAATGGGGCTCTTTAAACATTATAGAGTTCAAAAGGTGCAGTGTCTAACAGAAACAAAAAAATGACCTCTTACCAGTCTCTCAGATTACATAAAATCAAAAACATCAAGCGGTTATAACTTCAAGCCACTGTGTCTTACAGCAGAAATGACCTGGATCAAACAGAGCCTTGATGTCTTTGAGTTTTCTCTCCTTAAAACTGGGGAGGATGAGGGCAGGGAAACAGCATGATCAGTGTTTTGATTTTTACTGAGTCATTCAACCTCCTCCTCCTCCTCTCTTCTACTATGTTTCCATGGTGACCTGCATCTTGGTATGAGCCAAGGTAAGCGCCGATGCGATGGGCTAATGGGTGCACTTTCTGAGGAAAGACGATAAAATAAAAAAAATCCTTTCCCCAATTTTCATGATGGATTTATGATATGTTAAGGCGAGACACGGCAGGAAAAAGTTTCGAGATTTGAATCTTTTGCCCTTTCAACTGTTTCAGTCTAATGTAATTTAAACATCCCAAAAAACACCTTTGTCACAATTCATCAGCTTGTGTCTGATCTCAATTACAATACCAATTTGAAGGTTTTTACAGAGGAAATTTTCATACTGTAATCTGCCTGCTTAAATAGAAAACATTTTCTGCATTAAGTACTTGTTTTTTCTCTGGCTGTTTACAGATGTTTTCTAAATTGTGAAGTAATAAAAAAAGATACCCAACCCTCCAGTAAAATCCTTTGTCTTTAATATGCAAAAAAAAAAAGTTTTTTGAACCTGACTTTATCCAATCACTTCAGATTTTTCTGCATGTAATGTATAAAAATTACTCTATATTTAATAAAACAATGGCTAATTTGCATTTTTACATAACATTTTAGAAAACTTGTAATAGACCCTTTTACCAAGATTGTAACGAGGAGTTTAACGGTCATAGGCATCTTAAATTCTTAAAAGTTTTTAATATTTCTATTAAAAGAACATGTACCCCTTTATACATTTCTAAAGAGTGCAAAATACATCCCAGGAGCTGCGTTTTTTGCAGTTTTTGTTTTCGCGAATTCACCAGAGACCGCTGTGTACGCTTTTTCAGATTTCAAATTTGTCTCGCTAGTGCCATTCACACCTGCTGTTCTCACTTAAATCCACTAGAGGCCGCTGTTGACTAACTGTTTGACTGACTGACGGACCGATCGACTGACCCATTCTCCTCCTTCCCTAAACCCAACAAATTTTGTTTTCAAAAGCACAGATTGACTCGCCCACCCCCTTCCCTAAATCTAACTGGCAGTTTTCAAAAGCAATCCTGAAAAAGAAAAGCCCCCTGATTTTTACCACATTTACAGATTTTATCACATTCTCACCCTGTTATTTACTTGTTTATTTTACTTTTGGGCTTTTGTTTTTGTCTTACCCACTTTTTTGGAATCGTTCTTCGTCGGATTTGAAACCCCGTTGTCATGGTCAACTCTGCGTCTCAAGTCCCCCAACATCATGGCGAGGAAACTGGACAAACTGATAACAGTGGGAAAGCCATCCATACGGGGGTCAGCGGTCAGCTGGTAAGCGTGAAAAGGAACGGGGTCATAGCTAAAGGCGCTCATTCTAAAGATGAAATGCAGCCATACGTACCTCTGGCTAGATAATTTGCGATCTCCAGAAATGTATATACTGTAGGGCTACATTTTCAGAATGAGCCTATGTTGCAAAAGAATGTAAGCACATTTATAAAGCTATACTTTCTATTATATCATCCCTGCATCAAATTACAAAAAAAAAAACTAATTACCGCTTATATAATGTGTTTGTAATCCAACGCCTATGGGTGGGACAGCAAATGTGTGAGTAAATTTGTTCTTTCTGCTGGCTGCAGTTATATGTCTCACACTATTTTTGTCCTTTTTTGAAAGCTGTGAAAACACTATTGTGGAGTTTTTCTTTTGTTATTAGATCAAACTGGAACGCAAAATAAATAAATAAATAATTAAATAAATAAATATTCGTGGTACTCTTCTATTCACTGCTCTCTAAATTTAGCCAACTATGACGACTTCCACTTCTGAGAAACCCCAAAATGTGACATGGGTGCATACAAACAATCTTCACCATCTATCAACTGGGACGTATGGTGATAACTATTCGTTTATTTATTTATTTTTTTAACCCTATTCACCACCTGTAGTGCCTTGACTTAGGTCCAATCCCAATTTTATTTTTGTACCCCTTACCCTTCCCCTTGGCCCTTGAAACAGAGTGTGAAGGGGAAGGGCTTCAAAATGTACCCCTAAGAATTGGGACACCCCTACAACACCTGCACATGTCATCATATGTCATCGCGATCTCTTGCTTCATATGAGATTGACGATCGCGATTGCTGTAGTTATTCCAGTCGCATTATTTGTGGATAATTATCTTCAGGAAATCACTGTTATCAATGTTATCATAATGATATAATGTGGAAATAAGATCGTAACTGTACTGTGTATTCACACAGTGGCCATATTCATCTATGTAAACACACCAAAACAACATTAACATTATAGCAGACACTGTAAAAAAATCATTTCCAGCCACTAGACTTTTCTGACAGGTATCATCGAGTGTCAGAATGTTGTGGGACTGCTATACAGGAGTTATCATTAGGGATTATAGATAGCCAAATTTAGGGGGTTTTATTTTAGCATTTTTTTAAAAAGCATGACGGTAAAACGCGACTGCGGTTATGAATGTTACAACATATGCTGGTTTGTTGTAAAAATTCGTAATGATGACAAAAAATACTAATTAGTGCATCTCCTTACTTCCGTGTGCAGCCATGCTGCCGTTGTAGATGGTGTATTCTGGGAAATTTTCTCACCCCTTGGTTTTGAGTGTGGTCCTGAAAAATCTTAGTTTCAAGGGCTATCTAGTCCTTCCCCTTAGCCCTACGCCTTCAAGCTAAAGAGAATTGGGAAGGTAAGGGGAAGGGCTAAGGGGTGGAATTGGGATTTTGAGAGGTGCCTGTGGCCGTAGTAATGGCTTCCAATAAAATTAATTGTTTTTACTTCAACAACTTCAGATTCTGGTTTGATTGGTTTAATTAAACTGCATGTGACCATCGTTGCATTAGCTGCTGACAGGCTTCATCTCCTCAAATGTGCTATTATAGAGACTAAATGAGACATTTCAACCACTGTTATGGTCAATGAGCCAACAGTTAGAAAGACCGAGTGTCCGCGGACAGGAAAGTAATGGTCTGGAGAGAAATTTTCTGATATTTGCAGTCTCGCCTGATTCACATGTTCCCCCAGACTCACTCATAAATCCATAATACTTGGGGGGGGGGGGGGAGTCTGTTAGTCTTGCCTTTATGGTGTGTGATCATACGTAAGTTACCAGCCAATGCCTGGTCCCTTTACTTTGACTTCTGTGAATTCTTTTAGTTAAACACACCTAGCTGACACTAACAGAATCTGACTAGGAGATTCTCATGCTCTGCTTACAAAATATGAATACTTTTTTATTATATGCCAAAAGAGTAGTAAAACTGATTACCATTACTTACCAAAAAATGTAGTACAAGTAAAGTAAATGTATCTGTTGTAAATATTACTCAAAGTATGAGTAAAAAGTAGACCTGTCAAAAGGTAGTAGACCTCTCAAGAGTAGTAAGTAGTGAGTATTACACTGTGAAAGGTTGATGTGTCATTTTGTGCTTGTGTGTGTGAAAACATAACATTCTGTAGTGCATTTAGTGATTGTTTAAGGTCATTTGGTGTTTTCAGTAATCATACAGTAGACATCCATTATCTTCTCATCAGTGACATGAAATCTGATTATTTTCATAGTTTTTGGTTATTGCGTGTAACGATTTTGTGTCTTTTTTTGTATAATGCGGTTTTCTATGTACGATTTGATTGGATGGCAATCACAGAACTGATTATTCTATTTCTAGTACTACTTCTACTTCTTCTCTACTAGCCAATGCCCATAGACAATAAAAATAATAAAGTAGTGCCAACAGGTTGAAGAAAAATAGTGGAGTAAAAGTACCGATACAGCAATAAAAATATACTCAAGGGAAAATTAAATTACACATTTTTAAAACTACTTTAGTAAAGTATCATTCCTGAGAAAAACTACTCAATTACAGTAATTTGAGCATTTGTAATTTGCTACTTTACACCCCTGAACTCATAGTACCCTAAAGGTACAAAAGTCTACCCTAATGGTACTAATTTTCACCTGTATGGTACAAAAGTGTAAGATACCACCCCAGTGACAGATTTGTACCGCTAGAGTGTGTAGGCAAAAAAAAGTGTCTGATTGAACAGTATTCAAAAGCAGCACACCAAAATAGTGGTATGTCAGATTGCATTCTTATTTAAAAACTTTACATGAACAAAAGTAAACCCAAAAGAGTATACCGTATGTTCAAATGCACACCATTCGAAAAACAGTATGTCGAGTAGTCAGAATTTACATGATTTTAAAGAAACAGTAGCCGGAAAGCAGTATGGAAAGAGTAGTAATCAGAATGTCTAGAATAAAATATGTATGTTAAAAAAAGTCAGAATGCACAATCCAGTATATTATAAACAGAATTCATAGTATTTAAAATACAGTAAAATAAAAAAAACCCAGCTGGAAACCAGTACACCAAGGGTAGCTGTCAGAACACACTGTTTTGGAAAACAGAATACTCACTCACTATCCTTCCACTTAGTCCCTGAATTATCAGGGGTCACCACACTGGAATGAACCGACAATTACTCTGCTGTGTGATTATGTGGCGGATGCCCTTCCAGCTGTATCTCAGAACTGGAAAATTCCCATACACTCTCATTCACTCTAGGGCTAATTTAGTTTACCCAATTCATCTGTACCGCATGTCTTGAAACTACAGCATGCGATCATGAGGAGAACATGCAAACTCCACACAGAAATGCCACCTGGCCCAGCCATGACTCAAACAAGCAACCTTCTTGCTGTGAGACGACCCCTTAGTCAGATACTTTACTATTTAGAAAAAAAAACCTTAGCCAGAAAACAGTACAGCAAGAGAAGGATATGCGAATGCACAGTACCTGAAAACAGAAGGTTAAAAAACCGATCACCAAAACAGTGTGAAATGCATAGTTTTCAAAAAAGTGAGAAAAGTAGTAAAACAATGCATACTGCAGTGTTCAAAAAAGGTATACAAAAGCAAGAATGATAAAACAGTTTAAAAAAAAAACAGTAGGAGAAAAACAGTATGTCAAAAGAGCAGTATGAGTGCGCAGTATTGAAAAACAACAACAACTGTATGACAAGCAGTGTTGCCAGGATGAAAGTTGTCCTGCACAACTGGACTCAAATCAGTTTCAGGAAAAATATGGAGTCACGAGATGCATTTTTGTCTATTCTCATAACACGTTGTGGCTGCCAAAATGTTTTTTTATTAATGAATACAATATTGACTTGTAGACTTGTGATACAAAACTGAATCATTTCTTAATGATTCAACATCAATTCTAGAATATACTGTATACCTGCAAATTTTTAAGCTGTATCAAATTAACCTTATGAGTCCATTGAACTTATATTATTTTTTAAATGACTTTAAACAGCTTGCATAACTTATAAAATTGTTAGAACATGATTAACTTAGTTTAATAAGTTACAATGCTGTCAGGACTAATTGATCACATAATTTTTTTTACAGTGTGGCAACCCAAAAAACCGTTGTGAGTTATAGTAAAACCATCTGATGGCATGTCACATATGAATGAAACAGTTATGTTCACATCAGAAAAAGGTACTTTTAAGTGTTGTTTGAAGTGCGGAAAGTCAGTCAGTACTTTAACACGTACACTGTATCTACAAATATGTGTATTGCAAAATATCAGAGGAGATATCGTAAACCTTATGAGAATCCAGAAATTCTGATTGGATAAGAAAAAAAAACTACCCTCATTCCTACTTGGACCTGGCAACCCTGATGCCAAGAGAAGTAGTTTGAATGCAAAAAACAGTTCAGTAAAGGAATAGGCATTATGATTGCCAAGTATTCCACAAAAAGCAAGAAAAGAACAGAATCTGAATGCATAGAATGTAGCTACTACCAAAACAGTAATATGTTTGAATCAGAATCAGAATCAGAAAGAGCTTTGTTGACAGGTGTGTTCACACATATTCGAAAAACACTGCCTAAATGTATAGTCAGAATGTATAATGTTAAAAACATATAAATAGTACTCAAAAACTAGTCTTTATTCTGAATAGAACTTACATTTGAAATGGTTGCAGAGTAAATTAAAGTTCAAATGTTGCACCTATTCTTACAGTGTGTGATTATAGACACACTGGAGGTGTTTGATTTATGATCACTGATATTTTGAACAATGCTGAATGTCTCCTGCGAGTAAAAGACTCCCTAAAGCAACTCTTTACAACACCACATTTAGAGTGTTATTATTGCTCAAGTTGCTGTTGTAAATTAAGCATAAAGAGACAAAACTTTGCTTTAATGGTTAAAAGGAGAAAAAAGGGAGTCGTTTTCTTTAATTGTGTCACATTGAGTGCATGGAGGGTCCTCAATGTACAAGTTTACGGCACCCATTTGAGTCTTTCCTTTTCCTCTTTAGGATATACACAAAGAAAATTGCTAGTCTAGAGCCGAAGCTTCAAGCAGGACTTATTTATAATACAAGCACTGAGCCATAATTATGAATTTCACTGATGCTGAGGGGGAAGTGAATGATCACATGACTTCAGACAGACTGATAATTAAAGCCAAATCTTTATATATCGGAAGATTTTGGATAGAAACACTGTTGTTGAGAAGTGTACTATATGCAAGTCTTTTAATAGTTTTGGAAGAATTCTCTTTTATTCAACAAGGCTGCATTTATTTGATAAAAAGAACTGTAAAACAATAATAAAATAATTTTTTATGATTTAATATAATTGTTTTTGTGTATGTATTAAAATGCTATTTCTGTGATCAAAGCTAAACTTTCAGCATCATTAGTGCAGTCTTCAATATCACACAAGCCTCCAGAAATCCTTATAATATGATTTGCTGCTCTATTGTGATCTAATATTATTGGTGTTAATACATTGGTGTTGTTTATTATCCATGTTGACATTTTGTTATTTTCTGCTTCATACATTTAAGGAAAGCATGACAGATTTTCCTTTTGGGGATAATTAGATGATTTCATAATTAAGCAGCACACCTGATTTCAATATTTATAAAAGTTAAAAAAACTTTTTTTGAAAAGCAAATGAACATATTAGATGAATTCTTACATGAAATACTGCATTAGTTTATTAATTTTTTAAACAAATGATTAGTATACATATACACACACAGCTCAGATGATGGTGTCAAGGTTTTGGAAGTTTCTAATTGGCTAATTGACAACATTTGAGTTAATTGGAGGCACAACTGTAGAATAGTATTTAAGAAAAACCTCAAACACACTGCTTCCTTGTGTGACAACATGGGAAAATCAACAGCCAGAATCAACAAAAAAGCCAGATTACAATTTGCAAAATTACACTGGGAAAAAGAATAATTTTTGGAGACATGTCCTGTGGTCTGATGATTGAACTGTTTGGCCATAATGACCAGTGTTACATTTGGAGGACAAAGGGGAAAGCATACAAGCTTAGGAACACCATCACAATTTGAAGTATGGGGCGGCAGCATCATGTTGTGGGGCTGTTTTGCTGCAGGAGGGACTGGTCCACTTCACAGAAAAGATGGCATCATGAAGAAAGAACATTATGTAGAAATACTGAAGCAACATCTCAAGACATCAGCCAGGAAATTAAAACTTGGCCACAAATGGGTCTTCCAAATAGACCATGACCCTAAGCATACTGCCAAATTAGTTAAAATGTGCTTTAAGGACAACAGAGTGAATGTTTTGGAGTGGCCATCACAAAGCCCTGAACTCAAACCTATAGAAAATTTGTGGGCAGAGTTGAAAAAGCTTGTGCGAGCAAGACAGCCAACAAATCTGACTCAGTTACACCAATTCTGTCAGGAGGAAAGGGCCAAAATTCCTGCAAACTATTGTGAGAAGCTTGTGAAAGGATACCCAAAACATTTGACCAAAGTTATACAGTTTAAAAGCAAAGCTAAAAAATAACAAGGAAATGTATGTAAACTTTTGACTGTCTAGAAATTAATAAAAAAAATCTCAAAAAACAAATTCTCTCATTACTCTGGCATTTAGCAAATGTAAATGATTTTGGTAATCCTAACAGACCTAAAATAGTAAACGTTTAGTATGATTTACCATCAGACATTTTTTTAAAAATGGTTATGTTCCTTTTTTTAGAGTGTATGTGTTGCAGCAGCTAAATGTATGTATACAGTATATACTAATTTCAATGGAAGGAAATGAATCATAATTATTACATAAACATGTTTTTAGTTTAGTACCATAAATTTATTCATTCATTCATTTTCTTTTCGGCTTAGTCCCTTTATCAATCAGGGGTCGCCACACCGCCAACTTATCCAGCATATGTTTTATGCAGCGGATGCCCTTCCAGCTGCAACCCATCACTGGGAAACACCCATACACTCTCATTCACACACACACACAACGAACAAATTAGCCTTTCCCATTCACCTGTACCACATGTCTTTGGACTTGTGGGGGAAACCGGAGCACCCAGAGGAAACGCACGCCAACACGGGGAGAACATGCAAACTCCACACAGAAATGCCACCTGACCCAGCCGAGGCTTGAACCAGCGACCTTTTTGCTGTGAGGCGATCGTCCTATCCACTGCGCCACCATAAATTTAGTTTAATGTAATTTCTTTAAAGTACAAAATATTAAAGAAAAAATATATTTAAAAAAATATTACATTGATTTTTACCTCTAAAATGGTTATATTTCAAGTAAAGCTTGTCCATAAAGATTATGTCAGCCATGCATAATTTTACATACATTTGAAATAAAATAAATTGTATTTAAAACTACTTTCTTCTCACTTTTCATCAATGTAATGTCTCAATGAATGAATGAAGCATTTTAAAAATGAATAGTAATTTTAGTGCATAGAATGGTCATTTATAGGGTTGCGCGTTTTACCGGTACTATGGCTCCAAAATACTGACGATGCCACTGTAGTTTGTAAATGGTAGTATCGTCATTAATGGTTTATCTCCAATAGATAATGTTGCATGTGGAAAAGTCACTAAAATGGCCACACGTTTGTGCAACAATAAACCATTTTATTTGAATAGTCTATGGAGCCCCTTAAGGTTGCAAAACTGTGTAGAATTCGTGCCTTTTATGGTAGGCTATTGCATGTTTTGTATTGCTTCAGTTTAAACGCACATCTGAATCGGTTCATTTCTGTTCCTGTTAATATGATTTATTAGCGACCGCATCAATCTCTTAAAAGAACGACTTACAAAGTGAAATTTTGAATTACTTTGAATTGTTACCTGATAAGACTGAAAAAAGATGAAAAACCCAAAATAGTAACAGGAAACATTAAAACAAATTTTTGACCACTTCATATAGACTAATTTTGTTGGAAAAATGCTCTTTTGTACCTAATTTTATTCAGTATAATTTGTATCTTTATTTTAATGTATTTTTGTTGGTCAGTTATCTACAAAATAAACAAAAACAATGAATAAATTTTAGATGAAGTGGGGTGCAAATAATACTTTTTGGCCTTAAGAGAATTATGTTACATTCAAGTAGGCCTATTTTAACAAAAAATAAACATTCAGTTACATTCAAGTAGGCCTATTATAATATAAAATATAGTATTTCTGACTATTTTCTTTGTAATTTGAGTTATGAATTACAGTATCGCAATACTCCTTTGTGATAGCTGGTATAGTATCATAAGATTAATTAATGGTATCGTGACAACCCTAGTCATTTATATGGTCTTTTCAATACATCGCATTTCCACATGAAGCAGCACAACTGAGAATTTTATTACTGTACAATATATATTTTTTTAAATATTATTTTAAATATTTATTTTTTATTTATTATATATCAAATATTATTTCTTCTGTTTTATTATGTTTTTGATCAAATAACTGGAGCTTTGGTGAACATCACTCTTAAAACCTAAAAAAATCTTTCTGATCCCAAATTTTTAAATGGTGGTAAAGATATATAATAGTGTTTACACTTTAGTATATGGACCAATTTCACTATTAACTAGTGTCTTATTACTTGCAATATATTAGCTGTGTATTAGAACATATAAAGTACATAAACTGAAAAAATGATCTTTGCAAACAAACAAATTAAATTTAGCAATGTTCAACTTAATTTGTTTAAATTCAGCCCATATAAATAATTTGCAACCACTATACCTTAAACTTAACTTATATACCGTAAATCCAATGAATTTTCTTTTTCAGCGTATTCTGCTTGATATTACTCTACATTCCTAAACCAACCAAATACCTAAACCCAACTACTACTATAATAACTATTAATAAGCAGCAAATTAGGAGTTTATTCAGCTAAAATTGATAGTTAATAGTTTGTTAACAATGAGTATTGTACCTTAAAAATGAGTGTGACCATAACATTCACCAAATAATCATCTTCGAAAAACAATTTATCCAGTACTAGGTTGTAAAACATTTGTAAGCACTAGAACAAAGACAGTCGTTGTTTGAGTCTTCAGTGGGCTTTTGTTTTCCACTGCTACAAAAGGCCACTGAAGACATTTGTGGATTTACACAGACACTGAGCTGAGGAACAAAACAAACACTCAAAGCTGATTAGACTACATTTTCATTTGGAAACAGTTTTACTTTGGACTTTATAGTAATGTTTTATTTTATCATGGGGTTTCTTGTGGAAATGTTTACCGTGAGCTGGCCTGTCATACATTATGAATGAACTGCAAACAGTAAATGAAGTGAGCAGCTACTGTACAGTGAAGACATCTCCCAAGAGCTGGGCGATGTCAACAGAATTCCTGCTTTTTTCACTAACCATTAGTTTGGAAAATGATACTTGTTCTGGTGAATATAGAAGAATGGAAGTCTCTGATTCAGATTATGTATCACTTTTGATATTGTTTGGAGTATATTTGGGTCTTAACGCTACAAGTTTTGGTGTCAGATTTTTGGATATTAATATTCTTATTTAGGATAACGATGCATTAAATTGAAGTAACAGAACAGATCTATCTCATGTTTCAAACTATTTCTGTCAATCTATTTACTAAAAAAACAATCATGTTTCAATTAAAATATTAAGCATTAATAGTAAGTTATTTTGAGAAGCAAATCACCATATTAGATGAATACTTACCTGAAATTTTTGGATAAAAGGAATAGCATTTATTACACAACGTATGTTTTAGCTTAGTACCACTTAATTTCTTTAAAATACAAAAAATTCAATAAAAAAGTAGTATTCATTTCCATTAGTTACTATTGGTATTAGTATTATTAGCATTACTTATAAAAAAGGTTACATTTCAGGAGACATTTGTCCACGAAGATGATGCATATTATTAAAGGGGTGGTCCACTATGATATCATATTTTAAACTTTAGTTGATTTGTAATGTAGCTGTGTGAACATAAACAACATCTCTGAATGTAATACGCTCAAAATTCAATGCAAAAGGAGACATTGGCTTTTACAGAGTTAGCTGAGCAAAGCCTACAGCGAACAAACTTTGGGGACTACAAAAAAATACATCCGGGCTAGTGAGATCACAAGGGTTTCTGGTTACACGCATTTACCATGCACACCCCCTGCACAGCGAAGGGGCATGGCCTGAGGAGCTGTAATGTTATACTGTAGCAGAGAAAGCTAAAATGCTGTCCAAATGCTGCTATTTCCACAGAGCTTGTTCTGTTTCTGTATTTGGGCTTTCAAAGGACACGACACAAAGAGAGATGTGCTTACAATTTCAATTATATTCCAAAGAATTATAATTATATATATTACAAGCATTTGACAAAGGAGAGCTTCCAGAATCTCTCCCAGTTCAGTGCTGGATTTAGCTCCTCAAAGGAGCAGCTCCAACAAGCAGAAGCTGTGGATTGTGAGCCACAACCTGTAAGTATTTTTAATTTGTTAAAATTGATCTATGACATGCACAGTGTCTAGTGTTAACGATATGTTGTAGCAAGGATGTAAACAACGGGAAATGCTGTTTGGCACCGCTAACAATTTAGCTACAAATTCATATTTATCAGTCAAACCGCTGTAAACACACACAATCTTCCGCAGCGTGTGCAGTGTCTCTCTATGCAGCTGCGTTCTACATCTCAGACAATAAAATTGCAAAAGATATGTGATTGTTTCATATTATTTACACATGCTTATTCCGCATATATGTGAAAGACATGTAACGCGTTGAGTTGAGAAAAAAAAAATACAGGATAGCTCGTCTAACTTGTGTTGCAGCAGAAAAATTAATCAAAGCTCACACGGGTCGCATCCCACATCTTGCTCTTTAATCTTCTGTCAACAGTGTCACTGTATATTACAGAAAAACAACTTAATTCGAGCATCAGAGAAAAATAAAAATAAACATCAGTCCAGCGCACATGCGCTTCTCGTGTTACATGCGTCTACAGACTGTTCACACACACATACACACACACACACACACACACACACACACACACACACACACACACACACACACACACACACACATAAAATGGCGATTCTCTTAAAGGAGCCACACCCTATTTTCACTCGTTACAGACAGTTGTTCATATGCTATTTTAGAGAGCAGACATGAGGTTCATCCTTTTCATTTTCTGTCTGATTAAGGCTCAAACAGATAGTGCTAACAGATACTCTGACTGACAGTATTTACACAGCTGAGGCAAAGCGCATGCTTGGAGGCGTGACGCTTTACTGGTGATGTGGAGCCGATTCGCGAATCACAGCACATTATGTTAGCTGACCAATCAGAGTCTCTTGAGGGTGGGCTTTTCAGAGGAATCAGGAAATGTTTTCCTGTTTTTCATCAGAGTAGCTCTATATAATCTAAGTAAGAATTATGAAAAAAAGGTGATTTTCTACAAATGAAGCATGAGGACACATTGCTTTGCATCTTATAAACACAACCAAGCCATAAAAATACACTCTGGACCACCCCTTTAAGCAGCACAGGCACAGTAACACCAATAGATTAAATTTCAACACTTTAAAAGTGTATATATGGGAACCACCCGCAAAGTGTTAATTCAATACTTTCAAAAGTGTTGCCTTTTTTAACACCAACATAGTGTCAAAATATTAACACTAAAAGAGTGAAGTATTAACACCAATGCAGATAACAACAACACTGTTACAGAGCTAGGAGGAACATTGTTGCAAACTCTGGTTAAAACCCTACACTGTGCTGGAGTTGAACTTATAAAAAGTAATAATAATAATACATTTTTAAAAAAAATCACAATCTATTCAAGCTTATAGAAATCAAATATTACATCACTTAAATGTTGACAGAATTAAGTAAGAAATGTTACTTATTTTTTAAACTGGACAACTAGAGTAAAGCTTCTAAAATAAAATACTTTCATGATTTTGCAATGTTCAAAGTAGTAAGAAATGTTTTTGTTTTTGTTGTTGTTGCAGCAAATCAGAATAATAAAAGTATTTCCATTATAGCATGTCATAATGAAAAGTTTTACAGCAGGAATAAATTACATTTTAATAAAAAACAGTTGTTTTAGAATGTAATATTACTATTATTTTCACTGTATTAACAAATGAATGACGCATTGGTGAGCAGAAAAAAAATGCTTTTTTTCTTAAAAAGACATAATATTATCGTGCTTTAGAGCCATTCATTCACGCAATTTGTGCTGACATCTCGAACAGCAAAGGGAGGTCAGTCATGCATAATTGAGGCTGCTCAATAATTTATGATTTGGGATATTGATAACACTGCAGATTCTGTTTGACTCAGAGCACTAAACCATAGCACAAGAAATGACCTGCCACTGATTTTAGTATTACTTTGTCTATAGGATGTTTTGGATAAATCATTAGATCAATACACTGGTTATGGCAGCAAGATGTTGCTAAAGATGTTGTGTTCACAAGATGTTGTGAATCCCAGGGAATTTCAAGGGGGGAAAAGATGTGATTACTTAATTATTTTCATAAATGAATAAATTGCAGAGAAGATTTGTCCTTCATTCATTTCACAATCGCTATACCTCAATTAAGAGACTGAATCTTCATAAATTGACTCCTTTGTGATTATCTGTGTTAATCTGGCTGTGAACTGAGCCTGGAAAAATCAAAGTATATCAGCGATTGTATCCACAGAGAGGAAATTGAAGATGCAGCCTGTCTGGATGAATGGGCACAGCAAAAAAAAAAAAAAACACAAAACAAATAAAAAACGCTGCAGCTAATTCAGTTTGTCATGCCATAAAGCTGTCTGCAGCAAATGCATTCAGGTCAAGAACTCTTCAGTACAGCTGTACTATAGCAAACTGTTAAAAAACGGTATTGTGACATATCCGGGTGAAATAGAGACAGATTTTATGGAACTTGAGTCAATCCATCGGGAACTAGGGCTGGACGATATGGCAAAAATTTATATCACGATATATTTTTTTATTTCGGTCGATACGATATAATTCCGATATCGATATGGACAATATTAAAAAGAAAGAAGAAACTGCCAAGAACGAACACAATGGATGTCTGTACCTACAAATGTCTGCAAAGGGAATTTGCAAAGTCGATAATACCTCCAGACTCTTATAACTATTTTTAAAAATAAAAACAGTACAAAAAAATTTGTTCACTTTTTATTTGTATTTAGCCTATACAAACAAGAAATGTGAAATAAACTATCAAATAAATAAAACTCTCAGACTCAGCTTATAATATATAGACAGTTTGTGGGGGTTAGCTTGACCAACATGATGAACAGAAACTTTTATCAGTGTTTTTTTTTTGTATATGCTGAATATTTAACAATCAAAATAATACCAAAATCTTACAATTATGACATCCACATCGTAAAAAAACATAGAAAAAGAATAATAATTATAATAATAAAAAATCATAAAGAGTAAAAAGGCTACATTCATATTTGCAATAGAAGAGTTGTTTGAGTATATTCATAATTCTAATTGCTTTTCATCTTGAATGTCCTTTAAGGGTTTTATCTGTCTATTTATATTTGTGTATGTAATTACCTCATTAAATTGAAAGGTTTAACATAACTATCTCTTATATATTTTATATAGTCTATTTATATAGACATCAAGGCATCAAGTTTATATGTATATGCGCAAATTTCATACATGTTTTGAACATTCAATAGTATAGGTGTATATGCGAGTGATTTATAGGTGTATATGCACGTGTTGATAAGCGAAGTGAGGCCACAGGTTGGCTTAAACTTTTATGTTGCCTCATCTTCTGACTCTCAGTATGTTTTATCGGGTGGAATTGCTTCAAATGGTGAAACAGATTTGATGTGTTGCCGCCGCTAGTCAGCTACACTCTCTGGCACACTTTGCAGAGCACCGAAACTAAGTTTATATTTTTATTATGTAATTTATAATTTAACTTAAAAAGCCGAACCACTTCCACACCACTGCATTAGTCTTTCCTTTCTTATCAACTATTTCGTCTGCATTCTTACTTGTGGAAGCTTATTCATTCGCATCTGTATTCAGAGCACTCATTTTGTAGCTAAAACTTTCTGCGGCACAGCTTAACCAACTGCTGTGCTGAGCGCTGGCAGCGTGTCTGTGTTGTTCGTCATCACGCAAGTGACATCAGATCACGCTCTTTCTGACGGCTGAGCACTGAATGTCATTCAGTGAAAAGTGATACATGTATAAGATCTCATATAAATAATAATATATATATTTATATATATGCAAATTTATATCGAAATATCGGAAATGGGTTTAAAAATCATATCATCGTTATTGAAAAAAATTCTATCGCGATATATATTGATATCGAATTATTGTCCAGCCCTATCGGGAACTGACAGTAATGTCAAAACAGTCTCTCTATACTGAAATGTACTTGAGGAAAGTGAAGCTCAGTTTTCATTTGTTGTTGACTGAAAATAATTTACTGCAAAATAATTGGTGATTTTTGTGACCTAACAATTAGCAGATAAGCTTTATGCTTTTCATGCATCATGAAAGCCAATCCTAATTTTGCGCAAATGTTGCATCCTTTGAATTTCCCAAGCAAAAATGTCCCACATCCCTTAAGCTGCTTTTCCACTGTGTGGTACAGTACAGTTTGGTTTTACTCAGCTCAGTTTGCATTCCCACTGCAGCTTAGTATATTGCTTAAGGTAGGTAGATTTATCACTATATTTGCCTTTATTGCCATGACATCATCATAAATCATCATCATAAATAAGACATAACAAATGCATGACACAAACTAACCCACAACACATTGGCAATGGAAGCTGCCTATGAAGTGGTAATCTTGAACAGTGTCTGCTGCTAAAGTTCAATGATGCTGGTAGTCATGTTTCTCTTGGACTAATTAGAGAACTGCAGCATGCAGGAGCACTGCTAGGGAGAGAATTTAGGATGATTCTAAGGGCCCATGCCATTTTGGGGCCCCCAGAGATAGTATTAGGGGCCCACCACGCTCTTCATTTTTTGCGACACCCACGAAATGTTGTCACAGGGCCCGTACCGGCCAGTGCTGCTCACTGGCAGCATGTATACATCACATTTTCATAATGGTAATCCAAAAGAAATCCATACCAAAGGATGATGCAGTCAGTGGAAAAGCATCTTGACGTAACAATTAGTATACAGGCTTTCTCAGACACACTTTTTTTTTTTTAAACATTATATTTGTTTGTGTTTTGTTTTTGTACGCATACTCTGAAAAAAGCTCTAGATTTACTTATCACATTATACATTGATTATTGGTGATGATTTATCAGTATCGCCCAAAATTTGCCTATTGGTGTCTCCTTATTAAAGGGATAGTTCACCCAAAACTGAAAAGACTGTCATCATTTACTCATCCTTCACTTGCCACAAACCTGTATAAGTTTCTCTCTTCTGTAGAGCACAAAGAAAGATATTTTGAAAAATATTGGAAACCGATAGCCCTTGACTTCTGTAGTATTTGTTTTTCCTATGGATGGCAATGGTTACAGGTTTCCATCATTCTTCAAAATCTTTTGTGTTCAACAAAAAGACTCATTAGGGTTTGAAACCACATGAAAGTGTGATAGTGAGTAAAAAAATATTTGGGAGAAAAATAAAAATAATATTTGGGAGAACTATCCCTTTAAAAACCGTGTTGTGTAAATGTTTCCTGGCTTCGGAAGCCTTTTTGCTTGGGTATATTCCACAATAGTAAGGAAAAATATAGCTTGGACCATCACATGATTGGGTGTGTAGTTCAACTGACCAAGTTGATTTAAAAAAACAATTTCCGGCTTTATATACAGTAGAGCTCACATGAGGTTGATGTGAGAATCATGAGGCAACAGCAACACAAAGCACCAATAAATAAATCTGATTGATCACATGCATAATTCAAGCATCCACTGCTGTATCATCATGGTAAATAGGTGGATAAACATAAACTAAAAATCACCCGTGTATGTTTATTAGTTACTTATTATTAGGATTTCCTTTGATTATATCTGCTGAAAAAATACAATAAAAACCACCATAGAATTTGTAATGGTATTAATGGTTATAATGGAAATTATTATATTTTAATGGAAACTATAATGGTCTTTCTATTGGTGGCATGTTAAAACAAAATAAATCCTAATGCAATTTGTCCCAAAACACACTAGAAATCATCAAAATGTCCTGTTTTAATTGCTAAAATATAATGGTTTTAATTTGGCTTGTAGTAGAAGCCATTAGATATTTTCAATGGGTTTTTATTATATTATTTCAGCAGGGGTAATGTAATAGCAGTTTATAATCCTCAGTTATAATACGTGGCAGACCTATGATGTATAATATAACATTAGACATGAAAGGGTTACTCGTGGTGCATTGAAAGTATCAACCCCACTCCTCCTCCTCCTCCTCCTCCTCCTCCTCCCGCCTGCCCCTCTTCTTCAGACAGTAGCCGCATTTGTAGTTTAATTGGCGGGTGGCAGCAGCCCGAATTGCTGCAACCATCCCGCTCTGTCCGAGAACCCAAATCTGCCAACCCACACGCGCTCCGGCCGGGCCCCTCCCACATACACCCACAGCAGAAGCACTGCGCTCCCGAACACCCGTCAGTCGCCAGACACACGACGCGCTGTTCAGGTGTCCCGCATCGGCACACGGTATGTATATATGTATCACTTTCAATCACGCAGACTTTACGGAGAGCGCGCGGTTTCTGGCATGCGATGCGGAGGCTGACGTGACTTTTACGCAGTGTCGCAGTGGTCCGGACAAAGAGTCTGGCAATGCGCGCTGCTATAAAACAGTCTGACAGTTTTGCTTCATGACGTCAAGTATCCTTATTTGACCGCATATTGGTATTCTTCTTGACATTATTTATGACTTTGATCGGGGGACAGAACAGAAGCGCGCGCGACAAACGCGTAATTATGATCCGTTTTTGCCCCAATGCGTGACGACAGAGGAATTGGGTAATTAAAGGTCCAGACAGTCGTTTAAATCTACCTGTAATTGCGACATACGTCTGGGGACAGTGTGTACGATCAACACCTTACCGTGCTTTATCCAAACTAACTGGATTAATTTGAGGTGATGGACGGAGAGCTCGTGAGGATAGACTAACTTTATGTAGCGTTGAATACATTTTATTCTTTCTCGACAGGTTGTGAAAATATTTATGTGTTTGATTGATACTGTTGCGAATTTGTTTTGATTTTTTTGTGCGAAATGACTAATATAAATGCTGATTTGGAGCATGACGCACTTCTGCACTGAGATATTTGAAGTAGGCTGTGTTAAAATGCTAAACGTGTCTTTGTCTGGATGACTATATTATGCTTAAGAGTTTTGAGGGCTCTTCATAATTATTAATGTTCGAGTTGGTGGAGTTATTTGCATTATTCTGGTTCATTAACGACTCTTTTAGTATACTTTTAAAGAAACATTTGCATACAAGGAATGTATGCAGCTGTTGCCAAATGAGACCGCTTAATACACTGTAAAAATCCTGGTTGCCTTAAATTTTTAAGCTGAATCAATTTAACCTTATGGGTCCATCAAATTTATATTATGTTAAACTGACTTAAAACAGCTTGCATAACTTAAAAAATTAAGTTAGAACATGATTAACATGGTTTAATAAGTTACAATGAACTAAAAACAAATGTCATGACTAACTGATCATATAATTTTTACAGTATATAGGCAAAATATATTTAGAGAAACTTTTATTGACATTGTCTAGACATTTTAAATCTATGTATTAAAGTCTACGTATTAAATAAATAATCCAAATGTGGTGATGACAGATTACAGTAAAACATGAACTCACTCTCAATTCACTCTCATTCACCCTATTCGCACAGAATATTAATTTGATGACAAAATATTGACCAAACATACAATAATGAGTCAGAATAGTCACATCTTTTTACAAACCAATGAATTCCATAGTGTTTGATTTATTTTAAATAACCAGTTCATGAGAACGAACAACCTTATATGTGGATTCATTACAATGCTTAGTCTTTGGTATGATAATAATTATTCATATTGTATGTTTTAGTTTACTGAAAAAGAACTGACTCAACATTTCTAATTCTGAATAATGAACCACTATTTTTAGATTCATAAAAGTTAGTCAGTGGTTGAGAATCGGACTACACTGTTCAGTCAGGAGTCGCGCTAGTTGTTTACATAGTATATTTTTATTAACAATAATGAACTGACTGAGAAGTTAATTGTTCAGAAACTGGATAACATTAGACAGGCTGTGTGTTTTCAATTTAGACTAAATTGCATTAATTTTGATTCACTAGAACAAACTCGCATGAAAGAATCGTGTTCAAGAATTGCTGGTGTGTGTTTTGAATGATTAAAAGGACTAACTATATTATAGTTGTGTATATTTTTGATTGACTAAAAGAAACGACTTTGATATGGAATCAGTCCTGCTAGTTTTTTAATTCACACACAAAAAAAAACAGCCAACTCAAAAGATTCATTTGTTCAACAACTAAAATTAAACCAAAAATAAGTAACACATTGGCTCTGTCTCAAAATCAAGTAAGCTGCCTTCCTAGAAAGTATTTCTTGCTTCGTATAATGCCCAAAATTGTTGTCTAGGTTAAGCAGCTCAGCAGGATTTTCCGCATTTATGATGCAATTTAAACCCGGTTACCTTGCACCAATCTTTGTAACAGTTTTTTACTTGATTCACAATTAAACATCCATCATTGTGATGCTCAGAAATGCTGTCCATACTGTCAGAAGGCTTTGAGACACAGCCATCATTTGTTTGCTGCCCAGTGACTCAGCGTTGCTGTTTTCCTCTGTTTCCCTCTTTCTGTTTGCACTACATATGAATCTGAACGCTTTAGGACCATTCATAAATAATAATGACTAAACTGATGACTCTCTCTGTGTTTGAATATCATTGTGGAGGCCAATTAAACCCACAAAATGACTCCTTGCATCAGTCGGCACAGCTGACATTTTGAATCTACAGTAGTGATATTCAACTGTTCCGAGTTTATCATAACAGTATGAAAAACATCAATGAATCAAATCTGAACTAAAGGATTGAAGAGCTGACAGTCTAAATCCTAGCTCACATCTGAGGAGACACTGGAGACTATTTTGAGCACATTTGTTTGTCATCTCACAGGACTGACATGATTCAGACGTTCCTCATTCTCTTTTTTTTGGTGCAACTGTCTGGGTGGGATTTTTACATAGAGAAACACCCACTGACATCAGTGGAAGTCAAGCAGCATTAGCTGCTGAGTCACTGTCCCATTGGTACCAGTAGCAGCCTAAATCTGTACTAATTTAGTGGAGGTACAATGTTTAGTGGACCTGCTTTGGCAATTTCTTTCATATATAATCATATTTAATGGATCTTATTTTTGTGGCAGTGTGTTATTAGGCTTAGAGAGATCCATCATTAAGCTTTTATGATATCACTGATGCTAGGCTCAATGTTAGGACACTGAAGGGCATGGCATGGAGTAAAAATGGGCTATTGAAGACAAGGGCGATTGGGTGGTTACCAAAGTGACTCGCTCTTTGTTCTGTTTGACATTGGAAAACGCTGAGAAAGGAAGACCATTTTAGACCTACTGATTAAAGTTTCCATGGACAACCCACATGAATGGTCCAACCTAGAAAATATCAGCAACTCAACTTTGGACTTACTGGATAATCTTTCCGGATTTAGGAACGGTCAGTCGAGACAAACAGCCTCTCTCATTGGTGGATTACTCAGACGAAAGAGACACGACATAAGAAGCAGGTGGACTGCAGCGCTTTTAATTACAATCAGTCTCTTTTAGACAGGCGGACAGTTTTTTTCCCATAGCTATTCCAGAGGACATGTACCGATAACGATTGCTCTGCTGTGGTCAAAATAAACCGTTAAATTCCAATTTACACTCAGTTTATATTGAGTCAGTTCATTAGCCGATTTAAATGTGTACCAGTGGATTATTAAGCAATGGGTCATTAAGTTTATATTAAACCAGCTTTCAATAGGGTGAATGTGAAAGTCTTAACCTATTTTGTTAATATTCATAAGGCCAGTTTTTATAATTACAATTATAATTACCATACTAAGTAAATTATAATTACAATTTTATAATTACCATACTAAGGCTGCATCTAAAATACTACTAATGTAGGTACTACATTTAAAAGTCCAATCTCTACAGTATGAATGTGAGTACTATGGATAGAATTCGAATGCACTACATCGGCTATGTCGTCATTATAACATGACCCATCCACGTCAGTTGGATCACTTCACTCCCATTCATAAATTCTCTCAAAAGGCCTCATGATGTAGTAAAGTGTCTATTAGATGCATACTTCAGAATCTCACCAGAAGTAGTGCACTGTTAGCGATTTTTGTAAATTACACAGCATTTAACTGTAATATAAACTGTATTTTACTGTAGGACAATTATGCAATATGATACTGTATATTAAAGTTGCATTGTGAAGTTACTATATATTTTACAGTAAATATATACATACAACTCTGTAAATGCATATACAAATAAATGGTGCTATAATTGTAAACATTATTTTTGCTGTAACTGACTTACAGTAAATTACTGTAGATTCTACAGAAAATTATTAACAAAAGTGGTAAAAGTTACTTCTTGCCTACTGTTTTTAAATACTTTGAATTAGGGCTGGGCAATATTGCAAAAAATTACCATAATTGAATATTTTTAACAATACATTTAGGTATATTAGGATTTTTTAATCACTTTATTTTAATTGACCAACATTACTAAGACGAATAGTTTTAATAGTCAAAAATATTTAAACAAAACATCTCATCTCTTCATAATAAAATAAATACAAGTGTTAAAGAGACTTTTATACTTGATAAATAAAATGTTACAAAGTGTGTGCAATGGTAAAGTGCAAATACTGAACAATCAAAGCAAACTTTAAGGTGTGAATAATAATGATACAGTAAACCTCAAATTCTTTAAACAAAATAAATTATGATAATCAAATCTGAGCTTTCAAGTAAAGGAAACCAACCATCATTATTCATCATTGTATAAAAGTAGAATGTCTACATTACCACTATGGTAATAAAATCTTTCAGATGGGGTGCTTGTGGCTGGGATGCACAGGAAAAGAAACCAAAAAGCCACTCTGGCAACATCCTTACATCCTTTTTATCTCCTCTCTGCTGCTAGCCACCACACTCATTTTCACGCGTGTTGTTATTTTGATCTGAAGTGACAAGCGCGAGTGTGTAGTTTCCTGCGCTCATGCTCACTTGCCGTCTTTCTGTAACTAGACGACCATCAGCAGATTTCTCAGAGGATGAGAAACGGACAACCCATTGCTGCAGCTCCGATACAAGTTTATGGAGAAAAGTAAAAAGCACTGCAGTGTTTGGGTGTGCTGTTTGTCTGAGGTAATTAGTCTGCCATTATTATTCCATAAAGTGTGAAGCAGATTGGTTAGTTCTTTTTACATGAATCATGGTGCGCTCACGGCATTCAGTAAAGTTGAGACATTTTCAACTATAAATAGGAGTGTCTCCCATATGCGCATCGTGCAAGTCGCGCGCCTCCATTGGAAATGACAAACTTACACCCTAAGCTTATTGGCATTTCTTCCAAGGCGCGCACCTAGCTTCATACCAAAACTTTTTTTAATCAATATTGACACTGGTGTTCGGTCAATAAATACCCATAACAATTTTATCTCTCAGCCCTACTTTGAATATACATATATATTCCTCACCTACTGTTTTTCATAGGGAATTATGCAATTTCATTTAAAATTCATTCATTTTCCTTTGGCTTAGTTTCTATTTTAGAGGTCGCCACAGTGGAATTAACCACCAATATAAAATTCACAACTACTTTAACAAATAAAAAAACAAAATTAGTGTGCACAGAAAACTAAAATTTTGGCCAACATCAATAATCAAAATATTTGCAAGCTTTTCATTCATTCATTTTCTTCGACCTAATCTGTTTATTCATCAGGGGTTGCCACAACGGAATGAACCGCCAACTTACCCAGCACGTCTTATACAGCGGATGCCCTTCCAGCTGCAACCCAGAAAAGGGAAATATTTCCAAGCTTATAACATGTAATTAGCCAAATAAATACATTCTTGGGGCCTGTTAGAATAATGACTTTGCTGTTGTTGGCACCATAACTGTCATTTAGTATTAGGCTTAGGTTTTATCGTGTTCATTTGTTATGAAAATGATTAGTTGTTGAATTTTTACATTTTAAAAAGTGGCAATTTGCCATTATAAAAACCTAAACAATACCTAAACCTATCTAACACAGCATGCAAGAAAGCTCAAATGTGCAAAAAAGAGATTTGATGTGACAGACCCTCACCATGAAATGCTCTCGGTCACAGTGAGGTGAAATGATGTAATGCTTTTCCCATTTCCCACTGAAAGATGTAGGACTCTTTCCAAACGCACCTTTGGGTGAAATATTTCTGGCTTTAAAGGTGGCTTGTGTTGGTGGGTGTGTGGGTGAGTGAGTGCGCAGTCCGCCATCATCTCTGCAGATTCAGTGTGGGAGGATCACCCTCTCTTTCCTTTGTACTGCTGCAGTGTGAATACATCCACTGCTACTGAATCACTGTGCTCTAAATTGGCCTATAATTGTTGCTTGCTCTGGTTTAAAATCCTTTATCTCGTTATTTGTTAATCGTACAGTTTGCCTTAGGAGATTTTCTGTGCTGAATGGAACAGTTCTTTGTGTGATGTGGCAGGAGAAGATGTTGAACTATTGAATGTGTGTTGTATGCGAGTTAAAATCAAGCTTGAACTCAATTATAAAGTTGAAGACAAAATGGCAGGTTGGGTTTAGGGCATTGCTGTCAACATTGGAATGTGAAAACATGATTCTCATTTAGATTTTCCGTTTGATTACATTAAATAACAGAGGTGTCACTTTAAAAATGCACAGATCGATAATGAAAGCATTCGATTGATTATGCTCATTTAAGACAAAATTAGTTGTGTTTAAAAGAAAATCCACTAAGATCGACATGGTTAGATGTTACTATGATTATTATTATTATTAATATGTATATATGTCTGTTCAAACAAGCACCCAAAACCCAGAGTGTCCACTTTCGCTCCGCTTCAAATCGCATGTACAGAATCAGTTTGGGAAACAGCATCTATTTATCAGTATGGAGCGCGTCTGACAGTCCCGCACTGCTACATGAACTCGCTGTTTTGAGGATTGCATAGGAGGGACAACGGCGCCTCTAATGGAAAAGAAGGGAATTGTGCCATTTTTTGATTTATTTAAGTGTTTCCATGCCTTAATCTGCTTGTTAAGCCGTGACGTTTCTGTGACACATGGAATACTGTTTCCGGGTTCAAGCCGCTACTCATTTGCATTGGGAAAATATTCATTTATGGCCACTTTTTAGTCATATCACACTTTAAAGTGAATTTTTTATAAAATCATAGTGTACACATCTGTCTCTGGGCTTGCTGCATCACAAATACTAAAATTTTAACAATTTATAAAAAATGTATCACTTTTTGGCCATCGGATATTAGGCATGGATATATATATATTGCGATCATGAGTATTACAGCGCCTTGTAAACGTTTATTATTACCATTTTATGAGTCCCCCCATACAGTTTGATAGAGCGATTGGACCCGGAAGCCGCTTCGCGTGACGTCACACTTAACAAGAGGATAAAATTAAAGCACAAACAGATTGACATTTAAGAGCAAGTGGCGTCCCATTGTGATTCGGCGGTATGGTTTGCGTATAGGGAGGATCGGCTCTTTGATGTTTATTGTTACCCTTCATAGAAAGATTGAAAATATGGGAAAATACCTTTACGGGTTGTTAGCAGGATAGAATTTGTAGAATAACGTGAGGGTTGACAGGTATGGTTTAGGGTTGTGGTAGGTCTAAATGTTAATAAAACGCAAAAGGTTACTGTGAGGTTAGGTTTAGGTTAGGTGTAGATATTAAAACACAAAAGGTTGGTCTCCATGTCATGTACAGTACAAGACAATATATAAATCAATGAAAAATCCAGAAGGTTTGTACAGCCCACTTGGAGCTGGCTCCTACCTTCATTTATAATCTTCTCAAATGATAAGCCCCCCTGTAAAATTTAAAATCTTTTTCAAATATTTCCTGAGTGATGTTTAAAAAGAGCAAGGAATTTTTTTTCTTTCACAGCATTTGCTATTATATTTTTCTTCTGGAGAAGTTTGACTGAAAACATTGTCGAGATGATCGCTGTTTACAAAGATCCATGAAAATGACTAAAAACGCTGTACAATGCATGCCAGTAGATGGCGATATCACTTTGTAATGAACACTATGGTAGTGTGCACATGAGGTCCTGTAGTCCACTACTGTTGTTTTGTTTAGGCCACGGGTGTCTAAATTCTGTCCTGGAGGTGCGGCATCCTGCAAAGTTTAGTTCCAACCCCAATCAGACACATCTGAGCTAGTTAATCAAGCTCTTACTAGACTTTCTAGAAGCTTCCTTGCAGGTGTATTGAGGCAAGTTGGAGCTAAAATCTGCAGGACACTGCTTTGGGTTTAGACAGAGTTTAGACACCCCTGGTTTAGGTACTCTCACATGCCTATAGACTAAACACAAAAAACACATGCACAAGACATCACTGTTTACACAAATTCATGTTTTTGTAAATTACAATGAAATGACAATGGAATTGTTTTTTAAAAACATAAACTTTAAAAAGTTAGATTGAGTTTTTTATTAGTCTTTCCATTTAATGACAACCTAACATTTTCTTGATTGTAAATGTTCTTTTTTGTTGGTTCTTGATTTTTTTAAGCTATTTTTGTTCAGTTTTTGGTTATGGTTTAAATATCTACAGGTTTTTTTAGTCAGTTTATCTGTAGTCTCAAGATGATTTAAAATATGTAAAGATACAAGAGATGGACAGTGTGCGAAATACAAATATATAGTTTAGCGGTCATTATTTAAAAATACATTAGCCGTCGATGCTATACTCTTCCAGAAAATCACATAAAAAGATCATTTAGAAACTTCCAGTTTATCTAGCTGAGTTTAAATGGAGATTTGTTCATTTGATTTGCAGTCAATGGTACAGCTACTGTATATACACAATATTAGGTTTTCCAGAGAAACATGTATCTACTTATTTGTAATAGTATCTCTTCGAAAGGCTGAACAGTATTTAGAACACAAAGATTTATGATGGGCTTAATGGGAGCTCATGTAACGTCTAAAGACTTTACACCAGTGTACTTCCATTTGTTAATGGACAGTTAAATATTCTAATTTGAAATAAATTATGTATAAGGTGCACTATTTCCATTCAAAATGACCTTTTAAAGATGACCTGACAACTTCAGATCTATTTACTTGCTATCAAATGTTACAGTTTTATGTATAGCATTAAAAAAAACTATTTAATTTGAGCATAAATAATCAGAAGGTTGAAACTTCAGTCAATCAGTTGCTAATTTGCTGTCTGTAAATCATCTGGATAAGAGAATAAAGACATGACATTGACATTTTAGGAAACGCTGACTAATAAAACAGACCAATGTCCTCTGAGATCAGAAGGTGTTCGCTATTTATACTGCTTTATACTTGCTTTCTTAAGCTGCACTTAAAACCTGTTAATAACATCTCAGCATGGGTACTTTTCTAGCACTTGTTCTATACTCGACATTTCCCTTCATTTGAACTGCCTATCCACCTTTGTGCAGAGTGTAAATTATCTTTAAACAATTACAGATTTACAGTAACCAGTCATGGAATTGAATGCAAAATCAAGCTAATGTGAAAATTCAGAGCTTGCAATTTAAAAAAAAAAATATCTTTTTTTTTACCTAATTTGGACTAAAACAAGTCATAATAATGTGTGTTTGATTATTTATTCATTATTAAAGTTGATACATCAAGCTTTAAAAGGGTTAGGTTATCCCAAATCTAAAAGTTTTACTCACCCTCATGTCGTTCCAACCCCCTGAGACCAAATTAAGATTAGATGACACCTGAGAGCTCCCTCATCCTCCATATAGAGCAATAGACTATAAAAAAAAAAAAAAAAAAATCAAAACAGATAATGTCTTCAGTAGATCAATCAGTGAAGCTACAAGAATACTGTTCAGGCATGTGATCAGCCGAGGACACAAAAGTAACAAAAAATAACATAATAATAATAAATATAGAAAAGGAAAATAATAATAAATATAATAATAATAAATATATATGTGTGTGTGTGTGTGTGTGTGTGTGTGTGTGTGTGTGTGTGTGTGTGTGTGTGTGTGTGTGTGTGTGTGTGTGTGTGTGTGTGTGTGTGTGTGTTTAAATAATAATAATAGAAATAATAATTTACATATTATTTGATATTGGCCACACAATTTAGGTTTCGTTTTTTGTTTTATTATTTTAAATGTTTAGCAGTTTAATAGACACCTGAGTAATTAGTTTATAGCCTACTTTGTACCTCAACGTCGAGACAAATCCACAGACCGCCGCTAGATTGCGCCACTAACTTGGTTTAGTGCTCTTGTGTACACAGAATATAATTTTTCCTGTAATTTAGTAGACTCTCTATTGCAATGTGATAAACTACTAATCAGTCAACAATTCGAACTGTAAAAATATTAAGTCCAGTTGAATTGAGCACCTTAATATACTTTAACATTCCACCCTGAAAAAAAAATCATATATCGCTAAAAGGAGTTTTTCACTTTCCTTTTCCTTCAGCGTAGTCCCTGCTTTTTAATAGTTTTAATTAATTATAAAATATATTTTTATACATTTGTAATATCATCTAAACTATTAAACTTTCAGGTATTACATTTCAGGTGCTAGGCTGTAGTGCTAAATAAATAAAGACAAAAGGAGAGATGACTTGCAGAGGATAATAACAAATGTTCATCCTGGCTTTATTTATAATGTACATAGAGCACACGTGGTCGTGACATGCAAATATAAAAGTGGAAAAAGTGCACAGACGCGCACACCACAGCGGAATGAACTGGCAACTTATTCAGGATATGTTTTTACGCAGTGGATGCCCTTCCAGCTGCAACCCATCAATGGGAAACATCCATACACACTCATTTACACTCATTTACATTTACACATACACTATGGACAATTTAGCTTACCCAATTCACCTATACAGCATGTTTTTGGACTTGTGGGGGAAACCGGAGCACCCGGAGGAAATCCACGCAAACACGGGGAGAACATGCAAACTCCACACAAAAACGCCTACTGACCCAGTCGGGGCTTGAACCAGCGACCTTCTTGCTGTGAGGCGATTCTGGTACCCACTGCTCCACCGTGCTGCCAGCTGCGCACGCATTCAAAGCCATTTTATAATCTTGCATATTGTCAGTGGCTTCATCATACGCGCACATACAGTAATAGGACTACACAATATCATTATATTATATGTACAGTAGCCTAACTACAACACTTAACACACCCCACACAAACTCTTCCATACCCCGCACTGCACACCATCAAGATGTAGCATGCACTGCACTTTAACAAATCCATACTTAAAACAGTACTGCCTACGTATCGCTGTCAACATTGCCAATTTTACATTGTCTTGTTTTTTTTGTGAGTATGTTGTTGTATTTTGCACTGTCTGTATTTTGCACTGTCTGTATATTGCACTGTCTGTATCCTGCACTGTCTGTATTTTGCACTGTCTGTATCCTGCACTGTCTGCTTTTTTGCACTGTCTGAATTTCGCACTGTCGTTGTATTTACACTGTCTGTATTTTGCACTGTCTGGAGCCAGCACCTAAGCTTTTCACTCATCATAGCACACGTGCTGCTGATGATGTGACAATAAAAGTGATTTGATTTGATTTACAATTACATTCCTGAATGACGTCCGGAATGAAGCAGTTCCTACTTCTTGTTGAGCACAATGATGAACAGTAAAGGTGCAAACCATCAGATCGTCTGCTTTGATGACGATGAACCACAGTGCGACACCCCCCCCCCCCTCCCCCCGCCTAAAAAAAAGCTAAATTACAGGGGTCACCCCATTGATTTAGGAAAATATGGAAATCCATATTTAAATGGAAGAATCAAAAATAAAAAAACAATTTCTTCTCCTCAGTGTCATATATAGTGCATATCCCGTATTTCACACCCATCTCCCGCCACCCTCCCGTTTTGTTATTTCCCTGGTCCTCAGCTTTTTGGTACAGTCTGTAACACCCCTGGGTCGCTGACTTTGGTATAGTATCCGATCACAGCGGCCTCCCAAAACCCAGTGCATAGTACAGTTACTTACCCGGTTCTCAGCTGTGTTATTCAGACATTTAGATTCCCCAGATTTATATGGTCAAAAATGTAAATGAATCAAACTTTCACAACAATAAAGTAGACTACTTGCACAAAATGCATATCAAATGAATTATTGCTGTAAATAGTCATTAGTAAGCTTTGTTTTTTGACGATTGATATTTGTTATTGTGTTGGGAAATTAATGGAGTAGACCTACAATACTGACTGACTGAACAAATACATCATATTTAATACATATTTTAGCATGTTTTTTGTAATGTTTATGATTTTGCTCATGTAAAATGCTCATGCTTTTTTTTTTTTTCGTTTTCATCATAAAATACGATTTAGGAGGTAATAAAATATATAGTCATGAGGTAAAATATGGTTAAGAGGTAATAAAATGTCTCCTTTTGTTTGTCTTAGTTTTAACAGAGTCCATTGATTCTTGATGTAAAACAAATGAAAAAAATTACAAGCTTGTTCTTGGTGTACAATTTCTTATGAAAACAATACAAGACATGTCATAAATACTGCTACAAATTTTGGAAAAACTTACTGCAAAATCAACTATTTAGTCTGCAACAATCAGAAAAAAATCTTCTATTATATCAAATTTTTGTGCCCATATTATGTATGTAATGCTAAAAAGTCTAGAAAGTGGCATACGGATGTTGCGGTCAGAGAGTTGTGGAGTTTCGTCAGTGTTGGAGAAACATCTAGCCGTTTTTCTCAAGCACAAAGACGTGTGTTCAGATGCTAATGAAAGGCCTGTGTGGTGGCATGATCTCATAGTTGGCTCAGGTTGAGGCTGGAGTTTTCTGGCCCCCCAGGAAACAATGGGAGAGCACCAAAAATCTCCCCGTACCCTTTTCTTTCTTTGAACTTGCTTCCTCAGTAGCTCACATCTTTTGCCTTTTGTGCTGTTTTCACAAATGTTTCTGCTTTGTGCATACTTAAATGTCTAAAGTAATGTGTGCAAAAACAGTTCAAAATAATGAAGATTAAACACGCTTTAAGCTGGAAACATAAGGACATTCTGAAAAAAGTAAAAACTGTAGTCCACTATTGTTGCTTTGTTCAGGTACTCTCACATGCCTATAGACTAAATACACATGCGTGAGACATCACTGAATTATTTTCAAAAACGTAAACATTAAATCTGTTTGTTAAAGTCTGATTTTTTTTTAGAACTTTTATTTAATGACAACCTAAGATATTCTTGATTTTAAATGTTGTTTCTTGTTGGTTCTTTATTTTTTAAGCAATTTTTGTACATTTTTGGTTATGGTTTCATTATCTACAGGTTATTTAGTCAGTTTAACTGTAGAAGTCTCAAGATGATTTAAAATAATGAAGATTAAAAACATTTTCAGCTGGAAACATAAGGACATTCTGAAAAAAAGTAAAAACTGTTTAATTCAGTTTGAGCAATTTAGTCATTTCATTTTATTGATTTACATTTTTTTCTCAAAAAAAATATTATTTGGAAATCAGAATAATTATAACCTTCACTGTTGTTCAGTGATTAAAAAACTAATTAATTAAAGGGATAATAATTCAGCCAAAAGGGATAGTTCACTTACAAATGAAAACTTATCCAAACCTTTTTTCTTTTGAACCCTAAACAAGATATTTTGAAGAATGTTGGAAATACAGTGGCTGAGAGAGCTTAACATGCTGCAATTTAAGAAAACGCGTGCAATTACAAAAACAGCAGCAAATTAAGAAAAGATCTTCATCTGTTTGACAGCATACATGCTGCAAAACCTCACAACGCAAACACATTTTTAAAAAACACGCTGCATTTTCTCACAACACTTTCAAATGGCACTGAACACAACGGAAATGTTTCAAGTGGAGCCTAAAACATGATAGACCCGGCTATTTAGGTTATGGTTATTTAGGCTACTACCATACAAATTACAAGGGAATCAGGATGTTAAAATAAACAAACAAAAAAACTCACCTTTCAAAGATCAACTACAACTTCACTGAGCAATAATTCAAACCTTTCTGTTGTGTTCTGATGTTGTGAGAAAATGCAGTACGTTTTGTTAAATTGTTTGTGTTGTGGAAAAATGCAGCGCATTTTATTAGTTTGTTTGCGTTGTGAGGATTTGCAGCATGTGTGCTGTTTTTTTGTGGAAACCTGTTTGATTTTCTTTCTTCATTTGAATGATTAATAGCGGTTGACATCCAACAGTACGAGAAATAAATACTGTGGAAGTCAATGACTATCAATCATTCAAACGAAGAAAGAAAGTCAAATAGGTTTAGAACAAGTGAAGACAGTTAATGATGACAATATTCATTTTTGGGTGAGCTAACCCCTTTCCTCATATTTTTCCTCACCTAAGATGCATTAAATTTACCAAAAGCAACAGTAAATGTATTTTGAATAAAGGCTGTGATTTTAAACTTTATATTAAGAAGAATCCTGAGAAAATGTATCACGAATGCTACTACTAGAACTAACTTTATAATCTGACTGTATTTAAATATTATACACAATAATGTGTACAAATGTTCATGACAGATGTATTTAAACATACTATAAATAATGAAGAAAAATTGAAGAGGTTAAGTAAAAATATAATAAATACATATTTCTGATGTGGTTTTCCACATTGTATTTCCATTTACCGATTAGTGTTATTCATTAGATATTTTATATATACATACAGTTGAAGTCAGAATTATTAGCCCCATTTATTTTTTTTCCCCAATTTTTGTTTAACGGAGAAAAGATTTTTTCAACACATTTCTAAACATAATAGTTTTAATAACTCATTTCTAATAACTGATTTATTTTATCTTTGCCATGATGACAGTAAATAATATTTGACTAGATATTTTTCAAGACACTTCTATACAGCTTAAAGTGACATTTAAAGGCTTAACTAGGTTAATTAGGTTAACTAGGCAGGTTAGGGTAATTAGGCAAGTTATTGTATAATGATGGTTTTTTCTGTAGACTATCAAAAAATATTGCTTAAAGGGGCTAATAATTTTGACCTTAAAATGGTTTTTAAAAAATTTAAAACTGCCTTTATTCTAGCCTAAATAAAATAAATAAGACTTTCTCCAGAAGAAAAAATATTATCAGACACACTGTGAAAATTTCCTTGCTCTGTTAAACATAATTTGGGAAATATTTAAAATAGAAAAAAAAAAAAAATCAAAGGGGGGCTAATAATTCTGACTTCAACTGTATATAAAAAGATTATTGTGCTGCTTCGACTGTGCGTTCCTTAATATTCATAAGTTACTGATGTAAATATGTTCTGGTCAAGCACAGAACTTTGTATTTTTCCAGTATAATAAAAATTTCCATGATCCAAAAAGGCATGAAAGCAGAAATGCTGGCTCGCTGTGCCATTGCCACACCTTTTACCCAGGTGGCTGTCTGAGATTCAGTGACACATCCGTGATAAAAGAGGCTTTAATATGCTTAACAGCAGAATCATTGGGCATTGCCAAATCACAGGACTAGGATTACCAGAAGAAACTAGGCCATTGGCTTCTTGTGTAGTTGCAAAAGGGAGCATCAAAGTCCAGAGAAATATTGGGCAGCTTGTTTAAATGTTGTTTTAGTGCTTTTTGTGTGTATAGAGCACTTACATGACATACAGTTGCAGAAACTGCTCATCTGCATAATTGATATGGTGGATAGCAATATAATTTACATCCATTTGTGAGTTTAAAATGCAACGACTTACGATTTCCATCTTCCTTATCTCTGAACATTGCAGCACTTCCAGGATTGATTATATAACAAGGAATGATTTTGAATTAGGACTTGAATTAAGAGCTGTTCACGCCAAGCATGATAAATAAAGATAATGATAAAGGCATCGTTCTAAAAATAGTTCTGAATGTAAAACAACAGTTTAGCTACAGTATAACGATAAAGATGTATAGAAATGATATCATAGTTGGGATCATTTTCGGAATGATTTGTTTCCCCAGCTTATAAAGGATAAAACACTGACAGTGAGTCAGAATCCATTAAAATATATACAGTAGGGCTCGGACAGTTTAAAGCTACAGATGGCATTGTGGAGAATAATCTTTTTCAAAGATTATTTAAAGATAATGACTGTCTTGAAAGCAATTAGTTGTAACAAAGGAGGGATTGATAAAAAATGTACATGGAAGCTAGGCTAATAAAATTAAAGTATATAAATAAAAGCACCTCAGGCATCCAGTATAGTTTGGGCTGGGGAATGATGGAGAAAAATATAATTTGTGTTGTTTTTATTACACTACACTGAATGTGATTGAGAGGGAATTTAGCCCTGTTTGATTAGATAGATTACACGAGCTGGATTCACTGGTGCGCTAGACATGTAGCACACTGCTGGTTACAAATGGGTAATTCAAAAGGTAAAGCATAATCTAAAAATAAGCAGATCATTATCATTTGCTGGTGTGGACACAAATACAGTTAATATATTTATAGTTATCGTGCTTTAGTGTGAACAGACCATTATTAAGTAATGGTGCACAAGTGTGAATGTTTAGGTAAATATGCAAGAACAGAACGATGTATTTAAAAAAAGAAAAAGATGGATTGTTTGTTTATATGCAGATAGTCTGCAACTTATTATGCAAACCAAAGCTCCTAAAGATAATTTCTTGAATTAACAAAAACCTTGCTATTTCAAACATTGTAGTACTGTTGTAGCAGCAACTGCACCATATTACAGGATGGAAACTGTGTTGTATTATTAGTGTACCTTTGTTAAAGAAGTAATGTAAAATAATTATGGCAATCTTTGTTATTAAGATATAGAATGTGTGCATCGAGTTGAAGTCAAAATTATTAGCCCTCCTGTGACATTTGTATTCTTTTTCAAATGTTTTCAAATATACAGTGCATGCGGAAAGTATTCATAGCGCTTCACTTTTTCCACATTTTTTATGTTACAGCCTTATTCCAAAATAGATTAAATTCATTTATTTCCTCAAAATTCTACATACAATACCCCATAATGACAATGTGAAAAAAATATTTTTTGAAATTCTTGCAAATTTATTAAAAATAAAAAAATCTGAAAAATCACATGTACGTAAGTTTTCACAGCCTTTGCCGAGAAGTTCTAAATTGAGCTCAGGTACATTCTGTTTCCACTGATCATTCTTGACATGTTTCAGCAGCTAAATTCAGTTGATTGGACATGATTTGAAAAGACATACACCTGTCTATATAAGGTCCCAGGGTTGACAGTGCATGTCAAAGCACAAACCAAGCATGAAGACAAAGGAAGTGTCTGTAGACCTTAGAGACAGGATTGTCTCGAGGCACAACGCTGGGGAAGGTTACAGAAACATTTCTGCTGCTCTGAAAGTTCCAATGAGCACAGTGGCTTCCATCATCCCTAAGTGGAAAATGTTTGGAACCACCAGGACTCTTCCTGGAGCTGGTCGGCCATCTAAGCTGAGTGATTGAGGGAGAAGGACCGTAGTCAGGGAGGTGATGAATAACCCGATAGTCACTCTGTCTGAACTCCAGCGTTCTTCTGTGGAGAGAGAAGAACCTTACAGAAGGACAACCATCTGTGCAGCAATCCACCAATCAGGCCTGTATGGTAGAGTGGCCAAATGGAAGCCACTCACTGCCTGGATGCAAAAAGGCATCTGAAGGACTGTCAGACCATAAACCAGGCACCGCTCATCACCAGGCTAATACCATCCCTACAGTGAAGCATGGTGGTGGCAGCATCATGCTGTGGGGATGTTTTTCAGCAGCAGGAACCGGAAGACTAGTCAGGATAGAGAGAAAGATGAATGCAGCAATGTACAGAGACATCCTGAATTCCTGAAAACCTGCTTCAGAGTGCTCTTGACCTCAGACTGGGGCGACAGTTCATCTTTCAGCAGGACAATGACCCAAAGCACACTGCCAAAATATCAATGGAGTGGCTTCACAACAATTTGGTGAATGTCTTTGAGTGGCCCAGCCAGAGCCCAGACCTAAATCCTATTGAACATCTCTGGAAAGATCTGAAAATGGCTGTACACTGTTGCTTTCCATCTAACCTGATAGAGCTTGAGAACTGCAAAGAGGAATGGGCAAAAAATTCCCAAAGACATCATATTCAAAAAGACTTGAGGCTGTAATTGCTGCCAAAGGTGCATCAATAAAGTATTGAGCAAAGGTTGTGAATACTGATGTACATGTGATTTTTCCAGTTTTTATTTTTAATAAATTTGCAACAATTTCAAAAAATGTGTGTAGAACTTTGAGGAAATAAATTAATTTAATCCATTTTAGAATAAGGCTGTAACAAAAATTGTGGAAAAAGTGAAGCGCTATCAATACTTTCCGGATGCGCTGTAACATAGTGATGTTAATCAGAGCAAGGACATTTTCACAGTATTTCCTGTATAATTTTTTTTTCCTTCTGGAAAAAGTCTTATGGCTGGAATTAAAGCAAGTTTTCAAGTTTTTAAAAATAATTTTAAGGTTAATATTATTAGCTCCCTTAAGAAATATTTAGTTTTCTATTGGCTACAGAACAAACCACTGTTATCCAAAATCTTTCCTAATTATCTTATAACTTAGTTAACATATTCTTTAAATTGCACTTTAAGTTGAATATTAGTATCTTGTAAAATATGCAGAAAAATATTATGCACTGTCATTATGGCAAAGAAATTAGTTATTAGAAATTAGGAATTAAAAAAATATAAATTGTTTGAAAATCTGTTGAAAAAAAAGTCCTTTCTCTGTCAAACAACAAAATATTTTTTAAATAATTAAAATTTCAAAGAAGGGCTAACAATTTTGCCTTCAACTGTATGTATTTATACTTCATATATTCAGTCCTTGTTTTTTCGTATAATTATTATGGAAACCATAGGCATTTCAGCATGGTAATGAAGGGGTTATACCCATGATATTATGGATGATATTTAATTTGAATAAAATGTAAAATATGACATATTTCAAAACTATGTTTAAAGATGTTTTTACATTTTTATAGATTTTACATTTACATAGTGTCATCAAAGGATATTTTGCTAAGGAAAAACCCAATAAAACCCAATAAAAGTTTCTATTATTAAAATGTTGTAGTTTTAATAACAGTCATTATAAATCCTGTACCTCAAATTTGCTAAATGTTCATCAGGTTGATGTGTTTGTCATGTTTCCACAATAAAAGAGTCATTTACATGAACAATCAACTGTCTGGTTCCTATAACTTTCACCCAGGAGCAAAAATCTGCTTTATACTGAATATTTTGTTACAGTAATGTTGAAAGAATCGTAATATTCTGCTAAACTAAACCTTGGGCTGTTTCCCATCATACTTCTTTTAACCAGTGGTGCGGACTAAGACTGGATTGATGACTCATTTATGAGATTACCATAAGCCCCTCAAAAGTAACATTAATTCTCTCCGTGCTGAAAAGCTAGTTAGCTGGTTAGATGAAAACAAACACCTGTGGTGCTTTGTGCTTTACTAATGTCACATTCTCAATGAAAATAAATGACACAAGATTGCACAACCTCTGTCATCTGTGCATGAAATGGGAATTAAATGGCTTGTTCCATTGGGGCAAACAGATTTAGCATTGTTAATACAGTACACCACAGTATGATGCGCTGTTCGCAAGGTTATTTGCTCCCAAATGCATGCAAGACGGTGGCATGAGTGACTGTTTTAGATGCTCGGATGAGGCGATTCTGTTCCCAAACTTCCACAGCCCTCAATCTCTTGGGTGATCATATCTAGAGCAAAATATCTGGAGCAGCGCGGATGCTTGGTCTGTCTTCTATCACAGCACTGTTTGAGCTTATTTTAATGGAGTGCTCTCATTTTTAGAGTTCATGAGCAGATATAAATATCAAGCAGGTCAGGTGAGGTAGGACTGCAGAGACCTCCTTAAAAAAATGATTGACTGTTTTATGATCCTAATGCGACTTATGATGTTCATGCAATCAAATTTAATTCGTTAATTAAGAATCAGCAGCTGTGAAGATGCTTGTTCAAATTCACTGGATACTTTAACTTGGCCTTGGACTTTTAGACATTTGTTACAATGCTGCATTCTTTCCCATTCTTAGTGACTGTGGAAAAAAGCCAAAAGGGAGTAGTGGAAAGGGGAAGCTGGCTGAACACACAGCTCTGCAAAGCCATCTGGTTGTTTGAAATGGAAAGGAGTTTCATGGCTTTTAAGAACATTTGAGATCGTTAATGCATTTCTAAAAGGTTTTGTTTGAGTTCAGTTTTAGCAGACATATGCACAAACAAAAAGAAATTAGGAATAAAAACAATGATGACTCATCCTGCACTGCAGTTTTTGCTCACTTGAATGAGAATGTCCCTCCCCAAAGCCATCCCTGATCAGCAAATCAATATTCACGGCTGTGACGTAATATAAACCTATTTAAAGTCTATTTAAAAAAAAGAATTTGATTAAATAGAAACTGACTAAATCTGTGCTCAATATGCTGAGCATATAATATAATAAATGCAACTTAAAGATAGTGTTACATAATTTTATTATAGACCATACATTTTAAATATACTTCTAATATAGTTTTTTTTTTTGTTTGTTTGTCTAGACTAGTGGTTCCCAAAGTGGTGGTCGGGACCCCCTGGAAAATGACCGGACAGGGGGTCGCTTGGTGATTTCCAAATAAATTAATTTTAATCCAAAAAAAATAAATTTTATTAAACTATTAGAATTGCCATATTTTATTAAAAACGCAGAGAAGATAAAAATAGTAGTTAATAGTTACATAAAAAAGAAACAACATGCAAATAACAATTCTTTTTTTCATAGGATTGGTGTGTTTAAGTTAGATTAACACCACAATAGTGTCAGCTGCAGCAGATTGGATTTATAGCACCAGGTTAAATTTTCTGACACCCAGTGGTGTAAAGTAACAAATGACAAATATTCAAATTACTGTAACTGAGTAGTTTTTCTCAAGAATTGTAATTTACTAAGCAGTTTTATTAAATGTGTACTTTTACTTTCCCTTGAGTACATTTTTAGTGCAGTATCAGTACTTTTACTCCACTACTTTCCTTCAACCTGCAATCACTACTTTATTTTTTCTTGTCTATGGGGATTAGAAAACGTCCAATCTAAAATCAATCAAATATGTTACATTTTGGTTGCCATCCCTGATGAATAAATGTCAGAATTTCCCGTCAATATGACGTTGGTTTAAGATGTTGGCTCGACGTTGGATTTTGGTCACTTTCTAACACAGCCAGGGCTTGACATGAACTTTTTTGATCACCAGCCACTGTGGCTAGTAGATTTCCAACATTACTAGCCACTCGCCATTTTCACTAGCCACACTTTTCTTGTTGAGAAAATATATTATATATGCATAAATTTGACTGACATGCTAAAATGACCTGATTTAGATGTTGTGTTATGTCCACATGCCTCCTCATTCATTTGACTTCTTGTGTGTATTGTGTATTAGCTTGCTCAGTGTGCATGAGCAAATGGGTTGTGTCGCAATACAATCAGTTTTTATTTCACATGACTTTTCAGGGCTCAAAATTAAGGATTTACCAAATTTATCTCTGACCACACCAAATAAGTGTTTCTTAGCCACAATTTTTTAATGTGTCAAAACAAGGAAAATATAGCTGTATAGGTGCACTTTTTAATTAAACAAAACTTTCCTATAAAAAAGCATTACATTTAAAAAAAGAATTATTGTCATGTATCTAAAATATGCACAATAATCTCTCTGGCTAAAAGATCACCAGTTAACTACACAAAAACGGGGAGTAATCTCCCATTAAAGCAATGTTATTGTAAAAAAATATAATTAAACCATATTAACAAAAATAACTGTAAGCAAAAGAAAGCAGGTGAAACATAATTGATAATGAAAGGATGATTACATGCACATGGTTAATATAGGCCTGTTAATAATCTGTTCAAAGAATAATTAAAATGAAAGCAGTGACCGCTGCTGCTTACAAAATAATGTGTGTATTTTTTTATTTATTTTGAGCTCTTAAAAGCAGCAGGACTGTGGGTGCATGATCATCGCTCTTTGTCCAGTCTATTTCAAAGGGAACCGATTGCACCAGTTGTGCTTCCTCCACACGGTTGCTTCGCGCAAGTAAACGGGAGCGCGCACGCTTTTTAACAGTTACGCACATCACATCACCTGTTCATCATCACATCACATCAATAGTTATTTTTGTCAGTCATGCTGCTTCTCGATTCTAAGATCACATATGCATGAGTATTGGGCCACGCTTATTGTCGAACCCTGCTTTTAAGAAAACTACAATTAAAAATGATTTCTAACCAGCCAAAGTGGTTAGTGGAGGTGTCTGTCTTTCCGCCAGAGCTAAAATCTAACCGCATTTGGCGGGTTGGCGGGTGTTAATGTAAAGCCCTGAACACAACCTAAAATCAACCAAATATCAACATCATTTGACGTTGTTGTTGGACATCAACATAACGCTGGCTAGACATTGAATCTTGGTCACCTGACATCACAACCTAAATCTAACCTAACATAAATGACTTATGACGTTGTGTGCCCTGCTGAGCAATAACTAAATGCACTACAGAATGTTACGTCTACACACATCCACAAATTACATGTAAATTCATCAGCTTTCTAAAGCGTAATACTCAATACTTACTACTCTTGAGTACTTTTAAAAGGGCTACTGTTTACTCATATCTTGAGTAAAATTTACAACAGATACTTTTACTCTACTTGCGGTCTCCAAAATTAAACAAAGAATAGACTTGTGCTGAAAACATTGTGCCCACCAGTCTCTTTAGGTGAGGTTAATATTAAACTAAACAAATTAATAAATGACTATAAAATTATATGGTTGTTAGACTGTTTTTCGTGTCATCAATATGCTTTAGTTTATATAGGCCTTTTGTTATGCGCGCGATGTATGTATACTATTTATAACTACCTCCAAGGAATTTGGGGGTCGCGAGTCACTGGCATTGTCATTTTGGGGGTCATGAGCTGAAAAGATTGGGAACCCCTGGTCTAGACAGTCAATATCATTATTTTTTACCTAAATTTTTAAGTTTTGCCTCTTCATAAGATTTCCATCAAACAACAAAGAGGGCACATGTTGCTCGGGGCATTGTGCCTAAGGCGAGGCACTGCAGTGACTTTCGTACCTCCCTTTTTTCTTTATATTGTATCACTCTGCAGAAGGCAGCGCGTCAGAGATATGAGTCTGTCGTTTCTGTAGCAGCCTGCATTATTAGCATTCACTGTGTCCTGGTGAAATCGCTTCACCAGTCTTCACATATGTTGTACTTTCACTTCTGTACTTCTATCTCACACCATCTGGCTCACAGAAGCAATACTGGGCTTAGGCCAGCTTGGTCCAAACCCCAATCGTGCTGCGTTCAGCAGCTCTTTGATTATCTCACTAATTCCTCCATACACCCTGGTCTTATAACACTCTTTCTACAACTGAAAACACAGGATGAATGTGTTTGGACTGGACTTTTGAGACTATGTAAGGACTTATGTTGCATTTGTGTCATGTGATTTCTTCCCATTAGCTTTACACAGATATCCTCTTATCGTAATTTACACTTAAAACTCTAAACCCCTTACTTCTGACTGTAATCCAAACATCCATGATGGCTTATTAAGAGGACTCTTGCTGGACTGTCCTTGAAATGCATTGAACTAAGGTTGTCTGTATACTGTATCTTGGAGTCATTTTCTAAATGAATGAAGATTGATAGCTATGCCTGCAGGGACATTCTTTTTGGTTAACATTAATCAATCATATGTCTGCTATTGACATTCAAGTGAGCAAAATCAATGTGCTGTTGTTAAGAGACAAGCTTTGGAGGATTACGCTCTGGCTGCTGTGTTGGGAATTTTGGTAGGTTTCAATTTAGTGTTTAGCCCTTTTAACGAAAAAGATTTGCCCTGTAATTTAGACGAGTTTTAACCGTCTTCAGAATATTGTCTTCACAGTTTGAAGAGTAACTAATGTAAAGTAGTGACACTTTGTAAAACAAATTGTGTTCACTTTTTCACTATGCTTTCCATTCAGTTATATACCAAGGATATAATCTTACTCTAATAATTATATTTATTATAATGAAAAAGAAAAATCTGATTGCACTCTATTTGTTGTTATATAATAATTTGTATATTAGCCAAATACTTTAAAAAAAAGAGTAGCAAATTATGAGTTATGAAATTATTAACTACTTAAACACTTTGAAAAGCCAACAGGAATAAGGATCATTAATCATAAGGGATTTGTAGCATGTGCAACATTTGCAATGCTTAAACATCAGAATTACTTTTAACTAGTGTACTTGTCTATGCTGCACGTGTTTTAGATGAGTAAGGGTTTCAGGGTAGATAAATGTTTGTTACTCATTATCAGTAAAAAAAAACATGTGTTTCTTTCAGGACAAAGGACTCTGCAACACAAAAGTGATGTTCTTGAGACGGTTGTATTAGTGAACCCCTCAGAAGATACTGTTATCTCTGAGGTAAGTTATTTAAAGCAAATCTCTTTTAGGTGCCATATGTTTGTAATAAAGATTAATGGATAGGTTTAATGGTACACTGAATAACCTTGCTGAAGCCTAACCTTCCAACAAACAGACTGAATCTATTTGACTAATGTGTTTTAAATACCCTCTATGTCTCTTGTTGTGTCCTAGATCCATTGTCTTGTATCTGACCCAGCTGTGCACAAGCTGTTGGTCCTGAGTGGGCAGAGCTCTGACCAAGGTGACCTGGTTCTCCAAACTGGAGTGTTCAGTCATCAGACCTTCTTACGCGTGTTTGCTGAACCTGGGGTGAGTTTGGATATATATATAACTATTCAGACTGATAAAAATGCAATATATATTGACTAATTTTAGATTTGTTTTCATCATGTAGGTCAGCCATTTGCTGGGTAAAGCCAGCTCTGGACAGCGGGCATCACTGACTGTGTCTTGCCGTAGTGACGCAGGCTGGAGCTCTCTGGGGCAACAGCAACGCATTAGGGAGTTGCTGAATTATACACTAAATCCAGAGCCCATACTCCCTAAGATGGAGGGGGTTACTGAGTTTACTGAATACATATCTGAGACTGTGGATGTACCATCCCCATTTGACCTTCTTGAGCCTCCAACCTCTGGAGGATTCCTGAAGCTCTCAAAGCCTTGCTGCTACATCTTTCCCGGTGGACGGGGGGATTCTGCGCTTTTTGCTGTCAATGGTTTCAACATTTTGATTGATGGTGGCTCTGACAGAAGGTCATGCTTCTGGAAGCTTGTCAGACATTTAGATCGTATTGATTCTGTCCTTCTTACCCATATTGGTGCTGATAATCTTCCTGGGATCAATGGACTTCTTCAAAGGAAGGTTGCAGAGCAGGAGGAGGAGCAGTCTCAAGGCTCAACTACCTACAGTGACTGGATGAAAAACCTGATATCACCAGAGCTTGGAGTAGTGTTCTTCAATGTACCTGAAAAGCTTCGGACATCAGAATCGAATTTAAAAGTCAAGCGAAGTATTGAGGAAGCATCTCTAACTTTGCAATACCTCAACAAGTTGGGAATAAAACCTGAGCCTCTTTTTCGAGTGGTTAGTAATACCATTGAGCCCATCACTCTTTTCCACAAGATGGGTGTAGGAAGGTTAGACATGTTTGTCTTAAACCCTGTGAAGGACAGTAAGGAAATGCAGTTCCTCATGCAGAAGTGGGCAGGTAACAGCAAGGCCAAGACAGGGATAATTCTTCCCAATGGAAAAGAAGGAGAAATATCTGTACCGTATTTGACGTCTATTACTGCTCTCATTGTATGGCTCCCTGCCAGTCCCACAGAGAAAATCGTAAGGGTTTTATTTCCTGGAAATGCACCACAAAACAAAATACTTGAAGGGCTTGAAAAGTTGAAGCACCTTGATTTCTTGCGGTATCCAGTAGCCACACAAAAAGACATAAATTCTGGTGTTTCACCTTCAGCAGTAAAACAAACAAAACTAAAGCAAAGGACTGACAGCAAAGAAAGTCTAAAGTCATCTCCCAAGACTCACACACCAGCCAAGCCTTCTAAGAAAGAAACAGACGAGCATGAGGATGTATCTGTAGTCGAAACAAAGAGTGACTCTGTCAAAGAGAACAAGGTTGAGAAAAAAGAAGAAAAGAAACACACCAAGTCATTGAAACCAAAAGCAGAAGTCACAGAAAAGAAAAAGTTATTGAAGGAAAAACCACTAAAAAAACACCCGAAGGAAAGGTTGTCTAAGATGGATGAAAAGAAAGACAAAGAAAAGAGGGAAATTAAGAAAGAAAACGTGGTGAAATTAAAAAAGATGATACAGTGAAAAAAGATGAGAAAAAAATTAAAGCCAAGGACAGTTCTAAACCTGAATTGAGGAAAATAACTAAACCTGAACTGAAACCTTTCACACCGGAGGTCAGGAAGACCCTCCATAAGGCTAAAACCCAAGGGAAGCCCAAATCAATAAAGAAAAAACCTACAACTGCCAAAGCAGAGAGTGCAGAAATTACAGTAGAACCAGTAGCAGAGAAGACTGAGCTTGAGAAGCAGGAGAATGGGACAATAGAAGCCATATCTGCTCCAGAAGATTTAATAAAGACTTTAATAAAATTAAACCCACTGAAGTGACATATCACTCAGAATACCCTAAAAGTGACCTTACTGTCCCTGAATTACCAGCTGAAAAAGATGTTGAACCCTCAAAGTCTGCAGAGGACAGAGTTGGAGAAAACGATATAGTGGAACAGAAAACTAAAGTGGAAGAAGTATCTGCATCAGCAGAAATTCAAGAAGCGTCATCAGCTGATGTGAAAGAACAAGATGAGCCCCAAACTTCAGAAATAGAGAAATTTGAGGATGAGGGTGCTGCAATTGAAGATGAAGATGAGGAGGAGAATGATATACAGCCTGTTAAGAAAAAGACTGACGATGAGGAGGAGGAAGATATGGGAATTGGAGATGAAGAGGACGAAGGGCCAGCAAAAGAAACTAAAGACCTGGAGGGAGTGGACAGAAAACATGAAGTTGAGGAAATGGAGAAGCAAAAACAAGTGGAGGAAAGAAGGACTGAAGCTGAAGACGAGCAGTTTGAAGAAGAGGACGTGATCGAAAAAGCTGAGCTGGAGGAGGCTGAAGATTTAGATGCCATTGCAGATGAAGAAATTAAAGAGCTCTCACCTGAGAAAGTCAAAGACGAAGAGGATGCATACTTGTCAAATATTGGAGGTGTCACAGCTGGCATTACCTCTACAGCGCAAGGAGCTGCTGCAGCAGAAAACTTATCATACATCCAGGATGAAACCATCCCAGGTTACTCTGAGACTGAGCAGACCATTTCAGATGAGGAGATCCACGAAGAAGCAGAGGACAGGATACCACACCTTCAGTATGAGGTTGGAAGCTATGATGTCTCTGTCCCAGACCAACCAGGCTCATTTGATGCCATGCATGGAATGAGAGAAATGCAAGCTGCTGCAATGGGCAATGGAACCAGCAAAGTATTGATGGATGCACAGGAACCAGCAATTTCTATCTACACCAGCATTCTTGCAGCTCCATTAGCTGAAGAAGAACATGTTTCTTCAGCGACATCCATAACAGAGTATGACAAACTGTCTTCTCTACCCACTTCCATTGCCGAAGATCAGTCAGTGGCATCAGTCACAGCACCTCAGACTGAAGACACAGGAAAAAGCTCCCTGGTCTTGGACACTGTTCAACCAATTACACAGACTGAGGCAACCCAAGGGAAAGACTACTTACATTCAGCTGGAACCATCTCACCAACATCCTCCTTAGAGGAAGACAAGTGCTTCAAGTCCTCTCCCTCTGATGAATCCCCTCCACTTCCCTTAGAAGGCAAAACTGAGGGAATTGAGATGGCTGCTCATTATGATGACGAAGAGGAGGATGAATATGATCAAACGCCAAATGTTGACATTTCACTCGAAAAGTTACAAGAAGGATATGCCTCACCAGATAAACTTGAACACAAGGACAAAGAAATGGACAAACCCAAAAGTCCTGTGCCTTTAGTTCCTGATATGTCAACTTTTGAAAAATCCTCAACTCCTGAGACGGAGAAGGCATCGGTATCATCTCCTAAGGAGGATATGTCTTTCAAAGAACAAACAATTCTCTCTTCCCCATCTCACAGTGTTTCTAAGCTTCCTGTGTCTGAAGCTAGTGTTTATCCAGAGGTAGAAGACCGGTGCATTAGCCCTGATGACAGCACTGTAAAAATGGCATCTCCTACACATTCTGGACCACCTAGTGCTTCTCACTCTCCCCTTAGAATGTCACCGGTGGAAGGAAAGGATAAAGTGCTCCTTAAAGACACTCATCAAGAACAAGGAGTGCCACTTAGCCCTACTGAATTTAAATTTGAAAAGGAAAGTGAAAAACAAGAATCTGACATTTTAGATGAGAAGGAAAAACCTCAAGTAGAGAAAGAAGAAAAAAATATTATTCAGAAAGCAGTCACTGCACCATCCCCACTTGTTGATGACTTCTTGGCTAAAAAGGAAAGTGAGTCAGTTCCACCACCAAAAGATGTAAGTGATACAAAGGTAATGCCTGATCCAAGTGTTGAAAAGAAAGTTGAAGTTGAAGAGGACTTAAAAAAGGCAGAGGATAAAGATAGCAAGTTATCAGATGATCATGACGTTAAAGAAACTTGTGATTTAAAACTGTCTACAGAAAAAGAGAAAAAAGAGCAAGAGGGAAAAAAGGAGGGTGAGGGTGATGCTGAAGAGAAGTATAATGATAAAGACCAGTTCTTAAAATATGCAGAGGTTTCAGATAAAGGTGATGGGAAATCAGAACTGGAGAAAGCTTCACAGCCCTCTAAAGAGGATTTTGATAAGAAAAACGCAAATGAAGAATTTCAAGATAAAAGTTATCTAGCAGTATTGGAAGGACTAGAGATAGCGAAACAGGTGAAACAAGTAGAAGATATTCATCCAGAGAAACCTGAAATATCTTCTAAATTAGACAAGGAATCCAAGGAAAAAGATGTGACTGGTGCATCCTGTCAGTCCTTAGAAAGCCCAGACATCAAAGCAGAAACATCAACATCTTCTGAATCAACAAAAATAGATACAGAGACACATCGCACTATAGAGACAGACATAAAAACTAAACCTGAGAAAACTTCAGAGCAGAAACCCGAGTCAATTGATACTACAACTGAACAGGTGGCTTTGACGGAAACTGATTCTTCTGTCAGTATAGCCCAGTTTACAGAAGACACAGATGGCCTCAAATCTCTAACACAACAACTAGGTGAAAAAACAGATGTTACCTTGAAAGAAGAAAAGGCGGAAAGTAAAAGTGTGACTGGCCTGACATATGAGAATATCACTACAGCTGCCAAAGAACATGATGAATCTTGGAATAAAAGTGTGGAGGAAGTAAAATCTTCGACACAAGAGCAAATTTCCCTTTTAAAAACAGATGTTCAATCTACAGAGATGCATCTGGATAAGTTCATTATGGAGAAAGATATCCCCTCTAAAGATGATGAAGAATTTAAATCGAAGTCAACACAAGAGATGGAAGCACATGTATTAGGGGAAATTTCTGCTGAGACTAAAATTACTAGTGAAAAGGATGAGGTCTTGAAGCAGAAGCTAATGGAAGAAACCCAAAATACACAACAATTACAAAAAGCAGACATATCATCCAAAGCAGAGCCTCAAATGTCACATTCTGCAGGGTTAGAGGACACAGATGATGGACACCAAACTAGCCAAGATATAGAGAAAAGTGTAGAAGACAATAAATGCAAAACACAAATATCCATTTCAGACAAATTAGACTTCCCACCAACAGTAGACCAAGAATCTAAAGCAGAAAAAGCAGAACTGAGCCAAGATCAAGTCTCACTGCCTGAATCTGAGAAATTAGATTTGTCTGCTGAGAAAGATCAAGAATGCAAAGAGGCTGTGAAAATACCTAGCAAACCAAATGAAGAATCTATAGAATGTCAGATTTATGAAAAGAAGGATGAGCTTAGTATCTCTAAATCTGTTTTTGAATCTGAAGTACAAAGTGAACTCCAACCAATAACATCAGACAAAGAAGGTTTGCATACTAAAGAAGATGAAAGTACCAAAGTCACATTCGTCAAATCTGAACAATCAGTTGAGTTTGAAGAAATATCCTCAAAACCATATGAATCTAAATATAAATGTGTGGAAGAAACTCAACTTCAGGTATCTAAAGATCAATCAGTTCCTGAGAGTTCGATTACAGCTGCTAAGAAGGACCAACTGTATGAAGAAAAACAAACTGAAGAGACTGAAACAAAAGCAACTCAGTCAAGTATGGAGACAGATGTACCACCTGACACAAAACAAGAATTTGAGGCCACATCTGTGGAAGACAAAAAGACAGAACTGATTTTATCAGAATCAAAAACTGTGGATTCAAAAGCAGAACATGATACTCTAGAGGCAGAGACAAAAGGTGAGCTTACCACTGTAGAAGATAAAACAACTGAATCAAAAGTTAGCAAAGAGACCGAAGAAAATATATTAAAAGAAGATGCATCGAAATTAGTATTAGATGAACCAGACACTAAAATGGACTTGGGAGCTAAAGAGAAATCTTTTGTAGAATATTCAGAACAAACAAGTGAGACCTCAAATCTAGGCTGTAAAGAAAAAGAAGAAACAAAAGAACATAAAGAAGACATCAATATGGACACATCGTTACAAGAAACAGATACTTTCCAATCATCAGACATTGGATTCAAATTAAATTTAGATTATAAAGAAAAATTCATTGAAGAAACCCCCTCAGCTGTAGACAAAACTAAAGACGGCAAGTCAACCTTTGAAACTACATTTCCAACCAAATTTTCAGATGAAGATGAAAGTACTGAGGAGGATGAAGGAGATGCTGTTTGTATGGGAGGGGCTGGCTCAAGGCCATTATCAGTGGAACCTTGGAAGTTAGAAGAACCAAAGGAAAACATTTCTGCACAACTATCAGAACCAAGTATACAAAAGGAAGGAAGTGTTGCCCATTCAGAAGAGTTGAATAAAGATTGCAGTGGAAAATCAACTGAACCAGAGGAGTGTAAGGTTGATGCCACATCAACTGCACCTTCTACTGCAGATAAAAGTAGTAAAGCTGTCTCAGAGATTCTAACTGAGACTAAACCAACAAGTATTACACTTCCCTGCTCTGACAGTCAGGCAAGTGGTGAGGATGGCCAACATGAAACATTATGTTCAAAGGAGCTTCAAACCCGAGACGGAGGCTGGAGAGGGAAAGGGAGGGAGAAAGAGAGGTTGCCTCTCCAGGGTTAGAGTCACATTCTGATTTTCAAAAGTCTGACAGTGCTGATGAGAAATGTGCAGAGACGGCTGATAGTGAGAGAATGAAATCTGATGACAAGGTTACTATGAAGTGGGAAAAAGAAAGCTATGAGGCTTCTAAATATGAGCCTTATGAAAACCAATTTCAAAAGACAGTGACAAAGAAAGAGAGGAAGAAGACCAGTACCCAGATTTAGATTACATTCGAAAAACAAGTCAGGCAATGGAGCTTGGAGCTACTTGTTCAGTAGAGGAACAAAGTGACGATGAGCCGGTGTCTTTTAGCAAGGTTGATTACCAGACTTCACCAAGTATTTACAGCAGCCAAAGTGCCTACTCAGAACAAGACAAACAAGGACCTATACCAAGAGGAAGAGTGGTTCGAGAAGAGAGACAGATTACTTCTGTTGACAGCAGTTCTACATATGACAGCAAAGATACTTTAGCAGCAGGTTCAAGCTTTTGTGCCTCTAGTGATACGCAAGACAAATCAGAGAAATTGGAAAGAGAAGAAAAAGAGAAGGAGAAAGAGGACACACATTCTCCACCTCTATCAAAACCTGATGGAAGTCATGTTAAACTGTCAGATATAGAACCATGTACATCTGCTTCCAGCCTTTCAAAGCCTGATATGCAAGACAGGGATCATAAAGTAGAAGAAACCACTGACAACACCTCATTTAGAAGACTTGGACAAAACCAAACCCCCTTTGACGCAAGCTTCCCCTCCCCAAGGGCTTCTCACACCATCCCAAGATCAAAGTGTTCAAAGCCTAACAACTTCATCAGGATCTGCCTATGATGAAAACAAAACAGGAAGTACAATCTCAGGTGAAGGTAAAGATAAAAATAAACTGGGTTCTGATGATAGCAAAGATGACCCATTTTCTTCTGGTCGGTACTCACCACCTGAAAAGGACTTGCTTTCTGCCAGGGTATCACCTAAGGATCCCTGCCCAACCACTCCGGGTTCTTCAGGGCAATCTGGAAAAGTTGACGACAATGTTCTTGCATTTGAGTGTACCATCAAAACAGATTCAATTTCCAGCAAACCTTTGGTTGTGTGCACAGAGGGAGAGGAATGCTTGGTCAGAAGTCAAAAAATATTTGCAGAAGAAGAGGATGATTTTGAGGATGAAGAAGAGGAAGAGGAAGATGCAAGTGACTTGGATATTGAAAAGGGTGCTAGAGAGTTGTCTGAGAAAGAGTCTAAAGCAGTATTTGATACCACAAGTACATCAAAATCACCTAAAGGAAAAGAAAAAGACTCTGTTGGTTCCTTAGCCTATGGTGGAACAGCAGAGGTTCTACAGACAGGGAAAATTGTTGACTCATCCACAGACAAAACGGAGTCCCTCACAACAAAGCTGTCATCAGTACAAGGAGAGGACTATGAAGTTATTGACAAGGAGGTTGAAAAGTCCAAGAAGGAAGATACTAGTTCAGTCCAATCTGAGACATCCGAACCCAGCGATGACAAACATGAACAACAGAAAACTGATAAAAAGCCTGAAGTGTCTGAATCCCTAACTGCCACTCAAGCGCCCATGTCTGATGGAACTTACTCATCATCTTCATCTATTAGTTACTCTTCTTCAACATCTGCATCATATTCAACTGGCCAACATATAGGAGATGGGCTAGAAACACATATTAATGTTCCTAGTTTTCAACTAAGGTCAGATGGGGACACTGTATCATATGAGTACTCTTCCCTAAAAGAGGAAGAGTCGCCCACTATGGATTTACCATGTTTAAAAAAGGACGAATACATGGAAGTCTCAGATCGATTGACACATGCTACGACAACAGCTGAATCAATATCCAGTCTTGCTAGGTTTTCTCCTCTTAGTCCCCTGGAGGAATCCAAATCATTTCTTCAAGATCAAACATCATCGGCAGAGGAAAAGTCAGAGGAAGATATGTCAAGCATTAAATCCGACAAAGATCATGTCTCTGATCCTAAGCATGTAGAACCACATTCCTCAAAAATGCCAGAATCGTTAACTTCTAAGCATGCAGCTCAAACAACTGAGGTGGCATCTACAACATCTCTCAAGTTTGAGATAGCACCTTTGGAGAAAGCTGACTCCAAGGACAAACACTCAGAAGAAAAAGTCTCTGATGATGAGCCTGAGAATAACAAAGGCAATTTTGAGGAAGGAACACTGCCTTGCAGAATTGAGTGTGACAAATCATCTTCATCTGAGCAACACACTGATGTAAATGTACTCTCAACCAAAACATTGCATTCATTTGAGCTGAAATGCAGCTCTGAACCAACAGAAATGGCAAGTTCTCAAAAGGTGCCAGTCATAACATGTGGGCCCCTGAGTGCAAGCACACTAAGCGAACAAATCATGAAGCAAGAATGGGAAGAGAAGTCTGAACAAATTAAAGGTTTTCCTGAGAAAGTAGAAGAGAGGTTTGATGTGAAAGAAGAAAAGTTGAGCCAGGCAAAATGTGAAGAGGTGATAGTAAAGCATAAAGAAATTGTGGAAGAACAGATACAACCTGAAAAGAAGTGTGAAGTAAGGTCAGAAAAGATGGTAGAGATCCTAGATGGCAAGAAATCAGAGAACAAGAATGAAAGTGAAGGGAAACCCAAAGAGTCAGAAGAAAAAGAGGAGGTAAAACAAGCTGAAATCTTAGTAGAAAAGGAAAGCAAAGAAAAAGACAAAGAGAGTAAAAAGCAAACTGAAGAAATGATAATGGAAAAATATAGCAAAAAAACAGATGTACCTGAGTCTAGCCAGCATGCTGCCATTTCTTCCACAATGGAACATGAAGATATTGTATGTCTAAAGGCTCCACCTGGCTATGGGGAAGATGTTTACGAAGATATAGACAGGGAAGAATCGGATGAAGAGAAGGAAGTGAAGTATGATTCTAAAGAATGTCCATCAAGTCAACCATCAGGAGCGCAGGCTTGTTACACTGAAGTCTCCAAGAAAGCAGATGAGGGATTCACTCGACCTTCTGACCTCAGTATGGAGGCCACGTCCTCTCATTCACCTTCACTTTTCAAACATCGTAAAGGAGATATTTCTCCATCCTTTATTAACCCAAGCCCACATGACCTGTCAAGTGAGGAGGGAGACGAAGATGCCAGAAGTGATCATTCAGGAGATGATGATGGTGATGAGCGTGAGCAGCACTCTGTCAAAAGGCGATCCCACAAGCAACAGCATCATCATCAGCAAAGTCGTCACGAGGAAGGCAAAGAGGATCACACGGCATAATGGGTGGTACTTCAACTGGCCACGGCATTATGCTAGCAGGAGAGGAAACTCCTCCTACATCATTGAGCGAGTCGCTCCCATCTCAATCTGATTCAGATGTTCCTCCAGAGACTGAGGAATGTCCATCAATTACAGCAGAAGGAAACCTTGACTCTGATGAAGATGCAGAACATCTTCCAGTGGACAAATGTCTGCAGCTGGCGGCAGTGGAGGAAGCCATCATTCCTCCTCCCCGAGGAGCCATGATCCCCCTCCCATCCCAATGAAAGACCCTCTTCCACATCCACCACATCCTGATGTGTGCATGATTGACCCAGAAGCACTTCTTAATGGTCAGATCCACACAGAAAGACCAGTCAAGAAAGACCTTAAAACAAATAGAGGTTTGAGGAAGACACTAGGAAAATCTGCTTCGCCAGCACGTAAAGGAGATGCAAAAACCAGGAGATCGACTACCCCTGTGAAACAGACATCCAAAGACTCCTCACCTCATACTCTCAAAAGAAAAGATTCAGAGAAGACATTTCGTTTGTCAAAAATGTCTGAGACAGAGGGATCCAGGGGAGACTCAGGAAGAGGGCTGGTCAATGGCGTTAAGAGTAATGCAGGTACAAATATTAGGGATAAGTTATCAGATGATATAGAGATGATAGAACCTTGCCTTTGCTGACAATTAACGTTTTTAATTTGAATTCATGAATTCAGAATCAGTTTTATTGCCAAGTGTGCTTCACACACACAAGGAATTTGTTTTGGCAACAGAAGCAACAGAAGCTTCCAGTGTACATAAAGTGACAACACAAAATTAAATATGAGAAAAGAAAAAAGGCGATAAACATTAAACAGAGATGCAGTTAGTCAAAAAGATTGTGTCATAATTCCTAAATTCACTAGTTTTTTTTAGTTTTTAATTGATTTATTTACTACTGCAATTCGGTCCATTTAACAGTGAATAACAATAACAAACATACATATCAGAATAATATCTCGACTGCACAGCAATGGTCTTGCACTAGATCACACTGTTGATATTAATCAATGTTAATTAACCAATGTTATTATTTTAGCTTCCAACCTGAAATCCAATGCTGGGACTCCACCAGGACCACCCATCTATGTCGACCTAGCTTACATTCCCAACCACTGCAGTGCTAAAAATGTTGATCAAGAGTTCTTCAAGCGAGTGCGAGCAGCATACTACGTTGTCAGTGGAAATGATCCAGGGAGTGGTGAACCCAGCCGTGCAGTTCTAGATGCACTCCTAGAAGGGAAAGCACAATGGGGCACTAATCTCCAGGTACAACTTTACTTCATACTAAAACAGAATATCAGATTTCATGAGTGTGTCTCAATCAGCAAGCTAGCTCCCAAGTTCATGTATCAGTATGTCATGTACACATGTTTGGGCACTGGTCAGGGCAGTAAAAAAGGACCCTGATTCACTACACTTTGGGACACTTATGGTGACATGAATATGTCATTGCTGTACAATGTCGGTAGTATAAAGAACATCCGTTAAAGGAACATAGTGAGCAAAAATGCTTAATGACATTCACAGTGCATAGTGGGACTTTTCAGGCAGCGAACATTTCTGTGCACTTGAAGAATTTTGCAATTAACACACCCCTTAAAATGGGCCTGATCAGTTGATTGAAACACACCCCATGTCAATGGGAGTAATCCCATAAAAACAGTGGGGTCTGGGAACACAAAATTATGTAAGACAATTATGTAATTATTAAGACAAATGTTCCATCCCAAATGACACACTATAAACTATACTAATAACTAGGACCAGACCAAAGATACTGACATTTTTTTGCTATTTCGGCATAGAATCCCGTAAAATATCTTCAGATTTATGTGGAATAATTTTAGGAGTATAAGAACTAAAAACGGGTGCCGACACAGCGGAATAAAATGACAACAGACAGCGGATGCCTTTTCAGCTGCAACCCAGTACTGGGAAACATCCATACACACTCATTCACACACATACACTACGGTCAGTTGAGTTTATTCAATTCATCTCTACCGCATGTCTTTAAACTATGGGGAAACCGGAGCACCCGGAGGAAACGCACGCCAACACGGGGAGAACATGCAAACTCCACACAGATATGCCAACTGGCCCAGCCAGGACTCGAACCAGTGACCTTTTTGCTGTGAGGTGAGAGGGGCTAACCTACTGAGCCATCGTGTCGTCTAAACTTCAAACATGAAATAGAAAAAAACTATAACTTTAGAGTTTAGAGTAACAATAAGTTTAGAGTGCACCTACAAATAAAACAAGCAGGTATCTCATATATCTACTAAAAGAAAATAATACTTTACAAACTGTATTGTAAACAAATCATATAAACATTTGTATATTAGGCAATAATACTACAGAAAATAATATAAAAACTGAACAAATATATATTTATACACATTTACATAAGTAAATAAATAGACTCAATAACTGCACATGCAGATTCTATGTGGGCTTACTAATGACACACTATTCACTTATACATTATGCACTCAACCATGTAGTGTACAGTATGTGTTTGTGTCATCTTAAATGGAACACTAACCTTTTTTTCTAACCAGAAATTCAAACATTTTGATATCGACATTTAACGGTTGCCAGATTAGTGAAATTACCACAAAGTAAGTGCTACCGCATTCACCATTGGGAGATGACATACACGCTTGTGTAGGAGAATTTTTCTTGCAAAAAATGATGTAATCAAATCTTAGGGCCCTATCATACACCTGGCGCAATAAGGCGCAAGATGTGTTTGCCGCGATGTGTTGCTATTTTCAGACCAGCCCAACCCTAATTTTCATGTTTTGCACCATGTTGTTTAAATAGCAAATCCATTTGTGCCACTTTGTTGACTCATGGGCATGCTAGTCTAAAATAGAAGTGTGTTAAGGTGCATCATTGGTGCGTTGCTTTTTTGAAGAACTGAAAAAGGCAACATTGACCATTTAAAAGCTGGTCTAAAGTCCAGCGCAGAGCACGTTAGTTATGCACCTATATGGGTTCAAACGCATACACATTGCTTAATAGACACAGGATATCTTTACATATGAAAAAAATAAAGGATTAAAATGTTACAAAAAATATTATTTTCTACATAAATATAAAAACCACTGCCTCCATGCCTCATCTTGGGTTTATTTAAGTTTATTCATAACAGTTTGCTTTTGTATAATGCTATTATTATTAGCAGTATTATTTATTATATGCATATTTATATTTGTTTTAATAAAAACAAGTTTAGACTTGTCCACCTGTCAGGTTTTATAGACGTATGCGTCACCATATGGGGCATAAGTATAGGCCGCGTGTTTGGATATAACTCAGTTTTTTGACCACACATCATTATTATTGTTCATTTGCTGGAAATTAGAACTGAATTTAGAAATAGTTTTGAAGCAAATCTTTGCGATTATCAAATGAAATTAAATATGTAGGCTAATGGATGTCTTTAGTGGAGTGAGTTTCCACCGTTTCGTTATCCACGAAAGTAAAGGAGTAAAGAGTAAAAGTAAAGAGAAAGTAAAGAGGCCAAATGGTGGATGCTTGTTCTTTATCCTTGCGCAGATGGTCTGTTTAACTGTTTTCTCGCTAGTGAAGCATTTCGTTTTTCCATTCACTTTTTCCACTTACAAAGTCCGCCATGTAAATATCAAATGCGTCATGGTGTGACGCAACTGATTCTTAAAGGGAATGGGAGATGAGACTCTGATTGTTTTAATGCATGTTATGCTCAAAACACACCCATAACTCATTAAGAGAATAAGCGCAACCCTGTTAGACCATGTGTTGGGGCGCAAAGCATATTTTTCCATCCTTAAAATAGCAAAAGTGGATCTAGACATGCCCTTAATGCTTTTGCGCCATGCATGCGCTTTAGATTTTGCACCTAAAGTAGATTGTTAAAATAGAGCCTTCAGTATCTGATAACTTCTCCACTTCTGCTATTTAAGCAAAGTTGCGACTGCTGAGTGCATGAAGTGCATCAGTTGTATAAGTACATTATCCAGGTATTTAAAGTGCACTTATTCCTTTTAAAAATTTTGGTGTAAATTCACTACTTACACTATACTACAAAATGAGATCAAATAATGCATAAGTATGCAATTTGGGATGTACCTACTGTAGTTTTTTTGCATTAATTGATGAAAATACATGGTGCATTTATATTTTAATAGTTTATTTGTCTCATATTTGAGGGTCATTGAAATCCAATTGTTTGAAAACCCATCTAAAAGGTTTTGCATGCAGAAGAGCACCCTATTTTATAGTTAATCTGCCAATCTTCTTCTCATTTAGGTCACTTTAATCCCTACACACGACACGGAGGTAACTCGGGACTGGTATCAGCAAACCCACGAGAAGCAGCAGGACCTGAATATAATGGTCCTGGCCAGCAGCAGCACAGTGGTCATGCAGGATGAATCTTTCCCAGCCTGCAAAATAGAATTTTGAATTGGTTTTCTATTTAGAGCTTGCCATTCATTCCTCATTCATTTCTAATCTTTTAGGTTTAGATGAGTTCCTCCACCCACATCCTTCCATCCGCTGCCATTTATAGTTTGTATTCTAAATTCTAATTCTCAGAAATGCAACAAAATCCTAGTGCTGTCAAAGGACATCATTATAAGCTTCGGTCCTGAATCTATTGTACATTTCTGATTGCATCTGCAAGGCTTTGGCATACAAATGAATGTTCACTAGCTAGCTTCTCTGAAATAATGACATAATGTTCAACGTAGGCTGAAGTTGCAGTGCAAACTGAGTTTACTCGAATTCCTTATCATACCTTAAAGAGACCAAGACTTTATCCTGCCTGTAATTCGAATTGGAAGCACAAAAAATACCCTTTGTAAATTGGTTCAAACATCATCTGATTTACGTTCAGCGTCCTTTATCATTAATCATACCACATATAAACACAGTTGCCTGAGAAAACATACTCTAAATGTAAGGTCGCAAGGCCTTGAAGCAAATAACTTTTCTGAGAACAGAAAGTTCACTGTCTTGTGAGCTACTATTACAGTGAGGCTAGACAGTCTCCTCATGAGATCACATACCAGCAGAAAGAGCGAAGAAAGAAATAGCTAATCCAAAGAGGATTTGTGCCAAATCTTAATTCTGTCAAACGGTGATTTACAAATGAACCATAATCCAAGATTTGTGTCCTTTAGGTGGCAGGAGATGGATCATTCTCAAACATGCAATCCAGTAGTAGTTTTATCTCAATATTGTGATAGTAGTGAAGACTGTACATGCATATACATGCTTTTAAGAGTAAGGCAAAGTAGATGGCGTTAATTACAAACTACTAGCTTACAGAAATGACTGGTCTTGGTTGACTATGATGAAGGCAAAAGGTTTTTAGAAAGAATATGGTTGTGAATTTAATATTTGAACTTTTATTGGTACTTTAATGCAATGATCTGCGGTGAAGATCAACTTTTTTTTCAAAAGCAGACTTTTTTTTGGGCCACCCCAAAAGTGTACCACCATTCGTATTGTATTTTATTGCCAATTACGTTATGTTACTCGGGTAATGTTATTTTGACAGTTTTCCATAATGTTATCAAAGTGTGACTGAATTTAAATGTGGCGACTTTTTTCACTTTAAGTTTTATATGTTAACGCGGAGGATTTAGACTTGCGGTGTCCTGAATGTTTTTGTTTGTGTTTTGCTGATATACTTGATATTTTTCTTCCCAATTTGAGATTTCCTGACCCACAAGCACTTTAGGTTTAACTTGTTTGAAAGGAAACTGGTGGTGAATCTACACTATATATCAAAATGTAGCAGTCGACAGATTTGATATAGAGAGACAAAATCAAAAGAAATGAACCGATTTCATGGTTGTTGTGAGAGCAGACAGTGAGGGTTACCCTCATGTGCCTTTTGCGTGTTGTTTGACAAAGAAAATGCTGAGTCATTACATAGATGTATTGTTATAAACAAATATACAACAATACATCTATTAACATACAGTCATTTTGAGTTATCTGGACTTAGAAAATCTTAATAGCCTTACTTCTTTAGGTTTACGCTAATACAGTTGTAACCGACTGACAAGTTTGAGTATTATAATAACAGCAGGTGTTTGTAACATTATGTTGCACGAGTATGATTGCACTTTTCTAAAATGGAGTCAGCTTGGTAGATGTATCATGTAAATAATTACGTAACATTTTAATTTATATGACAAAGCAAATATAAAAATGTAAGTGACTGTCAGATACACTTGTATTTTGGTCTAACGACAACTTTCAAGTACTTTAGTTAGTTATATACGTTAATGTTTGTTGAGGTCAGTTATTGAGAAGAAATACTCTTAATGTATGACAAAATGAACATTTTAAAATAGATTTTTAATTCGGCTGCTAATATCAATTCACTAATTGGCATGTTTATGTTTTTAGAGATATATTTTTAAAAATACTAATATATTAAAAATCTGAAGTTATACCATTCACTAAAAGCTAACAGTTAGTGTTTTTGTTTGCATTGGATGCAAGAACGATAATGGCAGTTTGCCCTTGGAAAAGAAATAAAATATGCATTTGCAGGGCCCTATGAGTTCCTCAATGTGGAAACATGGTCAGAATTATAGAAAGCAGACATAAAAACACAATTAGAATTTATCAAACCTAGTCCTGTCCACCTAATCAAAACTTAAAGTTGGTTAGTATGAAGTTCTGCATGTTCTTGTGTGAAGAACTACAGAAAGTCATGTAGACGGAAACTCAAGGGTCTTCATGACAACCCATCGAAAGAAAATAAAAAGAAATCTATGACTGTTGTACAGTAGAATTTACTTCTGAATGTAATCTTTTTTTAAAGAATTTTTTGTTGCTTTACTGGAATAGGACAGTATTTAGACAGTAAGACAAGTAAGCTGGGAGAAAAAAACATTTAATGAATAGGACCCTTAAGAAATCCTGTCTGGTCATAGAAAATTATAAAACCGGCAATTTGATCTAAACAGTGGGCTAGAACTTTTGCGTAAACCTTAGTGTATGTACAGATGAATGAAATCGGTCTGTAACTAGCAACTAAAGGGGTCCTTCCCTTTTTTCAAAATCAGGAAGATAAAGGCAATATTCTGTTCTCTGTGAAAACAACCTGTATTTATTGCTAAATTTAATGAATTTAGAAGGAGTGGTCCTAGCACCAAATACAACTCTGGGGGTAGACCATCTAAGCCTGGGGCCTTACCTTTATTTATTGACTAAAATGGGGAAAAAGGGTTTCATAGGGCCCTGCATTTAGAACTGGAGTAGACTCAATTTTAGTACACTATAAGCAGTATCTTCAACAGGCCTCATTGGTGAATGCACAATTGTCTTGTCCTTGCTTTCAAGACAACAGCGTTATCATCTGTCCTATTCCAAAATGAGTCTTGAAACACTCCATCCCTAAATCTAGTCTTGACTTGTGTTTTATTGTAATTGTCAGTATTATTATTGCAGAATACTTCATATTGTGTTATTTGAAAATAGCTTTTTGAGTTCTCTTAAAGTGACAGGGTCTTTGTGTACGTTTACTAGAAAGCACAGGTTACCAAGGTCAAAGAAATGACTTGCAGGGCCTCAAAAAGGCAGTAGCCTTGACAATTAAACTATTTATTGGTTAATTATATATACAAATTCAAAATAAAACCCACACTGAGACCTTTTTTTCTTAGTTTTTTTTTTTGCTTGAAGGATTATGTTTAATGGGCTGAATATGTACTGTATGTTATATGGTCTGGATATATTTTCATATTTGAAAACATTTAATTTCAAATACCTGGCCTTAGTAACAAGTATTATATGGTCTTGTTAATTAGCTGTGATTTCTTTACACAAAACGAGGTTTGTGTTAAAGATGAATGCACTAACTTTAAATAATACTTTTGAATGTAAAAGTTGCTTTGCTGGATGCTGCTTGAACAATACAAAGAACTAGCAAAATATGCACATGGAACAGTGAACCTCAGACAATGGGTCACCGAGAGAGCAGTGGCTAGAACCGTGAGTGACTCATGACGAAATATTGCTGATTTTAGTACACATAACTCTCTTAAGAAAATAACATGTTGGCTTGCAGAGGGCTGTTTCACAACTACCACACTGAAAACTCAATATACTACAGACTTTCCTCCTATACGATGACTTGAAATGCCAAAATGGATCGAAACAAATGGCGTAACCTGTACATATAAATCAAAACAGCTGACGTGGTCATTTCTGTGAAACGCTTTCTTTTAAGGGAGCTCTATGAACATTGTAATTCTAATTTCTTAAAGGTAAAAAAAAGACTGCAAAGTACCTCTATGAACCTCTATTAGTTCAGATTACATCATCATCATAAACATCATGTGATGGATTCATCTGGCCATTCGTCATGCATACTCATCCATCTTTGCATGTGACCTTATTAGTTATACTCCTGAATGTAATCGTTTAATAATCAGAATTAAAACAGACAAAAAATAATAATGCTATTTTAAGAAGATATCTTTGAAGCTAATTGTCTTTATGGTACTGAAATATGCATATATTATTGGGCTTGGCTTCTGTTTGCCCTAAGATGTTGTCGAGAAGATGCTGTGATATTTCCTTGTTTTTTGGCGCTGTATGAATCTTAGTTCTCTTCTTCTTTAGTGCAATACTCAACATTCTGTCTTTAAAAGCTCAATGCAAAAGTAGATTTCTGCTGATTTACTGTAAAAGGGAACCATCCTGGTGATCATCAATAAAAACATCAAAATTTGGAAAACTCTTTCAGTGTGCTTCTTTATATTGCTTTATTTGATGTTTTTGTTCTTAAAATGTTATTGACATATTTCATACTGTCTACCAAAACACATAAAAATATATTATATTACAATTACATGGCTGATAAAAACTGAACAAACTAGAAATAGTGAATTCATTGTGAGTTTCTGAAAGACTTTTTTTGAGCAACATTTGAAAAGGACTCAATACAAACTTCCCAGCACTTGAAAGTATACCACAGGTGACAGCTGTTTTTATCCAAAGTTGCTTACTTAATGCGAAACATTTTAATATTGCATAAACATAGCAAATAAAACAGCTTTCATTGGATGTATAGAAGAATAAAATTGTCACTTTCTGTAAAATGAGCACAATATATTATCATAAAATATTTATTGCTCATAAAAGCTTAATTATTCTTTTTCTCCATATGTCTCAGAACAGCAGACAACATTAATAATCAGCGTCAACTTAAGTTTTTTTTTTATATTTATTTATAGTGTGTTTCCATTCAGTATTAATTTAATACCCTATTATAAAATGTGCCAACAATTAGAGGATTGAAACATGCTTATGTTGCTTCACTATCAAAATACATAATTCGTCACCTTAGAATTATAAGGTTCTATCTGACATTTTTGTCAAAATTGAGTTATTGACATATTAAACGAAAACTTATTTACAATATGGGATTTTTTTTAGTAAGATGTTAAGATTTTTTATTCAAAAAACAAATGTTACACATACTGTTTGCTATGCAATGCAAAAACTTTGAAGCTCAATATCTCAAAATCATTCAGAACGCAGATAGAACCTTATAATTCCAAGGTGACGAGTTGTCTATCCCTTTAAGATTCGCGATAAACTAGCTATTTATTTCCTTCATTAAAGTGGTTGCTGTTGATGTTTTGTCGATAGATTACACATTATAGCGAAAAAAGCTGAACAACGAAAACTTTCAACCTTTCAAAGTTTATACTTTGCCTTTCGTTGTAATTACACAAACATTTCTTGTGTGAGAACCAAATTGAACATGTTTTCAAAGTAAATCTGGTGTTGTTGCCGATTTCACGATAGACGAGCCATTTCAACACGTCGCTCTCTCTTTACAATAACTTTTGCTAAGTGCTAACAGTTAGCTCATGCTTACCGAGCATCCACAGCCACAGCCTCTTCATTTTCTCTCATTTTTAATCTCCGGGCACCGGTTTACGATGATGCCATTTTTAATTCGCCAGCTCACAGTCTATGGCAAGCCGTTTCAAACTACAACTGTTATATTCATCCTAACACTATCTATTTTTTTCGACTTTTTTTTAACTTAGGCTATATTTTTCTTTTAAATAACAGTCTTGGGTCAGTGTTTAGATTATGCTTATTCGTAGCTACTAGTTTTATACTCATTCAGTCATTCTATGTTCCAGAGACTGTGCAAGATTTTGTTAATTTTTTTATTTGTTTGATCATGCATGAGAGATAAACCTACTAAAAGACATAAATATTGCTTTGCTAAATGTATTGTACACAAATCATATAAGCATTTGCATATTACACAATAATATAAGAGAAAATACAAAATAAAGATAAAATAAAAATAAAGCTTTTGAATACACACATTTACATAGCCTAAGTAAATTAGTAGCTAGATTAAATAACTGCATTGACAATCTGCAAGCACAGATTCTGTGTGGTTACTAGTACCTTTCATTAGATACTATTACTTAATAGTTTGATTCCATTATTTCAATAGTGACTAGAAACTATAGTTAGGCTACTAGTCACTATTGAAATAATTGTATCAAACTATTAAGTTTAATATATTACATTGTCACTAGCAACAATTTAAAAACCATTTCCCATTGACTATATGGCAACTTTTGGTAAGTGCTTTAATGGGGATCATTGTGATATCAACTATTTAGCACTGACTCTATATTACAAATATTTCTAGTACATATTGTATACAAGTTGGTCTAGTTATTCATTCGGTTGGCTACAAGTACTTATTTTTAGGCACTAAAACCTTTCATTAGTTACTTAATAACTTAGCTAATAAAAATAGTATCTAATTCATACAAGCAGACACTGAATAATATACTGTATAAGTACCGATACCCAAAGAATAAGCAATAGTAGCTATTAAATAACTATTATAATAGTTTTTATATAGTTTTTTTTTATTAGTATCATTCCATTAAGTACTATAGTACTTAATGGAAAGATAGGCTACTAATAAAAAAAATCTAACAGCTTTAAAATGGATCTTACAGTATAGAGAATGGGAATTTAGGCCTACATCATGGCAAGTGGCATTCTGTCCTCTTTTTATATACAATGTAATCACTACAGAAAAATTAGACAGTTTAATATACCTTTTGAATACCTCTTAGAAACTGTTAGAATAAAATGGACTAATGTGTAGATACCTTTATAAACGTTCTTTTTATGTCTGAGAAGCTGAAACATTTACACCACAAATTTTGTCTCCAGCACTGAAGTGAATCTATACAGAAGACGAACACAGAGGCAGAGCAAGCGTATCAAATAAACGAATGAGTTTATCTGTAAGTGAAAGGGTATCAACGAGCTGCCACAAGAAAAAAAATCCAAATATGATTTTCTTCTTTAATTGTAGTGAGAGCGCTAGTTTAACGATGATCGTGTATAATAATCAAGAATGCAGGTTCCAGTCACACAGATGATTACTGTTACGACACATTCTCTATTTTAAAAAAGAGATAGTTCATCCAAAATTGAAAATTTACTCACTGATTACTTTCTCTCAAGTGGTTCCAAACCTTTATAAAATCTTTTTTTTCTGTTGAACACAAAAGACGATATAGGCCTACTGACGAAAACTGAAAACCTGTATACAAGAAAAACAAATACTATGGAAGTCAGTTACAGAATTTCAGCATTTTCAAAATATCTTCTTTTGTGTTCAACGGAGATTAAAAAACCTCATGAAGGTTTTGAAACAAGAAAAGGGCGAGTAAAAAGATAATTTTGGGTGAACTGTTAAATGAGGAATAAATGTTAAATCGGCTTGCCATAACCCGTACTCGAGCTGTTGCCATGACGATATCTTTTATATTACCATCACCAGGCGCAATTTATGAGATTATCTATCCAATTTGATTAATGGCCTCGGTAACCTGTCTGGATTTATGTCGCGCATAAATTGTGAAGTAAGTTACTACGCAATTCAAACGAGGCTAAGCGAACACGAATGATATTCAAACACCCGATTCTGGAAGGTTTTTTTTCAATCCACCGCGTCCCTGTGGGGAAAAATATCAACTGGACGACAGGCATTTTCCCTTCACAAGAATGAAAATGAGCTAACAAAGCACAGTATGAGTTCATGTGGAGCCCGCAGGTCGGCTGTGATGATTCGTGGGCCACGCACACACACACACACACACACACACACACATAGCTGAAGTCAATAAGCGGATGAGGATCCGTCACTACAGCAACACAGCAGCACCGCTGAGGGCGAAGCGTGAGTCATCATTATTGTTAGCGTCACACACTCTTTGAGACTCACACCATAGACTGAATATCAAAACCACAATTAAAGCTGGAGAGAACAACAACAAATCAGACCAGTTAGTCACAGTTGGTTAATATAAACGTTAAAACACGTGCAGTTCGTTGATGGGGTATGTGACGTTGCACTTTCACTGCCACGCATGACAACATGACATGAATAAATTGTCGTTATTTAATACCTATTTAATATCTAATTCTTTGTCTTTCACGGACCCCTTGTTATAAAAACTGCTGTGTTATATTTTACAAAAATGTCTCTAGCTCAATAAATTATATGACAAATAAAATCATAAAATCATTAATATACTTCAGCCTAATTTTGGCTTTTTTTAGTAAATGTAAAATAATTTTTTCATCCAAATATATTAGGAACTGGATACATTTTGTCAGAAAAATATATGTCCTCGGGTATGGGGCTTCATTGGGGCTTCGTCTACTCTCATTGCCCGCATGTTCAGGAAAATCAGCATTGTTGACATACATGTTGTCTGTTGATGTCGTCTTAATCTGTCGTCCTGTCGGGTTTTCGTTTTCTCTGTTTCGTACTGTCATATTCTATGGGGTATTCTGTCATCTGATCTGTTGTCCTTACTGTCGTCTATCCATCTTTACTGTCATCCTTACGGTTGCATATGCTGCTTTCATTCAGACAGATCGGGAAAAGGTTTCAAGAGAGTTATTACAACCCAACAGACTCCTCCTGGGGGCTATTCCATAAAGCAAGCTTAGAGAAAAAGCCAGGCTTATTTTGGTAAGTCAGGTTTATTAATGGCGGATTCGGTTTCATAAATCAAATTTACGATAGTTCAAACTTAGTTACCCTGGCAACTTATGCTGGGAAACTATGGTCTGGGGCAGGCTAACTCTCAGGCTTAGTCAAGTTCAAGCATAATCAAAGTAATGTTAACATTCACCTGCCATAGTTTGATGCCATTTTAATTTAGTTAACCTCTTAATAATGATTAAAACTTTATAGTCACTTAATAGTAAATATATATCTAATGGAATTAGTTGGCAAATATATGCAGTGTAACTTAAATTAAACAAACGGACCATCAAAATAAAGTGTGACCATATATTTAAATTCATATAAGTTATTCCAAACAAAACAAATACAAACTACAACATTTTAACTAAATTTTATATTTTTTCAACTAAATTTTATTTAGGTTCTGTTGATTTTTTTTTTCCTCGTTACTAAAATTGTATTTAACATTTTTCCCCAACATATTTATTTGGGTGTACTAATTTTTGCACTGTGATCTTCAGTTTGGTTTTTGATAAATTATTTCCAAATGTTGCTTAGTGAATAATTTAATGTATATGCACAAATATATTATTGTAAAGCATCCTGTAGAAAATATTAACTTAAAAGATAGATCTGTGAGGGGGCTGACTGATTTAATGTATATATATATATATATATATATATATATATATATATATATATATATATATATATAGCGTAATGAACCACCAACTTATCCAGCATATGATTTACGTAGCGGACGCCTTTCCAGCTGCAACCCATCACTGGGAAACAAATACACTATAGACAGTTTAGCTTACCAAATTCACCTATACCACATGTCTTTGGATTTGAGGGGGAAACCGGAGCACCCGGAGGAAACCCGTGCCAACACGGGGAGACGAAAGCACTGACTGATTTAAGGAAAGAGACTACATTTCTTAAATAATGACTTTAAAGCTGCAAACCCTGAGTGGAATAATCGGGAGATGATCCGGGCCGTGCAGTACGCTCACTTTAATGCAAAGATATTTTCCCACGGGGTGCGGGAAACACACGTGTCAAAGAGAAAGCAGCTATTTGCAGCAGTTTCGGGAGCAAATTAAAAATCCCACCGCTTGTGTGTGCACGACTCTTTGTTGTCATTTTAATGTGCTTACATTTAGCACATTATGTTACATTGAGGCTGCAATGCAATAAAGCTTTTCCTTGCAAGTAAAAAATGGCAGTAAGCACGCATACTCTCTCTCGCTCTCTCTCTCGCACGCGCGCGGTCAAGTACAATTTCTATCTACTATGACAAATATTTAATGTTAATAGGCCTAAATAATGGCTTATATTTTAAAATATATTGCTACATATGTAGCCTATTGAGACGATCTGCAATTTCTTGTCAGCCTTCTCTCTTGCAAGCCGTATTATTTTGTTATGTTTAAATTATTACATGTTTGAACTCTAAAAACTAATGTGGCTCACTCGCTGTGAACAGCTGTCTCATCTCAGAGCTCTTTCAGTTCTCGAAGTTGCCATGGTAGCACAAAACATAATCAATGTATCTATGATCGACCGAAACGTGCACGAGCAGTTATCTAGACTATTTAAACTGAACTCAGACTAGTTAGATCAAATGATCTTCAACTTACTGTTATGGAACCAAATTAAGCGTGGATGTTTAGTTTGGCTCACTGAAGTCAGGCTTTTGACTTTAATCCCCGCTTTTCTAAACGACTTTTATGGAATAGCCCCCTGCTCACCATTTCTGTTTGTTGTCAAAACTGACAGTTGGAGGGGTGTGGTTAAGATTACCTCAAAATCACTTAGGCTGCGTCCGAAACCGCCTACTATTCAGTAGGTACTGCATTTGAATTTAAACGTACTACTCGGCCGTTAGAAAAGTACGTTCTATACAGTATGAATGTGAGCAGTATGAATGGAATTCGGACGTACTACATCCGCCATTTTGTCATGGTCACGTGACCTACCTGCGTCAGTTGCGTCGCTTCACGTCCATTCATAAATTCTCTCGCGGGGCATCATGGGATAGCGCAGCGTCCATGGGATGTGCACTTCAGAATCTCGCCGGAAGTAGTAAGTCATCCAAGTACTTCTCGCATACTGATTTTCGAATTCTAAGAATTCGGACATACTACTCGGCTCGCATACTGATTTTAGCGTACTGTATAGTATGGAAGTATGCGGTTTGGGACGCAGCCTTAATCTAATCTGAAAACAAACAGGAAGTGCATTTTCAGATGTCAATTAAAAATTAAAAGAGCAAACAATTTTTTTTAATGACATTCACAGATGAATTGCTCACCACAAAACTGGCAATGTAAGCTAACAAAATCAACATGGTTAGTTTAGATTTTTTTGGGACTTATGCATATCTGCATATCCGATGTAGACCAAAGTCCCTTTAAGGCAAGTCATTTCGCTCGACAGCCATCTTTGAAACGCCTCTTGGGCAGTATGCTCGAGCATTCTGTCTGAATGGGCAATCATCAAATTCTCCAAAACTGCTTGCCAAGCTTACTATTAAATTTCATATTAGGAATCACCAATAAAATTAAACAACAACTGTCTCTTTAGTTTCATTTCTAAACATCCAAATCTCACAAAATCTGCAGAAACTCACGTCTGGTCCGAGCCTCTCCCCCGGAGAATCGTCAGTCTTTAGCGATCGATGATTGGCTCCTGTACAAGAAGGCAGGCTTTGTTCGCCATATAGCTATCGATGATTGGCTCCTGTAATAGTAGGCGGGGCTTTACTCGCCATTACACTTTTCCCCATTCAAAAAGATACAAGTGACATAATAAATAAATAACGAAATAAATTAAAAATAAAGCACCTGCTTGCCATCGCGACAGCAATAAGATCCAATGGGCAGCCGATCGCTTTCACCTCAAAAATGGCGGAATCCGGGGCTGTTGCTGGGCGCTGCTGTTGCAATGGAACGTTCTATTGAGTGTCGCCTCTTGGTCATTCTAAGCTCTTTGAGCATACTGCCCAAGTGGCATTTCAAAGATGTCCGCCGAGTGAAATGACTTGCCTTAAAGGGACTTTGATTGCACACACTGTGTTCTGCGTCCTGATTGGCTGTAGACCACTGTCAATCAATCTCCTCCATGCCCTGTCTCCTGTACAATACAGAATGCGTTCAGCTCACCAAATTGACATAAACCTTCGATCGCTATCAGTGTGACTCTGAAGTGCTGTACTGTATGTTTGCGAGCAGGGGCAGACTGACCATAGGGAGCACCGTGACATTTGACAACTGACGGTCAATCTGGCCTGCCACCGTGATTCTGGCCGCTCTTCACTTTCTATACCGCATCGGATGTGGCCTGCCACCGGGACTCTGGCCTGCCACGCGCTGAATAAACCGCCAACTTATCCAGCACGTTTTACACAGTGGATGTCTTTCCAGCTGCAACTCAACACTGGGAAACACCCACACACTTATATACACCAAGGCCAATTTAGCTTATTTAATTCACTTGTACTGCATGTCTTTGGACTGTGAACCGGAGCACCCGGAGAAAAACCACGGCAACACGAGGAGAACATGTAAAACATCTATAATAACTGTAAAATATAAAGCTGACTTCTTCGCAGAATTTACCTATTGTGGGTTATTTTTAGAATGTAACTTCCATGATTAACAAGGGACCATTGTAATTACATTTTAGGAACTGTTTCCTCAAATTTTATTTTGAATTTCAAATAATTAATAATATATTATTTAATAATATTAATAAAATAAAAATAGCATAGACTGTAAAAGATATTAGATTAGATTAGATTAGATTAGATTCAACTTTATTGTCATTACACATGTACAAGTACAAGGAAACGAAATGCAGTTTAGGTCTAACCAGGAGTGCAATAGCAGCAAGTGCAGGATACAGGTATAAGTTATAAAGTGCAGTTATAGAAAAACTATAGTGATATTTACAGATGGATGTACTATGAACATTATATACAGGTTGTGTTAGCTATGAACAGAGATTTACAATAGATGGATATATGTACAGGTTGCTATTAATAATCAGAAGTGTGCAGATATATAAACAATTACAAATGTATATGTACAGTGTCTGTGTACATAATTACAAATGTACATGGGTATGTACAGTTAGAATAAATGAATCAGTGCAATGAATATGTGCAATTTTTAAATGTGCAAATGTTAAATAGTGCAGTGATTATGAGGAGTCTGAGTTATGAGGATAGTGGGGGTGTATCAGGGGAGCAAAGAGTCAGTGGGGGGCAGAGTTCAAAAGGGAGACAGCTCTGGGAAAAAAGCTGTTCCTTAGTCTGCTGGTTTTTGTCCGGGGGAGCCTGAAGCGCCTGCCAGAAGGCAGGAGAGAAAACAGTCTGTGAGCAGGATGAGAGGAATCCTTAAGAATACTGCGTGCTCGGCGCAGACAGTGTTTCCTCTGGATGTCCTCTATGGTTGGCAGTGTGGTCCCTGTGATGCGTTGGGCAGTTTTCACCACCCGCTGCAGTGCCTTACGCTCCGCAACAGAGCAGCTTCCATACCAGACTGTGACACAGTTCGTCAGGATGCTCTCTATTGTGCAGCGGTAGAAGTTCACCAAGACGGCTGATGACAGCTGGTTCTTCTTAAGTTGCCTTAAGAAAAATAGGCGCTGGTGAGCCTTCTTGACCAGGCTGGAGGTGTTGGTGGTCCAGGAAAAGTCCTTTGAGATGTGGGTCCCCAGGAACTTGAAGGATGAGACAGGCTCGACGGCCATCCCATTGATGTGGATGGGATCATGTGAGCCTGTTCGTCCCTTCCTGAAGTCCACAATGAGCTCCTTGGTCTTGTCGGTGTTAAGGAGCAGATTATTGTCGGTGCACCAGGTGGCCAGATGCTGTATCTCCTCCCTGTAGGCAGTCTCATCATTGTTGTTGATTAGACCAATCACTGTGGTGTCATCTGCAAATTTGATGATGGTGTTAGAACTGTTCACAGGCCTACAGTCGATGGTAAAAAGGGAGTAGAGGAAGGGGCTCAGCACACAGCCCTGTGGTACACCAGTGTTGAGTGTGATAGACGTAGTATCGTGACGTCACCCATAGGTTTCTGAAGAGCGAAAATGAAGCTACAAGTGGGCATGGCCAACCATCAACATATTGTTGGGAAAAGGCAAAAGAGGCAGTGTCAGTGGAGCTACAGATGTCTGCTAGCATTTTGCTTAGATGGGCTTTTCTTTGGGAGAAACGCTTAATACTTTATTACCTGCGACTTGTTTGTGTTCTGACGATGTGCTTGGTTGTACATTATATCAATAAAGTGTTTAGTCTTTTAAAAACACTGTTGTAATACATTGAGCCACTAAACATTGTTCTTATGACATTTTTCTACAGGAGGAAAACGTGAATATCTTCCAAACACTTCAAATATGGTCTGTGTTAGTAAAATGCAAGGCTATTTATGAAATCCAGGCATAACACTATTTGACAACGTTTCAGATGACTGTTCAATAGCCTACAGCTAATCAATCTGTCAGATTCTGGAGTGCTTTATAGGTCTAAAGAAAATGATAAATGATCTTAAGTAATACAAATACATTTATAGAGATGGTATACAAGTGTATAAGTTCACTCACCTGGGAAATGGAGGCAACTTGAATGGTTTGTGAGCACAATTAAGTGCACACAGCATGCCATATCATCTGATAATTGTAGGAAATAATTCCAAAAGGCAATTGACTGTGTAAAGCCACATAAAACAAAACAAAAATATTATGTATATGCCGAGTTCAGCGGCTAATCAGCCGGAATCAGCTGAGGTGACATGACGGCGAACAGCGAGACCTGGTCTGTCACTCAAGTGGCCACGCCTTTAATTATGCAGACTTAATATAACCTAATATAAATGAAATGGATGAGTTATAAAATAATTCACCCCCTCACAGTTGTCATGAAGGGTGATATCAGTTATATGCACCAAAACCATTGTACCAGGCTGTAAACATGTTTTTATCAGCTGTAAGATTGGCCAATTTAGCAGTGCAGTCAGTGAACATGTGGAGTTTATGGAGCCAGCCCCCAAAGGTGAGTCGATGAATTGCAATTGACTTCATGAGGGAGAGCGGGAGGTTGCAGATTGAAAAATAGTCATTTGGAAAAGCAATAAAAAGTAATAAAAACACCCCCAAAATAATACCACACACAAAAACACTTTTACAGCTGTTTTATTAAGTAATATTTTTCTCTAAAATTAAATAAACTTTTTTAAAAACTTTACAGAGTAAACACAACTGGAGATTGCAAACAGTTCTTGAAAATGCTCATTTTACACACATTTAATAATTCCCAAACAATACATTCGCATTTTATAATAAAAATACAGCAATTTTCATTTTAATCTCATCTAAATCATAATCAAAAACATCTAAAACAAACAAAAATCACAAAAAAAATCTTATATACAAACCAAACAATAGTGGTAAAATTAAATTGACTCTGTAAAGCTAGATCTGAACGATTAAATATTCATAATTCTTAATTGGTCTGTGTGCTCCTTTGGCTACGTATTCGAGTTGCATTGGTGTGGGATGACACACACACACACACACACACACACACACACACACACACACACACACACACACACACACACACACACACACACACACACACACACACACACACACACACACACACACACACACACACTCACACACACACTACTATTGTCTCTATTGGCTCTATCTTTCTGCCACTGACTCGGAGATCATAATTACTACCTGACTCCACCGGAAGAGCTAATTACTGGTTTCAGAGCTGTACTTGCTGACAGATCCAACTATCAGCTGAATCTCCGCCTAAGCAGTTCTGTTTTGTTGAGGCACGAGTGTAGATAGCACAATATTAGCAGCTTACAAATAGATTACTAGAACCATATCGATCTTAACCTCAACCATTAAACAGATACTGATCAAAAAATACTTGCAGGACATTCATTCGCTGCTGAATGCAAAGTTGGATGAGGGCTCTGCTACAGAAGGAGACGAGGGTCCGGAGCTGGTGCTAGGAGGAACACCAGTGTCTGCACACACAAATATAACACACATGCAATATTTAGGGTTTTGAATATTCTTTTTGTTTAAAAAAACAATGCTGATTTACACAGATTTGTTAAAAAAAATGCTGTATTATGCAATCCAGGCCAGTAGATGACGACTTCATAAAGAAAAACAATTCATGTGTACGCAAATGGTGTATTCCAACTGGGATGTATCGCCCTTCAAAGGCTACTTCCTAGTTAAAAGAATAGACCCTTTTTACAAAACCCTGTTGACGCATTTAACAACCAACAGCTTAATTCATTGAAGGTTTTTATAGGTCCAGTGAAGTGCTTTGAAATCCCGTGAACTGCTTTGACGTAATCTCAACAAACATGAAGAGAGGGTGGGGCATACTGTAGCTCCTCCCCTTTGTTTAAAACAGCCAATAGTGTTTTGTTTTATCACCACTCTGCCAGTAAAAGTGGTTGAGCTCAACCATCAAATGTGAAGGGGCGGGGCATGTCAGATACAAGAGAGCATTTTATTGAAAAGGAAAGTAATAGTTATTTCATAAACCTTGTTTTTTTTTTGTTTTTTTTGGCCAAATTTTCTATTCACAAAAGCAAGTTTTACAAGTGTAAACCTTTTTTTTCTAAATTTAAAATTGAAATGAAAATGTATTTTAAGTCTATTGAGGGATTAACAAACTTAAAAACAATACGAACAAGGCCTTTGATGAAGACTGAAAACCCCTGGATTGTTGTTGTTTGATTGATGACATTTGTTGTTAATGTTTTTTCAAGCATTCAATAAAAAATAAAAAAATGAATCAATATACTGTATATATATATATATACACAAAAAATTGCAGTCTTATTGTGCAAACTAGCTTATCACTATCCTAAAAACTAACAATACTGATACTAACAAATTTCATGGCACCTTTAATACCTAGATTTCAATACAGTCAATTTGACATTATCTCTTCTGTCTTCCTTTTTTTTTTAGTCTCACACAATTAATTAATAATTTTTTTTTTTTTTTAAAGGTCGTGAAAACCCTATCGTGGAGTTTATTTATTTATTTATTATTTGAGCAAATAGGAATACAAAAAAAAATTTGTGGTAGTTTCCCATTCAATGATCTCTGCAAGTTTACCCAACTACCAAATAATAACTTCTGCTGATGGGATAACCGGAAATGTAAAAGGGTAAACACCACCAGCAATTGAATTGCTTTTCCGTTGTGCAAGTCGCTTCGAGAGATTGTGCGTGTTCCTCTAGTGCAGTGGTTCTCAAAGTGGGGGTTGGGACCCCCTGAGGGGTCGCGGGACAATGAAAGGGGGGTCACCTGGTGATTTCCAAAAATCTATTTATTTTTATTAAACCACAAGAATTACCATATTTTATCCACAACCTACAGAAGAGAAAAAAAATTGTCGTTTATAGTTACTATATACTATATAGTTACTATAGTAGCTTATAGTTACTAATTCTATTGGATTGTGAGCCCTAGGGTAATTACATTATATTAAAGACACAGCAATAGCATCAATAGCAGCAGATTGATTTTATAACACGAGGTTAAACCTTCTGTCACATTAACAGCGCTGACTTGCATAAAAAAAATAAACAAAGAATAGACTTGGGTCTATTGGAGTGTGTGCGCCATTGCATGCAAGGTTTCTGTATTTACAACAACCTCAGAGGATGTTGGGGGTCGCAAGTCACTGGCTCTGATATTTTAGGGGTCACGGGCTGAAAAGTTTGGGAACCCCTGCTCTAGTGAAAGGTTTCAAGGGTGGCGATTTTTGAATTATGCTCTGTCACGGTAGTCTGGATTTTATCTAGTTTTACCTCGAGTGCTGAAACTGTAATTCTAAAGTCGGCTGAGAGAGCGGCTCGGTGGTCCTCTAAAAGTTTGGCGATAGCCGTCATGCTAACTTCCTTGCCCTCGTCTCCGTTCGCCTCCGTTTTCTGCTCCTTTTTGCTTGGTTCGGCTGATTTTGTTGCCATATTTTTGCAGTTTAGTTGTGTACTGTAAAGATATTGTCCACTTGGAAGCAAAGATAGAGTAAAATGTGGTTTAAAGTAAATAAGAAGTGAAAAAGTATGAGAGCGAGCCTAAATGTGTGTCTACTCTATCCCTCCTCCGCCAGAAATCCCCCGCGTCCTCTGAATATGTAGTTAGAGTTTTAGAGATGTACGCTTCAGGGACCTACTGCACGCACTCAATGCAGAAGTATAAATTTGCCTTTACTCTGATCCCCTAATTTTTAACAGCAGATGGCGCTGTATGCTTCACACACAGCCATACTTTGCTTGCATACAACTCCTTTATAATTATTAAGTTAGGAAGAATTAGGTGAATTACACGAGTGTTCATAGTGAGCTGTTAGCATTAATTTAATAAAATAATTACATAAACAAGGATAAACATAAACACATGAGTGCTCTTCCTCATGAGCATTTGAGTGTATGGTTAAAAACTCTCCTAGAGCGCCATCTGCTGGTACAACTAAGCTTAGAATTGATTCATGAGAGAATAGGGATGCATTTTGAACATCTAAGAATCAATTTCTAGAATGATTTTTCACCACAGATTAAAAGACTTTTATTTATATAACCAATATCCTTCTGTATTGTCCTACATACAGAGCCTTGTGGACTTAATGTTACACAACACAAAAACCAAACAATTACACTATTAATCTGAGAGACACTTTTGTCTTCCAGCATGTTCATGGCCCTGCTTTTACAAACAATGATATTATAGTAAATGGGTTACAAGAGGCAGACAAAGCAGAGACAAACGCAACCTAGATTTTTAGTGAAAGCTGCTGCTGAAGGCCAGAGCGAACATAAATCACTAAACTCTCAGGGGAAATAATGCAAGATTAAAAGCCAACAGAAATTATCTACAGTAAATGGCAGAGCTAAAAGCTAGAATGAACCCAATAACTTTACTACTTTTTTTGCACTAAATATGAGGTTTAATGTCTCATCTTACTCTACTAAAAAGTACTTTGGCAGTATTGTGATGGTTTTAAAAAGACAATAACATGATATGTTAATATATACCATAGTAAAGTAAAGTATACTCACACCATAGAGACTGTGCAGTCGGCTGGCTCTGGACAGGGGTGGTCACTGGGGTCTCTAGACTATCAACATCTATGGATGGCTGAGAGTGCGACTCAAACATGGCAGACAAAGCTAAAGGTAAAAAAAAAAGTTTACATTTATACTGTACACTCTTAAGCCCAAAATATAGTTAGTATGTATAGTACTAAACATGCAAATTTAGGTCCCGTTTAAACTAACATGTTTTAGTTTTAAAACGCATAAGTTTTGCTACGGTTACGTCTTCCATCCACATTACTCCGGAGTTTTCGAGCCCCGAAAACGGAGCGTTTTAGCAATGCTGAAGAGGCTGTTTACATTTTAAAACGCTGCTGCTTCGTGTCAATGTGGATCGGGAAAACAGAGACATCTGAAAACAGAGGCAGGGCTGCACACATTCTGATTGGGGCTTTTTCTCAATATTAAGTGCACAAAGTTCTGTCTTGAATATTTTCCTTGTAAGTTCAGACTTCGCAAGTTTGATATGGAAAATAAACTCCAGTGGACATGTCTGGTAAATCTTCAAAGGGAACAGTGTACTTTTAAACCTCATTCACATCATCCTGGCTATGTTGTTTCACATTCTTAACAATAAAATGAAAACATGATATAAGGAACTGCTTGATTTCATTTTGATATTAACAACTTAACAGACACCAAAATGTTGAGGCATCGTGTAGCTACATATTCTTTTCACTGTCATCTTTACTGTATGCATATTTATAACAAAATGGAACCTATACCATAACTGCCTCCTTTCATTTTCTTCGAAAAATATGAAACATACCCTGTCTCTCGCTGAATATCAGTTTTAAAAATCAATAATGGCCATTATAAAAGTATAACATACAGTAAGTTTATACAATATAGGAAATAAAGGCAAGCAACCAGTCAAATGTGCAGAATCAGTGTACATGGTTACATAAATTAATATGTTAACTTATCTTTGCTCTCACAAGTAATAGATTCAAAAGACCAAAGAGTCGCTGGATAAAAATCCAGCGGTATATCCTTGATGTACTGTCCGACGTTCACAGCTCTCACCTGGGGAGGTGTGCTCAAAGCACCCGGTGACTGCCTGGAGCTCAGACCTCCGCATACACTGCAGCACATGCCACATTGTGTGTGTTTGGTCACATGATGTGCATTTTCAGTGGTGTAGTGTGTACGGAGAGATGTTCAGAAACGCAAGGTGAAAGGTGTGGACGTGAATTTTTTTTGATCTAAAACGCGTTTTTTAAACCTAAATGTATTAGTGTAAATGGGGCCTTAGCATCTTTGTTAGAATACCTGCCATGCTAGAGACTGGTTTGAATCCCACTTACAGTATAAGGTCTAAGGTCTAGATAAACATGTCAAGCAACAGATTCTGCAGACAGGTTGAAACAAACACAATGGTCTAACACAGTGTGAATATTATTTTAAAAATTCATGGATGTCAAAGGTTCTTCGAACTAAAGATGCCAATGAAGAATCAAAAAACAATCCTTTTTAAAGGGTTAGTTCACCCAAAAGTGAACATTAACCCATGATTTACTTGCCTTCAACACATTCTAGGTGTATAAGCTTTATTTAAAAAAACAAAACAAATCTCAGGGGTCTTTCAAGCTCTACAATGACAACATGTAGGGGATTTCTCTTTAGCAGTCCAAAACAAGTCCAGTAAAGCATATCTATCCATAATAAAAAAAATGTCTCACATGACTCTGGGTGGTGAATAAACATCTCCTGTAGCAAACTGAATGTAATAAAAGTATCTGTATTTAAAACTTTATAAACAGTTTTGTGTGATATCTGTGAGAGATATCTTCCATCTTCTTCTACTTTGAGGTGCATTTTTTGGTGCATTTAGTGCCACCAGCTGGACAGAAGTGTAAAGACGTTTCAGCAGATGAAGTATGAGGTATGCGTAGTCACGAATTAGAAGCAAAAAATACAAAACAGGGATTTGTAAAGAAAAATGTTAAAGGATTTTGATATAATTCAAGAAAAAAAGAGATGTTTGACCCTGTTTTGACCCAGCATTTTGTTAATGTAAAGTTTTAAATATGGATATTTTTCCAAAAATCATAATACCATTATTCTCCCCCGGTGTCATGTAAGACACTTCTTTATTAATTATGGATGTGCTTTATTGAACACCTGCCTGTTGCCATTGTAGAGCTAGAAAGAGCCAGGGGATTTTTTTTAAATAAAGCGATTGGATTTGACTGAAAGAAGAAAGTCATAGACACCTAGAGAATCATGAGCTAATTTTCATCTTTGGGTCAACTAAGTTTTAAGGCCCTGGTATACTTAAAACAAAATCCAAGAACGAACTGAAATGATGTCATTTCGAGTAAAATCTGGCTGAAACAAGTTTTTTAAAGTTTATTTCGTAGTTCGAAACAGCTCACCAAAGCAAACTTTGGTTTTGGCTACTAAACACTTTTGAGCTACCATTTGTCCATGACTATTACACAATCAGTGGGCGCGTTCTGGAACTCCACATTCTTTGACATGCGATTTCTTTCCCCAGTTTGTTTCTCATTTCACAGAGGTCCAAGTAGGTATCACTGCAGCCCAGAGACCTCCAAGTGGGAAGTATTACACCACAAGTAGGTTGGGTGACCTCCAAGTGGGAGGGATTTACGCCTGAGGTGGGCTGGGTTTAGGTGGATTAGACATTAATAAAATATATCAGGGTACTGTGAGATTGGGTTTAGGGTTGGGGTAGGTGTAGACATTCATAAAGCACAATACTGGATTCCGTGTCATGTACAACACATTAAACAAAAACTCACAGCTCACTTTGAGCTCAAGTCCCACCCACTTAGAGCTGGTTCCGACCTCCGTTTTTTTCCAGAGGTCAGACAGGAGAACAACAGTGGAGTAGCAGAGCTGGTACAGATGTATCTGCAGCTGTAGGATCGCTTGAGGAGAGATTTTAAAGACTTTGCAGGGGTTACAAACCAGACAAGAAGCCCACTTCATCACCTCATGACATATGTACCTCCCCACCTACTGCAGCACAGGGGTGTCATAAGGTTTGAAAAAAGTACACCGTCATTCAGCCTTTTCAAACTTATTTTTGTGCTCAAACAAAGAATAAAATATAACTTTGTTTGAAGTACACCAGGACCTTGACATCACGTCACTTCATATTTATACTTAACTTGAGCATTAATTCATTGAAATCTAGCATCAACCACTGCCATCAGATGATGACAGGGTAACACTGATTATACAAAAGCAGACAAATTGTCTTTAGCTGTTGGTTTGCTGACTGCTCATTCAGTTGGTATACTGTATGTCGAGGGTCATTTGAAAAGTAACAAACTGTAATCTTGTGATTGTCTGCTTTGGTTGGTACAGTGTGGCATGGACTTAAAGCAGGCCAACGCTAGTGACCATTCCAAATAAGTTATCAACTACATGTTTTGTGTCCATTCAGTGTAATTGCCAATTGCCAATTTTACATTGTCTTGTTTTTTTGTGAGTATGTTGTTGTATACTGCACTGTCTATATTTTGCACTGTCTGTATTTTTGCACTGTCTGTATTTTGCACTGTCGTTGTATTTGCACTGTCTGTATTTTGCACTGTCTGGAGCCAGCACCTAAGCTTTTCACTCATCATAGCACACGTGCTGCTGATGATGTGACAATAAAAGTGATTTGATTTGATTTGATTTTGTAAATGAACTGTGATTTGATTCAAATATGATCCTCAAGAAAAATTAGATTCCATGATGATCAAGTGACAATGTTTTCTTCACTTACTTTTGAGCCTCTTGAATTGTGTTTCGCTCCCATTCTTACACAGCGCGGTCAGGAACTCGTCCACCTGCTTGAGGGACAGTGAGTTGTGCAGGGTCTCCAGTGGATAGATGGAGGGCACCAGCGAATAACCTTCGAACCCTGAAGCAAAAGAAGACACTCTTACACATGGTCCAAGACAAACTCTTTCAGCAGCAGACATCATTACTTGTATCCCACTTTGAGCTCTTGTACACAACACATGACAAAAGCATCAAGCCAACCAGCTATATAGACACTGGGAATCGAAAACTGATTTAGGTGACAACTGGTGCCCAAAATCACAAAGATGGCAGCAACAGCAGTACATTATACCATGTTGGCTAGTGACCCATTAATATATTCAAAATTAATTTGATGGAAATGAAAACTTTAGTCAGCTAAGTGTTTGGAATCTCCTATGTAAGGAATTATCAGTTTAACGCCAAGAGAATTAGGACAGGCTACTGCAGACTAATAAACCAATTAGGAGCTTTACGTGTTTAACTAACCAATAAAAAGATTAGAGAAACTGTCATTTGAAAAACAGGGAGACTCACGCTATAATGACGCTTCACTGAAATGAGTTTAACTGCTTCTTTGTTTGTTAATGTGTTTAGGTTAGCGTTAATGGAACTAGATGATGACAGAGAAAAGTGCAAAATGGAAGCTATGACCTTTCCTGGTTCAATTATAAAAAAAAAGAAAAAAAAAGAAAGGCAGTTTAATTCAGGACTTTATAAGTGAGATTTGCATATTGCTAAAACTTCATTTATCTCCAAAGCTGGGTGCTTTGTAGTTCTTTTCTGCCCTCTGCAGTTTTTCAGACTGAACATTGTGTCCTTCAGTGAACTGTTAACTTGAGAACTTCTGCAACTGGATAATTCAGTCAGTGAGATCCTGTTTCCACATGCTGTTAAGATACATTTTCAGTGATTTGATCTAGATGAGATGGAATACCATTTATAACACATTCAACTGCATCTCTCGTGACCACCTGTTTTTGAATTTTTGAGACCCTTTGGTCTTATTTCATAATGTTTTACATCCTTTTCGTTTGAGTGAATATCACTGAATTAACAAACTCATTACGTGGCGTAAGAGCTAGCAGGGAAGTGAACGAATGAAAAGAATCTGGATGTAATCCATATATTTTAGTTCAGCGCAGTAATGTATGAAGACTTTATTTTATTGCATATTCTCAAAACACGTTCAATAACAATCACATGTTTACACTACGAAGAAAATCAACTGAATGCTTTTTGACAAACTCCAGCAGTGGCAGAATTAGAACAAGCTAAAACCATTGGAGCTGTATTTCGCGTCATCCACTTGAAAATGCATCTTAATACCAGGTGTAAAAGTTGACTTGTTGAAAAAAAAAAAAAAAACCACAGCATATTCTGGCTAGGTATGTTTTGGTTCAAGCTTGTTCTTAGCTGGTCTTTAGGTAGAATAAAGCCCGGGTCAGATCACATAAATTTGTCATGATCTCAGCATGATTTCCTTGACCTAGGGTGTCATGGGGATTCATAAACCACAAATGGGCATTGTGACATAAGATTCATTAGTTTCTTCTCGTGCAATGTGGCATAGTTCACATCAACCTATACTATGTCTGCGCTGCAACGCTTCATGACACCATCGCAGAAAGTCTAGCATGTTTCATTTTTTTTGTCATTCTTCACAACAAGTTCCGTTACATGGGTAACACTGGCCAATAGGAGCACAAATTTTTTTCCATACATGGCATTTAAAATGGCAAAACCAAAGAGACAGGACTTCTATCAAATTATTTACAATTTATCGAATTATGGCAACAGCAGGCGTGCCTGTATGATGTGCCATCGAGGGAGTATCATGACAGACTAAAAAAAGATAAATGTTGGCGAGAGATAGTGGAGGCACTTCACTATCACAGTGCAGCAATGCAACAATTCATATGAATTGTTATTTTTAATCTTTATCTTTTGCCACTATCCTTCAAATCACAAAGTTTTGTGCCTATGTGTCATTTTTCTTAAGGAATAAACAAATGTCTTTAAGTTAGCCTCTGCTAAACATGTAACAAGTGCAAGATGGCTTCATAAGAGTGTTATACTTACTCCATTCAGAAGGCAACACAAGTCTTGACATTCACCAAGTCATTTGAACAAGCATGCGGTAAGAGAAAGGGAAGAGGTTACGAGCTGTTATAGAGCAGAAAGAAAGGCCACAGAGAGAGAAAAAAACACAAGAATTCAGATGAAAAAAAACAGATAAGCTTAAGCATCACGCACTCTTTTGTGCTTTTACGTCAGTATGGAGCTAATAATGCCTGAAGCAACAGAAGGAGTGAAAGGATGCAAGAAGTGAAGGTTAGTATTGGAGAAAGGCAACACATGTGGAGAGAGCAATTCTGGGTAGACAGAGGACAGAAGGTAATGTAAAAAGGAGTTTTACACTCTCTGAAATAAAGGTAGAAAGATATTACTGGGGTGGTACCTTTTATACACTTTTTGTACTAATAAAGTGTCCATATTGGTACCTAAAAGATTCATATTGGTACATTAAAGGGTCCATAATGTATCTAAATGGTACTGTTCATACAGTATTAGTACCTAAACAGTACAATTTCTAAAAGCATACTTTTTGAAAAGAAATATAGAGCCCCAGTTCAGCTTTTGTACCTTTATTTTTGAGTGCATATTTTAGAAGAATGCTTAATATCATGTTTGTATTTATTTTTAAATAAAAGCAAAACATTTTTTTGTGAAAAAAATAAATGTAAATTTAATAAAATGCTAACTATAATAAAAATGAGACAAATGTGAATTTCTGAAAAGAGAGGAGAGAGGTTAAAGAGCAGCAGTAGTTCTTAAAATCATTATAGATTTTTAATATGCAATATTAATTATTGCATGAATGAATTAAAGGGCACCTATGATGACAATAATCTTTATGAAGCTGTTTGGACAGTTAGTGTGTGCACAGTCATATTGGGGTGATATAAAGAGAATAAATCTCTTTTTTGTTAATTTCCTGATGTTAAAATAGGATCCAAATCCCTCCCTTTTTGAGGCTGATGGCAACGTGACGTAGGAGTGCGATCTCCCCGTCCACCAAATTGATTGACAGCCACATATTAACATGTCTCCATAGTAACGTGTATGATCATATCAACAAGACAGGACATGCGCAAAGCAACTGGAACGAAAAGATCTCAGCTCTCTGTGATCATCTGCACTTCAAGACTGAGTTCTACAAGTTTAAAACATTTTTAAAACAGTGCATGTTTGTAATAAAGAAAAGGCAGTAAAATTGCTGTAATTTATCATCACAGCCGCATGTCAGTACAATTATAAAAGCTTCAATCCCAGTTTGTGGAAGTTAAATCAGGTTTATTTTGTACATTAACATAACGTATATCCATACAGCAGTGGATATTTGTATCCTGTCACATTTGCCGTGCAAAAACAGTGCAATGTTAAACGCATGCGCTGTGTGTGTGTGTGTGTGCGTGTGCACATGCACATGAAACGATATTGTGTGTGACCCATCCTTGCAGAAAGGCTTGAATTAACTCCACAACAAATACATCAAATAATCATTGGAATAGTTCTTACTGTAGTATTTCTGACAAACGTTACGTGAGATCTGCTTCCTTCATGTCTGTCACTGTGCTGTTTATCTGACGCAGCCAAAGATGGCTCTGACAGCCACGTGAGAATGGTGGGCGGGGAGAACTAGCTCATTTGCATTAAGGGCACAGGCAACAAAAACAGCTACAATGTTCTCAGAGCTGAAAATTCCAATATCCAGAAAGGTATAATAAATAATCTGAGGGGTGTTTTGAGCTGAAACTTTACAGACACATTCTGGAGAAACAAAAGACTTATCTTAAATCTTAAAAAAGAAGAAATTTAATAAGTAAATGAATACATAAAATGCATCTTTGCATCTATTTTTTAAAAAACAAATGAACAAACTATTATATTCAAATTGTAAAACAGATCAATTTTTCATTTGTGAAACTTTAAAAGCAGTGGATTTTGAGAAATGCAAAATAAAGATTAAAAAATAATTTCTCATTAATATACTAACATTTGATTTAAATAGAATAATTCTGGGGAGATGTATCATGCAAGGCAGTGATAGTTTTTTTTATAAGTATCAACAATTCCTAATTTGAGACACTTCTCTAATTTAATAAACATGTTATACATAAACTCTCCCAGTACTGGGTTGCAGCTGGAAGGGAATCCGCTGCGTAAAACATATGCCGGAATAGTTGGGAGTTTAAATCCGCTGTGGCGACCCCTGAAATAAAGACTAAGCCAAAAGAAAATAAATGAATGAATAATAAATAAACAATCTAATAAATCTAATTTGTAAAACGTTTGCTAAAAAGCAATTAAAAACACAAAATGTACATAATAAAAATGCAATTCATTGCATGTCCCTACTGGTTTTGTTTGCTTAATTTTTAGTAGTCAATTACTGCAAATGCCAGAGTCCAATTCAGAAGTAGAATAAAAGGCATCGAGTATGAAAAGTGTGAGTATGAGATGACAGAGCTGAAGGAGGAGGTGACAAGAGGACACTGCAGCTCAACTACTGCCAGACTGACTCAGCAACATACAATTAATGAGCTCAAATTATTCGGTTTTGTTATGTCAGGAGCTACAACTATTTTCGGAGAGCAATTAAGAGTCCTTGTGTGAAGTGAAGGCTCTGAACACAAGCTTAAGTATTACTATTAGCAACAGTTTATGCTGTTTGTCTCTACATGAAGCATCTGAATAGATTAGGTATGCTCAAACTTCATAACATTCTGAGTCATTCACACAAAGTCAGCTGTTACTGTGCGTGCAGAACTCCAGCCAATTTACATGCACTTTCATTTATGAAAGATATACAATACGATTTATTACCTTTGGTTTGGTCTAATGCTTGCATTTAGACTGAATGAAAAGGGCCTAATAAATTACAATAATGAATATTTATTAAATAAATAACCAACTGCAATAATTGATAACAAAACAATAATGTATTATTTTGTAAAGTATAATTTTGTATTAAATTACAAGAGGCACTATTAATTTACAATAATTAATAATTATATAGAAATTAAAATGACAAAATTTAATAATACTAAAACTGGCAATAATTGTAAAAGGCTGCTGATGGCAAATGATAAAAAATCATAGCAATAAATAAAAAATAAAATAAAAGGCATCAACAATGCAAAGTTCTATTACAATAGAACAATTACAATAATCAATAATATTTAATAATAATAATTAATAATATTTAAATAGTAATTTAAAAAAAGTACATAATTAAGAGCTGCCCAAAATGTTTCTATTGTGAAATTACAATAATGTTTATTTATATAAATAATAATAAAAATGGACTATTTTTGGTTTCAACTGATTTGACAACCCTGGCTAGTTGGCCTTGTACCAAACTTTCCCCCCTTAATATCCATGCCTCAAATAGCCTGGACAATTTTTTCCCCAACTCACTCTCAGTTGGATTCGGAAATTGGACAGGAATGTTTTATCGACAGCAGGTTCAACTAAGCAATCCATTACAGCTCGCAATGCTGCCATAAATGATCACAATGCTGATGTACTGCTGACTCTACATCAATGGAAAAAGACATTTGTGTCAATAGAGAATCTTCCTCAGTCTTGACAAATATGCCAGAAGACTGAAAAAATGACTGACACGCATTGATGAGGAACACATGAATGGCCTGTCTGAAGTCTGAAGGCTTTTCACGCTTCAGTTTCCCTCAAACATGTCAAACTGTCAACTGAAATAAGTGAGTTTGATCATTTCAGCTCTTCGGAAAAAAAAACTTCAATCTCACCAAATGAAGCAGATTCCCTACAGATCCCCCACATTTACAATTGGCAGAGAAAAAGACATGTGCTTTTTTACATTTGCTTCAATTTATATATATTCCACCCAACAGAAACAGACTTGTTTTATCAGAAAACTTGGAAGGTGAGAATAATTCAATTCCTAGTTTGAAAATGTAACCGCAGCTGATTAATTACATTGCAAATGATGCATTATTTAAATAAATGAGTTAATGTGCATACATTTCTAGCAAAAAAAAAAAAAAGAGAGACAGACTTGTAAACCAAAGGTTGCAGGTTCAAGTCTGAGATTGTACATGAGGAAAGTGTATATTCAAGGCTTTCTTCCACACTCAATTCCACAACTGAGGTAAAAGACCACTGAGCAAGTAAAAAAAACAAACAGTCACCAAACCAACTGAGTATAGGTCAAATTAGAGGCCTAATGGTGAATTCACAAAAATTCATGATTGGATTTAACACAACACAGTGGTGTCAAGGTTTGTTATTTTTATATTTCTTTGATTTTTACCAATTTACTTTATTAAAACTAAGATCATGATATTTTCTTTAGATTGAACAATGACAAAGTAATACTTGACTCATCTTCTGGGGTTTCTTCATAGCAGCAAGTAAATACAATGTAATGTTTCTGATAATTCCTGGCTGTCCGTCTGTCTGTCTTTTTCCAATACTTACTGAGTAAGTGGACTTTTTCAGTTGTTTTCTATGAGAACCCCAATTTTTTGGAATGGCAGCAGTGTGACGAGACACTCAGCATCTGTTTCACATTAAGCATTTTAGCTTGTGACTATACAAAGTCCACCAATGGCATTGTACACAACTTTGTGCAAAATAGAAGTAAAAGATAAAAAAAACTAAAGTCCGAGGCATTTTTTTTTTTTTTTGGTTTGACGTGCTGCGTCAAAAAACAATGAGATTGGCACTTTTGTTCATGAGCCTGGAGCTGCTGAAGCTACAGTGAACATGACTTGGTGGCTCTCATGAATAAAATGGTCTAGGTGAGCACATATTCCTAATAAATATGAAGCAACGAGGCAAGATGTATGCCAATTGAACACAAAAAAAGATATTTTGAAGAAAGCTGAAAACCTGTAACAATGCACTGACTTCCATAGTTTTTGTTTCTCCAACTATGAGAGTCAATGCGTTCAGGTTTTCAGCTTTCTTCAGAATGTCTTCTTTCGTGAAGCTCAAAGCTTTGAAACTATTTGACAGTTAGTAAATTTTCATTTTTGGGTAAACTATCCCTTTAAACTCATCTGTCTGAAAAAAAGTTAATAATCGTGATTTGTCAAAAACATTTCTGAAGAATTCTGACTTTCACAATTTGGACCGTTTTTTTATTTTTACTGAGATTTTTTACTGTTTTGCATAATACTCTACCTTTTGCATAACTCTGGTTTACCATGTGCCCTTAAGTGTAATTGCATTGTTTACAATTTTTATTTTTACTTATATTATTAGATTATGTTATATGTGTAATTGTATAATTTATTTTTAAAAGTCTACTTTTTGTATTAATATTATATTTTAGGCACCTAGGGTCTGAGAGTTACACAATTTCGATTTTCTGTATGTTCTGTACATGTGGTTGAATTGACAAAAAAGCTGACTTTGACTTGTCTTTGACTTTAACATTTCACAATTCCTGCTATATCTCACAAATCTGACTTTTTTTCTGAATTGCATGTTTTTAAGTTTAAGTTAAAAATGACACAACAGTGAGATGTAAACACTCAACAGTTCACAATTAAAAACTCACAATTTCAAAAACTCAGATAATTACCTGCAAGATAAACTTCATTGGTGTCTGAACACAAAGAGCTACATGATAATCACATAAGGGATTACAAAAATGTCTGAATGAATGTTGACAATAAACACGATCCTTATTGCTACTAGCCATATACACTCGCAGCGAGTGGTGTGTTTTTCTTTGAAGGTGAGAGGGGCAGACTGCACAGTGTACAGTATATCGATTTATGCTGAACTGTTCAGCACAGTGGGGGTGGGAACACTATATTTCAGGCTGTTTATTTTTCAAGTAATTGCAGCAAATCATTTATTTTGTAATGCGCACTGAACTGAAAGCCTCCTACTGAATGGTTTACTAAGAATACATGTACTGTATCCATACGCCTTTAGTAACACACCACTCACACACAGAATACAGATATAAATAAAACTGTGATGTTTGGTGTACGTAAGAGCTCTCAAAGTGGAGATTTATGAAGATTTATCTTATACAGTAGGGAAAATATATGTATTGAACACGTCATGTTTTTTCAAGGGAATAATATTTCTAAAGGAGCTGTTGACATGGAATTGAACCAGATTTTGGTAAAAACACAAACAATACAAACAAAAAATATAACAAGACAAAAATCTGAAAAATTAATAATGTGTAATAAGAAAATAACACAAGGAGAAAGTAGTGAACTACAAAAACGTATTTAATACTTTATATAAATGACTTATTGGTGATGCCATCTTAAAGATGCCTCTCATATGAAAAATAAAGTCACACGAATTGCTCAGGTGTGAATTGTTCACAGACTTCAACACAGTGTAAAAATCTTGATGGTTCTGTGGGTCTCGTCTATCAAATCTGAGCTATTTTTTGTATTTTCTATTGGATTCAAGTCAGGTGATTGGCTGGGCCATTCTACAGCTTGATCTCTGAAAGCATTTAAAAGTTTCCTTGACTGTGTTTTGGATCAATGTTCTCCTGAAATGTCCACCCTGGTTTCATCTTCATCATCCTGCTAATGTAGATGTTGGGCTGAAGTAGCAAATATTAATTTACAATGACAAGGGCAGAGGGTTGCTGAAAGATTTCAGCTGCTGTCTGGGCTTTCACTGCCTTTCTACACCTCCCTTTCTTCATGTGTTCAACACCTTTTCCCTGCATCATTTCATTTTATTACATATAACATAATTATTACATTTTTAAACTAATTAGATTTGTTTTCTTTGCATATATGGATTTTGTTGGTTGTTACCAACATCCTGTGAAAATTTCAAGTCAAAAGCACCTTTAGAAACATGTTTTCTGAGAAAAATGGTTACATGTTCAATAATTATTTTCCCCGCTGTATAAACGCATTGAAAAATATATATACTGTATCTGAAACCTACAGACACAAATTAATAAAGTGCGCCAAAAGTTTAAAAAGTGTATTTTGGATGTTTTAGTAAATACTTAGTATACTTCGTAAATAATAACTGAAACACCAGGTTCTTCTTGACATGATGTACAGAATAAGAAAAACCATGCAAAAATGATGCCCTACAAACATCAACATTAAAAAATATTTGAATATACAATTTTAAAATCATGATAATGAATCAAGTAAAAACAGACATTAACCCTCACCCCATTAGCAAATATGATCATCATGCAAAGTAATTTATAGGCACCCAGCTTCATCAACGACTAAACAAGCTTGGAAAAAAAGTACAATAAATATATTTGAACACAATATATTTTTCTATGAATATGCGTTAAACAAGGCACTTTTGATCTTTTACTATTGATTAAATTTTTTTTTAAAGATTTGAATGAAGATCAGAATATTTCTAGACCAGCCTAATAGTCTACTTTGGTGCATTTAAAGTCATGTGATCATTTCAGCAGTAATGGTGGTGGAAGGGTTAACCATTTATAAATGAAGAAACTCAACATGAAAGGTGGTCACACGTTTTTTCACACAGACAGCAATATATCAAGAGAGATATATTTGGTACACATCCCATGCATCTAGTAATGGAAGATCTTTTCTGCCACAGTATAAAAATAAATTTATATACATATATATACATATATATATATATACATATATATACATATATATATATATATATATATATATATATATATATATATATATATATATATATATATATATATATATATATACATATATATATACATATATATATATATATACACACATATACAGTTGAAGTCAGAATTATTAGCCCCTCCCCACATCTCTGCAGTGACTCAAATAACTTATTAATAAAGTCATCTGGAATGGCAAAGAAAGCGTTTTTGCAGGACTCCCAGAGTTCATCAAGATTCTTTGGATTCATCTTCAATGCCTCCTCCTTTATCTTACCCCAGACATGATCAATAATGTTCATGTCTGGTGACTGGGTTGGCCAATCCTGGAGCACCTTGACCTTCTTTACTTTCAGGAACTTTGATATGGAAACTGAAGTATGAGAAGGAGCGCTATCCTGCTGAAGAATTTGTCCTCTCCTGTGGTTTGTAATGTAATGGGCAGCACAAATGTCTTGATATCTCAGGCTTTTGATGTTGCCATCGACTCTGTAGATCTCTCGCATGCCCCCATACTGAACCCCAAACTATAATTTTTCCTTCACAAAACTTGACTGATTTCTGTGAGAATGTTGGGTCCATGCGGGTCCCACTAGGTCTTCTACAGTATTTGTGATGATTGGGATGCAGTTTAACAGATGATTCATCTAAAAAATATACCTTCTGCCACTTTTCCAAATGATCAAATAGAAGTAAAGTTATTATTTGTTGCTCTTTTAAATGAGATCGATGACAAGACTTTTGTCAGGCATCATTGTGGGGAAAAAAATATATTTCTCAGCTTGTATTTACATTTAAACAAAAACTTTAAGTCAGAATTTGCCAGGGGGATGAATCATCGCATGATTGAATGTATATATTTATTATCTTTTACCTCATTTATTATCTTTTACCTCGATTTAAAGGGATAGTTTACCCAAAAATGGAAATTCTCTTCATTCAGTCTTCATTCACTCAGTCTCATGTGGTTCCAAACCTTTAAAGAAGATATTTTGAAGAAAGTTGAAAACCCAGCCCGATCTCATGAGGAAATGTAAGTATTTTATGTTTTGTCAGTTTAGTGGCTAATTTGTACAAATTTGTACAAGTTCAGTCGTATTAAAATGTACGATTTTAAAAAGGAGACCTGGCACCAAACTCCACCCCTAAACCCGTCATTGGAGGATGAGCAAATCGTACTAAATTGTATGAATGAGATCGTACAGAGCGTACGAATACTGCATTTGAATTTAAATATACTGCTCAGCCGTTAGAAAAGTATGTTCTATACTGTATGAATGTGAGCAGTATGAATGAAACTCGGACATACTATATCCGCCATTTTGTCATGATTATGTGACCTACCCACATGAGTCGCATCGCTTCACTCCTATTCATGAATTCTGTCACGGAGCATCATGGGATAGCGCAGCGTGCATAGAGTGCACACTTCAGAATCTCACCGGTAGTAGTAGGTCATCCGGGTACTTCTCGCATACTGATTTTCAAATTTGGACATACTACTCGGCTCGCATACTGTTTTTAGTGTACTATATAGTATGGAAGTATGTGATTTCAGACACAGCCATTGTGTTGGAAAACCTGAAACCATGCATAGACTTCCATAGCATTTGTTTCTTCAACTATGCAAGTCAATAAGTGCTTTACCATAAGGGCTGAACCATTCTTTATGCTGAACCATTCCATTCCGTGCCAAACCGACTAGACAGCACGAATATGGTTTCATTTTCCCACTATGGTGCTGCGACAGAACTCTTTATACAAAACGCATCAGTAGTTGCCTTGGCAACGCAACGTAAACATCTCCCTTTGTTCATTTAAATTTAAATAAAAGCCCAAACTAGTTTTCTTCATGTTCATGTGTAAAAGCGAAAGCAACAACGTGACAACACTGTTATGCCATTCTCTCGTATAGGGGTGCTAACGTAAATATACAATAGAAGTCATAGTATCTGTATTCATTTAGAGGTTTTTTTTTTTTTTTTTTGTGCGGCTCTGGGCAAATTTTATTTGGAGGGAAAATTACAAAAATGTAATGTGATAATTAAAAATGATTGGAGGAGAAAGAAAAAAACATCTTTCAAATCAGGTTCAGGTTTTCAGCTTTCTTCAAAATATCTTCTTTTGTGTTCAACAGAAGAAAGTAACTCATAAAGGTTTGGAACAAGTAAAGGGTGAGTAAATAGTGAGTAAATTTACATTTTTGGATGAACTATCCCTGTAAACTCACCTTTCTGAATAAAAGGTAATAATAGTGATTTGTCACAAAGTATTTGTTATAAACATTACAATCAAAAACGTGGAAATCTGACTTTATTTCACAATTTGGACAATTTTTCTTGCTACTGTGAAATTTTAATATTTAACAATTCTTGCTATATCTCGAAAATCTGACTTTTTTCAGAATTGCATGTTAAGTTAAACTGAAGCTGAATTGAGCAATAAATCTCAAAATCACAACAGTGAGATGGAAGATGAACAGCACGTTCACAGTTAAAAACCCACCATTCAAAAACTCAGAAATGCGAGATAATTAACTGCAAGATCAAACTTCAAATGGCAGTTTAAGTTTTTTTCATCCTGTGGCAGAAATATTCATCCATGTCTAGCCAATCAGAAAGAGGAATGAATTAAGATGGGTGTGTCTGGTGAGAATCCAAGGTGAAGAAAGGTCTGCTCGATTTTATGAAAAGAACCACAAACGGTGCTAAATTACGAAGTCTACGTTGAAACAACGGCAGAGGGCATGCAGGAGAGTGTCAACAATAAAAAAAATGGACTCAAAAGCTCCAAACATACCATTAGTCGGATGCCTGGCATACGACACAGAAAATCTCTTTACTGCCGGCATAGAGAGCAGCTCTGAGGAGATAAAACAGGCATTCGGCATTACACTCTGCCCCTCATAAGCTTTTGCTTTTACTCCAAATTTTTTCATCCGCAATCTTCAAGCATTTCTGTCTTTATAAAACCATCTATAACAAGCAGGTAAAAATAACAGTGGGCCCAGATGTTGCCCATGAATATGGGGATTCAAAAAAAACGAAACAAAAAACACCAGATGGTCACAACATACGATCCAGGATTCTTTCGTGCTACAATGTCCTTTTGGATGCAGCATGACATGGCAGTATTTTAGGTGCTGTTTGAAATGTCTCAGAGACACAGCAACACCCTGTGGACAAAACTGTTAATGCTTCTGGAGGAGAGAGAATTCACACAAAATGCTAATAAATGCTAATAAATAATAATTAGTAATCATATTAAATAATAATCAATTTCAAATAATGTATTTAAGACAGATGGAGACAGTGAAATGACGTTCCCTTCCACTGCATGCAAGAGGAAATTCTTTTCCAATGAAATCCTTTCTATAAATAAATGATGATGATGAATATGATGCATTCCTCTCTACTGTCTCCAGGAAATTAGAATGCAATTTCCAATAAATGTTTTTAAACATTCATAATATCCAGAGCTAGTCAATGAGTCTTTAGAGATAGTGGTTAAAAGCAGTCATTTGTGTTTCCATGGATATTATCCATCAAAACACACAGTCGCAGGACACCAAAATGTAACCTTTTGCATAAACGAGCTTGCAAATGTATGCAATTTAGCAAATTACTGAATGTTTGTTTACATGCAGCAAGCTTATTATTAGTATGCAGGCAGGAAAGGTGACAAACGATTAGTACTGACGTTATTCCGAAACTGTGAAAGCTCATTTCCCCAAGCGAGATCTTTATGAATCGTTAGATGTAAATGTTTGCCAAGTAATGAATTGACTTGGGACGTCTTTAAAGCCTAAACTAAAGGTTTTGATAAATACTGAAATAATTATGCTGAGAGATTGAGTTATAGAAATAATGAATGCTAAAATCAACTTCTACTTGATTTGTTAGAGTAGGCCTATATTAAATGAGAGTTTATAATGTAGGCCATTCCTCAATAAAAAAGCTGCTGCGACTTTTTAATCTCAGAATTCTGAGTAGCATTAGTGAAACGTGATGTTTATATCTCATGTGTTTTATATTTTTTATTGCAGTTCAGAGGAAAATGGTCAACATTTTAAGATGTAAGCTCAAAATTAAAATATACAAATGTAAAGTGAAACGTAAACTCAGAACTGCAAGAAAAAAGATTTTTATGACAAAATTTAAATTTTGCTATTTATAGTCTATAGACGCATCTCAAAAAACTGGAATGTCACGTTTGGTATTTATAGACAAAACTGAACAAACTAATCAAGCTAAAAATTGAACATTCAAATGATTTGAGATTGTGAATAAATAATTTTACTAAGCTGTAAATCTGACTAATTATTTGGATTAAAACAAAAGAAAAATAATTATTTCACTTTTTGAGAGCAAAAAAAGAAAGAGTCCTTGATATTCTAATGTTTTGAGATGCTCCTGTACTGTAAATAATTCTGAGAATCATAATTGCAATTTACCAGACTTTCTTACTGTTCGTTATTTGAGTTTCTTACTGTATTTCTGCAGATAAATCTCACAAATCTTTTTTCCCTCATAATTTCAAAGCCTGAACTTATAACTGCAAAAAATAAGCTTGTCATGTTGTCATGTGAATTCATCAAGAAATGTCTATATGACTTTTAAAGCTCTAATAAACTCAATTAAGACTTTTTCTTTAAATTATCTCACAGTTTCTAGCAAAAAAATGCAAAGTACAAACTAGGGCTGCACGGTATTGGAAAAATTTAACATTGCAATATTTCTTTACTTTGCGGTATATACTGTACTGCGATATGAATACAATTTCACCAGATAACTTAATATCTCTATTTGGAAAGAATTTATAATGTTAGATTGATTGGGATGATTCTGCAGTGGGAGTGCATCTCCATAAAATCTAATAAACAATCTTTAAAAATGTTGGGGTACCCTGACACATTTCTGTTGTGGTCTGTGCTATTTGCAGTGCATTTCTGTATTTGCATGTGTTGCGAGTATTTTCATGCACATGTTTAGTCAGAGATTGATGAATTATTGTTTACTGTTTGCATCTCCATAAAATCTAATAAACAATCTATAAACTTTTTGGGGTCCCCCGACACATTTTCATTGTGGTCTGTGCTATTTGCAGTGCATTTCTGTATTTGCAAATGTTGTGAGTATTTTCATGCATAACAATCTAGAATAATCAGGAAACAGATACAATTGAAATGAAGTGTTGTATCGTTTCCTAAGTCTAACAGTAGTCAAGTACAGTAACTGAATGCTAAAAATAAAAACAATTCAATAAAACTAATCGTAGTTAAAGTAAAAAATGGTACTATTTCTTAAACCTGAATGCTTTTAAAGTCATTATACAATCCCAGGCATCAAAAGCACATGCAAATATTAAATTATAATACAAACTCAACATTGCAGGTGTTGCGATGTGACTATTGCGAATGATCACATTGCGTTATCAATGCTGAAACGATATATCATGCAGCCCTAGTACAAACTCACAAATCTGAAAATCAGAACAGCGAAATGTTTCTAATATTTAACTATGAGACATAAACTCAGTCAAAATTGTGAGATAAAAAAGTCCAACTTCTTAAAATTATTATTATTTCTTCATTCCACAGAAGAAAATCTGAATCTTAAAGTCTTCGCCTTACAGATGGACTGAATGTGTATGTGTGTGTGTGTGTTCGTACCAGCTTGAGAAGACAGATTCTTGAGTGAGGAGGGTTTTTTTCGTGGTGCTCGTGTTAGATCTCTGAGGTTTGGGAAGGAGGCGCTGAAGAGGCCTGCACACTGGGCTCCTGCGTGTCAGAAGGGGATTGTGGGGTGGAGCGGCTGGTTAGTAATGGTTAGTTTGTACAAATGAACATGCAGGTTGAAGACATTAAAGGGATAGTTCAACCAAAAATTAAATAACCTTTTCAACAATAAAGGTTTCAGAACTGCGAGGGGAAAAATAGGTCATAATTCAGGCCCCCTATTTTTTCGGGCAATTTTGCGATAAATAAATATAAAAAATTATATATATATATTGCCAAAGGAAGATTATAATTCTTATTTTTACCCACGATTTTCACTCCCCAGAGCATCTGACATTATGTTCCTCACTCAGGACATGCGTTAGGGCTTCCACTACCATATTTCACCTAAAACACAGATTGCTGTAAAACTCGTCAATGCAGGAAAGCGTTTTCTCTCGTCAACAGCAGGAAAATAGTCATGTACCGATTTGATGCACATCATAATACCAGTCATTTATTTAAAGCAAAAATAATGTCACGTTCAATTTAGTCACGTCCAGCGGCCATCATCCTTGAACCAATCTCCATCATTGTAAGCTGTTTGCTTTTCTGTCTGTTCCATTGCTCCATTTGTTAGATGTTTGCTCCCACTTTCTTTTGCAGTCTAAAGCACGTCAAATGCACAAAATGCCCAATTCCCGCCGTGTTAATCACTCGATTTGGGCCACAGGATGTCTAATGGCATCTTTGCATTGACTTCACATGTAAATCACTCCACTTCATGCGCGTATACTTTCTGTACAGGCTGCAAAACAATTTCTCCCCACTTCCATGTAATGTAATGATTGTGAGGGAGCAGGTGAAATGTCATTTTTCGAGGGATACTCAAATACATCACCTGCTCTGTGTATGCAACATTTAAGTCATGTAAAACAATTAATTACAAACTGAAATAAACATAATTTGATTATATGGTTTGGAATTGGATATTTTATGAGATTATTTACATTTTTGTGATTATTTTGCATTTAAATTAAGAATTTTGCAGCATTGCAAAAAATTGCACCTTTTGTTGATTTTGCACTAAATTCAGCGATCGCGAAATTGCGAAAAATTAGGGTCTAATATTTGTAAGATTATATATAAATAACATAGATATTACATCTAAAAGGGCAACCCAGTGGCCCGGTAGGTAGTGCTGCCGCCTCACAGCAAGAAGGTAGCTGGTTCGAGCCTCGGCTGGGTTAGTTGGCGTTTCTATGTGGAATTTGCATGTTCTCCCTGCATTCGCGTGGGTTTCCTCCGGGTGCTCCGGTTTCCCCCACAGTCCAAAGACATGTGGTACAGGTGAATTGGGTAGGCTAAATTGTCCGTAATGTATGAGTGTGTGTGTGTGTGGATGTTTCCCAGAGATGGGTTGCGGCTGGAAGGGCATCCGCTGCGTAAAAACGTGCTGGATAAGTTGGCAGTTCATTCGGCTGTGGCGACCCCAGATTAATAAACGGACTAAGCCGAAAAGAAAATGAATGAATGAATGAATGAATTACATCTAAAAAATATATTAATAAATATATAGAGAATATAACCATATATATATTATTATTAAAAAGAATAATTTGTTAATAGTAATGGTAAAGTATTATAATAATTTGAAAGTCATGGCACAATTCTCCAAAATGTTATTTCAAATTAAAATATAAAATATGTAATAATTATTAATCATAACCTATAACATATTTGACTCTAATATATATTATAACCTCTATTTTTATACCATTATAAGTATTACCATAATTGACAAAACTTTAGACATAACTGGAAAAAAATTATTTTGCATGCAGTAACAAACAAAATCGGATAGAATCTCAAAATGTTTATAAATAAGTAAATATAAAAAATAAAGCATATTTAATAAACAATATTTTACATCTTAAAATATATTTCGATAATAATTAATACAAGGAATCGCTTCAACTTAAAGTTTACATAAAATATAATAATATGTAGGGTACAGAGTAACGATTCCTTGTCATGGTGATCGGCCGATATAGAGTACCGATTCTAATACTTCAAGCTTTATATACATTAAGCACATTTTCCTTCTAAGTATGACACTTGAGTGGAGATCTCTCCTAACCAAAGTGAATAAATTAAGGATGTTGCATACAATTCCTTCAACATGTCTCTTATATCCATTTAGCGTGGACATGTCATGGTCAGAAGCAGCTTTATAGAAACTAATAGATAAAATAGTCAAAACACAGAATTTTCAGTTTTTATATGTGTAAAAAGTCCTAAATACATGCAAGACCCATCCAATCTCTTGCTAACTCACTCTCATCTCCATGATATCCGGGTATTTTATCTGATTCAAAACGCCTGCAATTGGTTCAAGAGATCGGCCGGATTGGTGAGTACCGAGTTATAAAATGAGATTATCAGCCGATACCAATCTTCAGCCGATCGATTGAAGCATCCCTACTAATATGTTATTGCATTAATTTAAGATTACACGTTTTTGCAATTTTATTTATATTTTAAAATGTTTTGCAAAAACTAAAAGTAATAATTTTTTGAAAATCATTATGTTTTTTAAAATCATGTGAAACCAAACGTAATATTCAACATTTAAAACTCTATCTTTAAATCATTCCTTATTCTCGGATGCTCAGAGACCAACTTTTGACATTCATTTTTGGCTGAACTGTTCCTTTAAGCTCAACTAAAGGCACACAGATGAACTTTTTTCCCAACAAACACCAATTAAACCACTGGTATTTTGTTTTTAGCAAACATATTGCCAGTGCAGTAGAATAAAACACTGACAAACATAATTAAAGTACATCTGCGGCTCTAAAAAAAACAAAATAAAAGCGTATTTCTACATTCAGCCACTAGAGGGAAGCACTGAAAAAAACAGCATTCACTTAAAAGCTTGAATGAAGAACATGCCTTATGCAACATGCACTTAATTATAATATATCAACCTGCAAATCATGCTGTAAGTGTTAAGTAAGGTGCAAACGACATTAGCCACAATCTCTGAACACTACGCCACTCCAAACCTGGGAAACAGTGCGTATTGTCGCCTCATAAATGTTCTTTGGAGATAGAAATAGCATAGACGAAAATAGCATTGAACGTCCTGCCAGCAGCCATATTTAGACCAATACTGGCAGCGCAGGCACATTTCTGACACATGGTCGAAATAAACTTGAAGAGGGTCCTTGAATTGTCCCGTTGGTGCTAAACAGAAAGCAGAGCGTTTAATGGTCAACCGGGACAGGTCTTTTAGGAGAGATCCAGAGGTTTTTCTATTGAGACAGATGATTGATAAGATTTACTACATGAAAACAATACACATTAAGTGGCTTTTTTTTTTACCTAGGCCGCTGGGTTTGATCTCTGGTGACTGACGGGATGATGAGGGGAAGATACGATATGCCAGGCCACGAGATGAAGGGTTGCTCTCTGATAGAGCCTGCAAAATGAGGGACATACAGAATGGCTTTTAGTTTAGCACAAACACACCACTTTTTACATGCAGTTTTAATATAAACTTCCCTCCAAATGTGATGATCCCCTCTGTGATGGACTACTGTATGCATACATTTTTATTTGTAGACTACTGTTTAATATTGGTTTTATTAATTATTTGTTATATGATAAATATATTTTAATTCTTTATATATTTTTAAATATCAGATATTACTTTGTGTCTAAGCTCATTTTTTTTAGAATCACTACTTTAGTCTTCAGTGTCAAACGATAGAACAGAAATCATAAAATGCTAAAAAAAAGTATAGTCAGTGTCAAAATCACAGTTGTAGTTTGGCATTTTTATAGATTTTTTGGGGAATTCTTAAGAGTATAAGGTTAAAAAATAACTTTAAACGGCTTTTGATCAATTTACTATATTCAATTCAATTCAATTCATCCTTATTTCTATAGCACTTTTACATTGTAGATTGTGTCAAAGCAGCTTAACATAGAAGTTCTAGTAAATTAAAACGGTGTCAGTGCGGTTTTCAGAGTTAAAGTTCAGTTTAGTTCAGATCAGTTTAATTTTCACTGCTGAAAGCCCAAACACTGAAGAGCAAATCCATTGATACGCAGCTCCACAAGTCCCAAACCAATCAAGTCTATATACAGACAACATACAATTTACTACAGTTATACTTTGTAATATATATATATATATATATATATATATATATATATATATATATATATATATAATTTTTTTTATAAATATTAGTTTTGTTTTTTTTTTTGCTAATTACAAAACCGGGATTAAGGAAATTGTTCAGATATTATAAATAAATGCAATAATTAACACATAGTAGAAAGAAAACTATGAAAATCATACCCTCAAATGTCTTGAAAAGTTAAGTAAAACAATTATAGTTAAGAAAAACAGTTATCTATTATATTAAAACACTGTATTATATTACATTTTGATTGAAAAAACAACTATAATAATAAAAATACCTGTACTATTAATAATAAAATAATAATAGTAGCCGTGTTGTTTAACTATTAATCATGACTAATACAAGATTGAATTTACATAACATATGTGCATGTAGTATTTATTATCCATATATGGATAAATGAACACACATACATGAATATACTTTTAAAATATTACCATATATATTAATATTTGTATATATATACAGTGCTCAGCATATATAAGTACACCCTTCACAAATCTATCTTTTAAATTCATATTTTTAATAGAAAGCTATACAATATTATATTTGTGCATATACATTAGATTAGTCAGTACTGAAGCCAAATCTGGAGCTTATCTAACAAAATAACTTACGATAATGGCCCAAAAACCTGTACACCCAAATTTATATGTTAGAAAAATATTAAACACAAATTTTAAAAAAAGAAGAAAAATCGAGAGAAGGCAAAAAATTGAAAAATTTTGTTGAAATTTTGTAGGTTGTAATTTTTTTATGTTTTAATTGCATTATCTTTCAATTTCTAAATATGTCTGGTGACTAAAATATTATTTTAATAAATATATCTGTTTAATAAATCTGTTTTGTTTAAATGCACCAAAATACATTGCCTATATTCACTGCGAAATGGATAGAAATATTCATTTTCAAAATGGGGTGTACTCAATTATGCTGAGAAACTGTATAAATACACAGTATAGTTTTATATAAACATAGTATATATATATATATTAGATCATTTCTGTACAAATATACATGGAAGTGCGTATCTACTGTATATACACATAAATAATCACAGTATGCATTATGTAAACACAAAATTTATTTTGTATGCTATCTATCGCGATTAATCTTTAACAGCACTAAACAGTAGTAGTAGTAGAAGTAGTAGTAAGGGATGCTGCAATACTCTATATAATATTGAACACGCAAATTGCTTTTTAACGATAAAACTTTATTATCACCAAGGATTAAGTCAATGTGACTGACTTGATGCGTATTTAATCAGTTTAATATTAATAATATTCAATCGGTTATAAATTAATATTAGTATTATATGTTTAATATCAATCAAACAACAAAAGACAATAAAATCACTCTCTGTTCTTGACTATCTATGTAGCTCAATAATAATAATTGATTATATTATTATGTTTTTTTTTAACATATGATACTGAACCATACCAAAACTGTGACTATAAAAAGAGAAGTCTGTATTGTTGCAACCCTTCTAGTAGTAGTATCACCACCATCATTGTTAAATAGACAATTTCATAATGGTTGAATTTTAATTTCATCAGTTAATCATCAAATAAAAGCTCAAAAGTACAATACAGTACAGTACCTCCATAGATCCACCCTTGCGGTTGCGGATCAGCGGTGACTTCTTCTGAATGTTGATTGGCTCAGTGAGTGCGGCTCTGTCTGGCTCATCTTGAGAAAGGTCTTCAAGACTGCCTGGGTCCGTCTGCTTCTCGTGGTTCTGTTACATTTAGCAAAAAAAAAAAGTTTGGAAAGGTGAAAGCAGTCCAGCATGCAGTATTTCCACCAGCAAGAGTGTAGTTTTCCACAATATCAGCACATAAAAGTTAACACAAGCATGATTTGAATTTTATACCACAGTTCAACAAAGCACTTGTTTGTTTTTTTAGACAAATAAAAATAGTTCTGGAGCAGAATATTTGCAGCACTGAAGTCTTTTTCTCGATTATTAAATGAATGAATTGGTTTTTGAATGTTAATGATTCACAGATTCATTCATTAAGACAGTATGATCGGCTTAATCTAGTAAAGCTGTCTATCTATGCACATAAATAGACTGTCGAAGGATGTCTCAATTTAAAGTAATTCTTTGTTAACGGCCTTCATTTTGCAACCTTCAAATCACCTCATAATCCTTTGCAGGCGTTCATTCATAAAACATAATCAGCTGAAAAATGAATCATCACTGAACTCAATCACTTTTTTTATGTAATGCAAGGTCCCCAAAATTTATATATTTAGGAGAGGAGGCATTATTTACTGTAGGCATGATGTTTCAAGCATTTAAGCAGCATTTAAGCAATACTGTAAACACAGTTAAACAGTAATAGAACATTTGTACTATTTATTATTTTCATACATTTCTGTTTGCATTTTATACTGTCATCACTGTACTTATGAAATTGCTAAAATACTATATAAACCATTTAATTCAATGTATGGCAAGGCAAGTTTATTTACATCGCACATTTCAAACCCAAAGGTAATTCAGAGTGCTTTACAAAAACAGGAATAAAAGAAACAAGAAAATAAAAATGATTAAAAGAATTAAAAATGATTAAAAACAGACGAAAACAGATTAAAATGTGTTAAAACAGGTTTTAAAGAATGAAAAAGAAAAGAAAGATATAATGGTGTGATCTGTTGGACATAGCACAGTGCATATTCAGTAAAGGCACAGCTAAACAGATGTGTTTTAAGCCTTGATTTGAATGTGCCTAATGTTGGAGCATATCTGATCATTTCTAAAAGCTGATTCCATTAGCGGGGGCGTAGTAGCTGAAGGCGGATTCACCCTGCTTTGACTGAACTCTTGAAATTTCTAATTTACTTGATCCAAATGACCTGACTGATCTGTTAGGTTTGTATACAGTGAGCATATCTGTAATGTATTGAGGTCATAGGCCATTTAGTGATTTATAGACAAGTAATAATACTTTAAAATCTATTCTGAATGTAACTGAGAGCCAGTGCAAAGACCTGAGGACAAGTGGGATGTGCTCTGATTTTCTGGTTTTGGTCAGAATTTTGGCAGCAGCGTTCTGGGTGAGCTGCAACTGTATGACTGTCTTTTTGGGAAGGACAGTGAGGAGGCTGTTACAGTAATCCATCCTGCTGCTGATAAAAGCATGAACAAGTTTCTCTAAGTCCTAAATGGAAAAAAGCATGTAATTCTTGCAATGTTTTTGAGATGATAGTATGCTGCTTTACTTACTGCTTTAACATGACTACTGAAACTTAGATCAGACTCCAGAATCACACCAAGATTCTTGACCTTATTTTTTGTTGTTTGACCCCTAGTGCCAAGGTACTCATTTACCTTGAGAACCTCATCTCTGTTCCCAAATGCAATGACTTCAGTTTTCTCTTTGTTTAAATTCAACATTAAAACATTTACCATCTAAAGTTTACACTCTGAATGTCATTACATACATTTGTTAAAATAAAAAATATAGCCGAAGTAATGGTAATAATAAATCTTACTGTCCTCAGACATTTAAAGAAATATATGTACAAAATCCAGCTATACTGTGTACTAACAAATATGTTATCTTTTAATATTTCTTTCTAACAGTTTGGAAAATATAATGTTCAATAATAATAACAATAAGACATTTATTTTCATTTAAATTACTGTAAACTTTTTTTTAAGTAGATTCATTTTTCTATTGATTATTAGAGTAGTTATTAATTAAAGCTTAGTAGTAGGCCTTAGTAATGTATATTAAAACAACACAAGAATAATCAAATTGTTGGGTTAAAAACACACAGACCTCAGAGGAAGCAGGCCTGAAGCCAAAACCCAGCGGTGCATTTTCCTCATCCTTACAGCCCTTCACTCCTGGACTAAAGTGCAGCTCTACATGAAAACGCTCTTCTGAGGAAGGGTCCTACAGACGCAAACATCAACAAATGTAAGAAACATTGAGAAATTTGCCACAAACTTTGATGTAGGCAAGTCTCCTACCTTGTTATTGTCCTCATACAGCATAATAACAATCTGCGTCATATAGTTAAGTTCAGTCACAGCGCTGAGGTAATCCATCGCCTGCTTCCACTGTTCGTCCTTTTGCTCCTGACACGTATGAGATAAAACGAGTGCTGTCATGATACTAGAATTTCTAACTTTAATAAAATAACTTACTTTGAGAAAATATCCATACTCGATAGCTTTGATAAAAAATTGCCACAGAATTAAAAAAAAACTAGAATATTTATGCATATCTTAATTTCTTCATTTAAATGGCTCAATGTTAAGGATTTTTACAATTGGTCCAATCAAGACAGTTGTTTAGATTTTCACTGCCAAAATTTCACTGGCGCAGCTGAAAAATATAACAAGTAAAATATTGGTTGTACTTGACAATGTTACATTATAATAAATTATGCCCTGTAGTCCTAATAAATTTCGCAATTCTTAATTCAGATTTCACTACTACAGAAAACAGTAATGAACAGTCAGTAAGAAAAACACATTACAATCAATAACATCAAAAATCAATATCAATATGCAGATGATGCTGGGTTCACACCAATGCAAATTTAAATACTCGCATGAGTAGACTACATATAGTCAATTCACGCGAGAAAAGATATGAATTTCTGTACAGCTGGGCAAACGATGTAAAATGCACATAATGCATTTGCCATGAACACACAGAATTCCTCTGAGCAAAGTCAAAACTCGAACAGCCAATTTGTGTAATGGAAGAAACATCCAATGAGTAAACTAGAGTGAGTGACCAGACACGCTAGCGGGCACTCTTTAGCGGGACACACATCACATCTGGCACTGAATCGAACTACATCTCCCAATATGCCCTCCAGTCACACATCAGTTTCTGGTTACCTCTTGTTTACACATACACAGTTGAAGCTTGTCATGACTGATTATATGGACTATATACACAACGCTCACACATCTTTGCTGAGTCTTGTTTCCTTGTAGTAAGCATTACCAAGCGTTTCCCTGTTTAGTCTAGTTGTGTTTTTATCCTTGTATGTTTATATTGTTTATGTCTGTTTTGATGCCTGCCAGTTGGCATTTCTGTGTTTGTATGCCCTCTCTGTGTTCGCGTGGGTTTCCTCCGGGTGCTCCGGTTTTCCCCACAAGTCCAAAAACGTGGTATGGGTGAATTGGTTAAGCTAAAATTTGTCCGTAGTGTATGTGTGCAAATGACTGTGTATGGATGTTTCCCAGGGATGGGTTGCAGCTGGAAGGGCATCTGCTGCACAAAACATATGCTGTATAAGTTGGCGGTTCATTCCGCTGTGGTGACCCCAGATTAATAAATTGAAAAGAAAATGAAAGCCGAAACGAAAATGAATGAATGATGCCTACCTCAACCATTCACCTGTTATACCGACTACTCTTTGAAGGATTATTTTCATGCTACCCTCTGTCACTGTTTGAACCTTGCCTGCCTGACCATTCTAATAAAAGCTGCATTTAGATCTGACCCTCGTTGTCACCTCCAAGCATTACAGACGTGTTCTGCGTTCTCTCCACATTTGGTGTGAACCCAACATGATATTCTTCAGGTACATCTAACAGCGTTTTTGACATTTGTTATTAATTAAAGCGAATGTTAATGACAACTATCCTTTTAAGAAGTCTCTGCATAAGCGGTCTTTTTAAGATGGGTGTTTTTATGCTATTTATATATATTTATACATAAAAGTGAACTTTGTGCACTGAGAGAGGCACAAATATTGAATTCTCAAACATCATGCTTTATCTCTAAAATTAAACCGGAAAGTTCAGAGCAAATCTGGATAAATGGACAAAGTGGAACTGAACAGACAGGCTGAGATGTATTGATAGTATATGTATTGAAATATCAATATTTTTGAAAACATTAATAAATAGTCAATAAAATTAAACTGTGCGTGTTTGATATTAGGAGACTCACGTTTAACAGGCCTCCATAGCGGAAGATGTTGAGGAGAGAGTGCACGTGGCTCTCGCTGGTGAAGTAGAGCCGGGTTCGAACGTGTCGACCCGGAGACATCACACCCCGCGAGTACCTGAACCACCAGGAGAGATGAAAAACACAACCTGATCACTCACAGGTTCTGAAGTTAACGGGGCTGATCATTTGCTTCAAAATAAAAGAACATGTATGCACATGTTGTTTTTGTCTATTGGATAAATATACTGGATATACATTTTTATCAAAACATAGACCACCTAAAAAAGCTAACCCTGGCTCAATTAAATAAAAGCCAAAATCAAATAAAATCCAAAAAGTTGTTGCTACCATCGGTCTGTAAAGTATGCATATATCTGTAAACCTACAGGAAATAATAAACCGTAGTACTTTACAGGATGTATAAAGTGCACATTGTGATTGAGCCTTGACTGTGCTCGCCAGTACAGAGACTCACAGTGGGTGCAGCTTGTTGACGGCCTCGTCCTCATGAGTCCTCTGAAGATCCAGCTGAATCTTTTTGACCAGCGGCAGACAGTAGGCACTAGCGATGTCCAGCTTCTCTGCTTTAGTGATTCCATACTCCTGAAAATAACATTAGTTTTGTTGTTACCTGCATATACACTCGTGAAGTACGAATCTTGATTTGTCATGGCCGATTCCAATTGCCTAGGTTTTACAAGAAAATTGACCTCATTCTTTATAAAACTACAAATAAATAAACAATTATATATGTATATGAATAAGATGAAGAGGAAACTACAGCCCTTTAATCAAAATCCAAACAAAGGTGATTTTTGAAATAAAAGAAAAGAAAACAGGATTCACAGTGGTTGAACTAATTATTGTAGTTATATTTCAGAGGGTTAAATATTGGAGAGGGTTGTTTTGCACATGCAGGTTGCCAGATTAACATCTTCATCAAAGGCAGCAGTGCCTGACAATCCAGCCTTACACTTTAAGCTGCTCAGTTAATGTTTACATTTGTAATATACATTTATTATTTGCAAATTAAAAACCACCTTATGTGGTTTTTTATACAGTAGCTCTGTATCTGCATCCTATTTCAGATGCTTCTATGGTCCTCCAAAGTTTGCATTTTGGGCTGCAGCCACATATATTGAGGCAGCTTTCATAAATAAAATGAAATATGTTGGATTTTCTGCCAAGGCAACCCAGGGTGCTCAAATACAATTGGGAAACTGGCAGTGGGCAGGTTATAGAGACCAAAACAATGCTAGACTGCAATAGAGAGAATACTGCAAAAAATGCTTTTCTTACTAAGAATTTCTGTCTGGTTTCTAGTCTATATCTAAAAATTCTTAAATCAAGAAGCATTTTCTAGACAAGTAAAAAGTATTGTCTTGTTTTAAGACATAATATACCAAACTGTAATGAGTATTAGCTTAATACAAGCAAAATAATCTGCCAATGAGCTTAGCAAAATAACTGTTAAAAACAAAAAACAAGATTTATTTGCTTACTTCATTGGCAGATTATTTTGCTTGTTTTAAGAAAGAATTTACTTCATTTTGACATATTATTTCTGAACACAAGCCAATATTTTTGCTTGTCTAGAAAATGCTTCTTGATTTAAGAATATTTAGATATTCAGACATTTAGGAATTGAAGCAATTTTTGCAGTGAATAACTGACTTTAGTATTGTTTTTTAGATAAAAAATTATGTTCACTTAGCATGTTTCCTAATGATTTGCAAACATTTCATTCTATTTTTATGCAGCACCTTTCATGTTGAAAGCATCATGCAATCACAGAAGTATCAAATAAGCAAAGGTCAATATTTGTTACAATAAAGCTGGTTATCTTGTGTTTTTCCCATGATGTGCCTGAGCTGTCCGTACAAAGTGTCTTTTTGCATATCTGTGTTGAGTCTCTGGCCTCTGTTTACACTCTGTTTACACACTTTGTACTGTAAAATCATTGCAATACAGTTTGCCTGCAAGTACAGACAAAGATTGACAAAGTCTGTGTAAAATCAATGTTTATTTTGTTAGCTCACATTGTTATTAAGGTGAATAATTAATCTGTGCAACCTAATATACTGAAAAAAAACAGTTTGCTTTGGTAATCTTCAATGAAATCTGACCATTTGCTTTCGCTTTTGGAGTGGCGGTCCTACTGTTGACGTCAACCTGAGGGTTTCAATAGCAACTGCATATAATTACCATCTGTCACCGTTAGTTTGCTATTAAGTTTGCTATTTTGTTTTAGTTGGAAGTACATCAACATACTGAAATAAAAGTCTCAGCATCTTCCAGTTCACACAGGCTTTAAAAAAACTCCCCAAAAAAACAACCAATTAAACAATCTCCAAATGTGCTATTGGTTTCTAATCGCACATCTGAAGAATAAAGTTTAGAAAAGATTTAGATTTTCAATCAGTTGATTGGTGCATCTCCAAACCAAAGGAAACGTAATGAAGGGATGTAATTCGCCATGGTCATGGCCTCCTGTACCTGTGGGATGATGATGTCCGCCAGCGCCTTGGACAGATGGAAGAGCTCCAGAGTGTCCTCCAGAGCTAGAGAGCTGTTGTGCTGTGTGTCGTATTTCACGCAGTCGTAGATGTCCGGGATCTTGCTGATGTCGTAGCGGCCGTTTTTCATCCGAAAATCCCGCTCCAGTTTAGACCAGCGCTGCAGCATGAGCTCCAGAGACTCACTGTGGTACAACTGCAGGTCTGACAATAACACACATTCACATTACACATACAACAAATCATATATGTTTTTACCATGATTTACTGAAAACACATTCTAGGGTCATTCGGTGTAACAAAAGTTGCAGAAATCTGGTCTACATTCAAACAATAACAAAAAAATTACAGATTTAAATGAATGAATGAATGAATGAATAATATATTATTAAATAAAGAAAGAGAAACATTTATTTTGATATACTAAAATAATAAACTTATATATTGGTTTAGAATTATTATTATAATATATTAAATTAACTCATTAACTGTCACCCCAAATTTGTAATTCAGATATACAGTTGAAGTCAGAATTATAAGCCCCCCTTTGAATTTTTTTTTCTTTTCAAAATATTTTCCAAATGATGTTTAACAGAGCAAAGAAATTTTCACAGTATGTCTGATAATGTTTTTTCTTCTGGAGAAAGTCTTATTTGTTTTATTTCAGCTGGAATAAAAGCAGTTTTTAATTTTTTTAACACCATTTTAAGGACAAAATTATTAGCCCCTTTAAGCTATTTTTTTTTTCTGATAGTCTACAGAACAAACCATCAATATGCAATGACTTGCCAAATTACCCTAGCCTGCCTAGTTAACCTAATTAACCTAGTTAAGCCTTTAAATGTCACTTTAAGCTGTATAGAAGTGTCTTGAAAAATATCTAGTCAAATATTATTTACTGTCATCATGGCAAAGATAAAATAAATCAGTTATTAGAAATGAGTTATTAAAACTATTATGATTAGAAATGTGTTGACAAAATCTTCTCTCCGTTAAAGAGAAATTGGGGAAAAAATAAACAGGGGGGCTAATAATTCAGGGGGGCTAATAATTCTGACTTCAACTGTATATGTGAACATAAGATATATATGCATATTATACATGCATATTATATAAACAAACCAAGCTAATTAATCTAGTTAAGCCTTTAAATTTTTAATTTTTTTAATTTTTAATTTTTAAATTTTAAACTTTTTGCTTGAAGAATATATAGTGAAATATCATGTACTGTCATCATGGCAAAGATAAAAGAAATCAGTTATAAGAAATTAGTTCCTTAAACTATTATGTTTAGAAAGATCTTCTTTCTGTTAAACAAAAATTGTGGAAATGGTTTTTACAGGGGGGCTAATAATTCAGGAGGGCTAATCATTTTGACTTCAACTGTACACTGTCTGCAACACTTCAAATAAGCACCGACCAGCAGATTTGGGGTCTTCCAGTCTTCTGCAGATCTGCTGAGTGAGGCTTTTAATGAGTGTGTGAACTTGATCACAGGTCCTGACGGGATTGATGATGATCCCCATTGAGTTCACCAGAGATGGGCTTCCTGTCGGAGCCAACTGAAAGACACAGCACACATTTAACATTGATTTAGTTAATCTGAGATTAGGGGTTAAACAGGCAGTGGCTTCACCTTGCCGTAGTCATCGTCATTGAAGTCTTTGCTTTTCTGCATGATCTCATGTAGTCGAGCTTTGACTCTCTGCTGACAGTCGGTGAGCGAGTCGCTGTCACTGTCCAGAAGCCCGTTCATGTTGGCGCTCTTCACCATCTGGACCAGGATAGGAGTCAACTCTCCTTCCAGAGCTAACAGACCCTGAACACAGCCATGCAGAGAAATAAAACTGTTAAATATAATGACTTAAACTATCAAATATCAATCAATCAATAATAAACAACAACATAAATCCTAAGAGAAAAAAAACATAAATATTCAAATAAACAAAACCTTTTAAAGTCTTTTAGAAAACATAAATTTTATAAAAAAAAAAAATAATCAAATAATAATAAAAAATAAAAAGAATATAAATAAATGATAAAAATGCAAATAAAAAATAATATAAATAATCAATAAATATAAATGATGAAAATTCAATCAATAATAAAAACAACAACAACAACATAATTGCAAAAAAAGGAAAACAAATACATAAATATTAAAATAATCAAAAACAAAACAAGAAATTAAACACTTTAAAATTCTAAGATATCAGTTAATCTAATGTAGATTTTGAAAACAATTATTTGTAATAACAGTTCGTTTATGTACAACAAAAATGTAATTTTTAGTGCAAACAGTATTAAAGTGCAAGTGCAATTAATAAAAAACAATAAATCAATCAATAAAAATGTCACAAAAACCAACATAAAACAAATAAAAACGTATAAAATAAATAAATAAACCCAATTAAATCAGAAGAATTATGCATGTATTAAAAACTAAATGTACTAATACATAATTTGTACAAAAAAAATGTTTTGTTGTTCAGTAAAAAAACAATTCCAAAGTCCAAACCAGTAAATAAAATAAAAATAAAAAAATGTAACAAAATAAACCAATACAAAATAAATAAGAAATACTTGAAATAAAAAAAAATAAAATAAAATTAATACACATTCATTTATAAAAAATAATGAAAAAAGTATAAAAAAAACATATAAAACAAACCTAGAAAAATTAAACACCTAAAAACTTTTCTATAATGAAAAAGTAAGCAAAAATATATATATATACATAAAAAAATAAACAAACAACCCACATTTAAAAATACACAAATAAATACAACAATAAATAAATAAATAAACAGAAACAAATACAATAAAAATTAAACCGTAATTTTCAGTATTTGTCACATACAGTACTTTGAACAACAACTGTTCACCCTCATCTACAGTAAATACATTATGTACCAACACCCTCTTGTAGACAAAACCCAAACAAACCTTTGCGAACGCTGCCGCTGTCATCTGCACACGACCCTCATCCGAGGCATAAATTTTGAGGTCATGGCGGTAAGTGCTGTGTAAACGCAGAAGACCACAACCAGGGAAACCTGCATAATCACCTGCATAGACACAGAAAAGCGGAACTTAAAACATCAGCAAAAGAACACAAATTTACAGTCCACGACAGTCCATGACATTTGCTATTCATTTATTCGTCCTCAGGGCATCTTTTTTCTTCAGTTAAACATTAAGGCTTTTACTAAAACTTTGGTCTTTGGTCATTTATAAAATACAAGTCAGCGGCTACTGGGAATTTGAGAGTAAAAAAAAACACATACAGGCTAAAACAAAATTAATACCCCAAAGCTTGAGCTCCATACCAGGAATGGTAATAATATTGTAAATAATGTTTCATTTCGGCACAGAACAGTCATTTTACTTTGTCCAGTGGATCACAGGGACGGCACAGGTATTCAATTTGTTTTGCCTGTATGTGTTTTTTGACTTGCATTTTTATGAAATCACAAAGGACCACAGTTTCAGCTTCTACTGAAGAAAAGAACATCTACATCTAGGATGGCGTAAGTGAACAGCAAATTTTAACCCCTTCACCCCTTTTCTGCAAAATTCAAAACTCACGTTCAAGCATTTCAATTCATCCACACTATTGAAAGCGTCTGGCAACATGGGTTTAGGAGCTTCTCACATGTGCGTTTCACTGCACTACAACAACTAGCAAACAAAAGTCTGATTTAAGATTCCAGAATGTCCATCTGTGAGAAACTACTTGAACTAACCTATTTTTATTCTTGGTTTGTTTATGCAGGTCACATTATATGACATCATGTTTATAGTTAAACTTTTTTTTTTACGCCACACCATTGTATCTCAATTTTCATTGTAATTTCAATAACTGACTTTTTACCTCTTACTCAACAACTTACTTTTTACATCATAATTGTCTTATCTTCATTTTTGAAATTGTTCATTAATTTAAACTTTTTGCTAATTATGAGTAGGGTTGGGCCGATAAAACGATATTGATATTTATTGACCGAACACCATGGTCAATAACAATTAAAAAAAAAGTTCAGTATGAAATAACGCTATAGCTTTATTAAAATGTACCTGCTGAGCGCGCACCTTGGAAGGAATGCCAATAAGTTTAGGGTTATTTCCAATGAAGACGCAAGCGGCAATCTAGTTGAAAACATTTCAGAATACTGTGTGCACACCGCGATTCATGCAAGTAGAACGTCCTGGTTACGTCCGTAACCCACTTTCCCCAAATAGGGAACGGAGACATGTGTCTGTAGTAAACAAACTTTTGGGAGTGCGTTAGACAACCAATCACTTCTGAAGACAAGAACACGGGCCAATGGCAATTAAATTGGCGGAGCTTAGCTCAACAGCTGAACCTGATGAGCTTATCAACGCTATATCAGTCAGCTGTTGGAGTCAGCTCCTCAGAATTTGCCTGCTGAAGAGCCGATCCCTCAGCTCCCAGCTGGAGACTCAGGTGCTGTGGCAGTGGAGACACACGTTTCCGTTTCCTATTCGGGGAATGTGGGTTACGGACGTAACCAGGACGTTCCCCTTCATAAGGGAACTCCAACGTGTGTCTGTAGTAAACAGACTTTTGGGAGACAGTATGGAAAACGCCACAGCAGTTAAGCCCGTCACGCTCCTGATGTGAAGTTTGCCAAGCGAAGCGTGAGTGCACTGACATCACCAAAAGCGCAACCTTCCAATGTCCCCTAGGCCCAAAATATTACTATTACATGGGAATAATAAGAATTAGACCGGGGGTCGTAAAAGTGCTTTTACCTAGCTAATCTAGACTAGGGATTTTAGAAATACGACTGAACGTTGGGAAGCATGCCAGTCCCCGAAGGGACGAATGCGAATTTTTCACAGCACCTAATCACCTAAAAACCACTATAACTGCCGAATTAATCGGATAGGGGAGCGACAGCCCAGCGCACTAAGAGCGCACCGTGATGCAGACCGAGTCCAGCTCCAACCAAGACGAGAGAAGCTCTGCCCGGGGGAGAGCCTGCTCATACTCGGTTGACCCGAAACCCCAACAGTCCGAGGTGCCGGAGCACCAGGTCCCTGTGCATAATCGATCAGTTCAAAGACCTAAAAATAATTACAGTCAATGAATGTAGGGCACACATGGAAACAGGGAGAGCCCGAAGGGGAGGACTGTTACTACCATGCTCGGCCCCCTGTCGCACACCGGAAAAATCACAGTATAAGGAGGGAGAGAGCGAGACATTGAGTGAGCGTCCTTCAGTTCTATAGTTGCAACCAATCCCACGGACGAACACACTGGGGGATGCGTTTCTGCGTGAGTATCCCGATCCGCATCCTGAACAGATGACAGATTAAAACGTGCAGATAGGATTGGTATAACCCACCGCTCTCTGGATACGATGAAGGGGGGGGGGGGGGGGGACCCTTCATCTCGGCTGGAGGACTGGCTCGATTGTATCCTTCGCCAGGAGGATAACAATCTTCTTATGCAAGACAGGGGGTGGCATAGCGATGATCTCTTAATACACACCCGGGAGGCCAACAGCAAATTGAAACGCATAGCAGAGTCTGACCGTCCGCATGAGCTACTACAACGGGCCGAGCAGCGCTAACCAGGCTGACAGAGTCCGAATGAGCAGCATCACTGTAACGATCATTGACGTACCCGCACGGGGCAGCTTCGGGATGGGGAGTGCTCACCCCGGGAAGCGAAGCGTCCTGAGGAAGAGGTGAAAATAAGACATTGACTCTTACCTTCCTCCCAGGATCCCGCGGAGTGGCTGGAGGTACGAGAAAGGAGCTCATCCTCTGGCGCCCTCAAGCCACAATATAATATATTATTTAAAAGATTATGTCTTGAGCATCTGATTATTCTTTGGTGCTGATGTGCTTTAATTTTTTTTTAACTAATTCATGGCGATTTTAGGCGAGGGAATGTTTATTAATTAAAACTGGCCTCAGACAGTTTAGTCTGCATCAAACCTACAGGAAATTATCAGGCTTTGCTAAAGGGCTGGTTATTTTACCAACGATTAGGGTCAATAGTGGTAGCCTATTACAGATTTCTTAATATTAAAAAAGGAAACATAAGCTGGACCACAACAGATCAATGTCATAACGAATGCTCAAATAATGTAAACTAGTTTACAGCAAGCATCATGTTTTTAGTTAGATTGCGCCGTCTGTCATATACAGTAGGCCTATAGGTCGGTTATTTTTACTAAAGAAGATAATATTATTTGAGTTTATCACCAGAACCATAGAAACTGTATTATGCTTTAAAAAACGACACAGTATCGGAATCGGATCTGCATTGGTCAATACTCAGAATTTTGGTCGGATCGGTTACAAAAAATGGTATCGGTACATCCCTAATTTTAACTCAAATTTTATCATTTTTTTTGTCTCATTTAGACAAGATATCAGATACTGCATGTTTGGCACAAAAAAAAAAACACACAAAAAAAACAACCAATCATATTTTGACATGGTGTGACACTAATGCTAGCATGCTAATAGGATGTCAATAAAAGGTTGTTCAAAATATGATAATAGTGTTAGAAAATATTGTACTGATATAACCCAATAATAGGAAGAAAAATTGCAGACTTGCCAATTTTCAAAAATTCTAACCATACTGAACTGACAAAACAACAGTAAACAAATTTGCTAAATTTATATACTACTAAGCAAAAACCTCTGTTTAATGTCCATATCATGGAATCTTCCACACAAAAAGCGAAGCATGGAATGTTCCAGTGACGGCCTTCTCATCAGATTAGTTTAATGTGATGGATGTTAATGAAATAAATGATGAATGGGGCAGATGATGAATTCATCCAATATCAAGAGCACGCACAAAAAAAACAGCTCTTCTTACCACAGTCAACAGGAGACTCACAGCCGAGGGACCTGCAGCTGTCTATAGTTCACAATTCAAGGTAAAAGAACAGCACATTAACCACTAAAGACGATGGTTTGGTCTGTGAACTTTGACATTTAATGAGTTACAACCAATTAGCTGCAAATACGCCTCAGGTTGGAGGTCCGGGAGGAAGAAACTGAACTTCCCAGAAAATAAATCCACACCATAAAGCACTATTTTGTGCTGGTGTGCTAAAGGTGTTACTTGAGGTAAAGAAAGCATTCATTCATGCTGGAACAAGCCTTTGTAAGCCAAGCCCACAAAACAAGCAGGAGAAACAGGTTTCCTGCCCTGAGCAATGAGACTGCAAATCTGTTTCATTGCCCCGTGATCTAAAAACAAGCCCAGAGTCTGACACAATATCTTGTCAAGTTGTCACAGCAATTTGTCATGGCCTCAAGAAAAAAAAGTTTCTAATTACTACATGAATTGGTTTCATCCAAATGTCCAAGAAATATTAAAGAAACAACAAGATGTAAATCGTTTAAAATATTAATATGTTATCATATGTGTAATATACTTTATGAAGTGGGGGGGTGTAATACTGCAATTATAATATTTACACTAAATATGAACTTATTGCAGAAAATTCATTCTTTATTATAGATTTTTTTATTATAGTTAAATATTATGTTTCCCTCCACCACACCACATGACAACCTCAAAACATTATGCAATTTTAAGTGTGCCTCACATAGGTAAGTGGGCTTGACAAACCACCTGTAGAAAACACATTTTTATCTCTGTAAAACTTTCACCAACACTTGCACCAGATTGGCACATTTGCACTAGACACTTTCTTACAATCACTCCATATACAGTATCTCTTTAAAAAAAACATTGTGCATTTATGAAGTGTGCTTTACACAGGTGAGTTGGCTTGACAAACCACCTGTAGAAACATTCCTCTCTCTATCCCCCCCCCCCCCCCCTCTCCTCCTTTCTCTAGTAATTAATTCTCTGAGCACTAACAATTCTTTTGTATAATTAGCACTTCTTATGTGTTTTGCCTCTTCTTGCTGAATCACTGAATGCCTCCATAATTGTAAGTTGCTTTGGACAAAAGTAGCTGCCAAATGACTAAATGTTTATATAATTTAATATTATATAATTTGCGTTTCGTTACAAATACAATAATGTAATATTCTATTACAGATTTAATGTGTACTGCTACACTATTATATTTAATTAACAATAATATATTCAATTTGTAATGCTTTTATAATAATTTTATTTAATTTATAATATTAAATATAATACAATTAAATATGATATTATTATATGAAACATTGAATTCTAATTGACTAATTTACTTATTTTACATTGCAATACATATTATATTACATTACATTATGTACACAAATGTATCTATTTTTTTCATTACTTTTATTTCATTATTATTATTTAAAATAAACACACATACATGTATATACATAAATAATACACAAATATAATATACTATATCATATTAATTCCCTAGTACCATCTTTTTTTAAGAATGTTACAAAATCTTTGTAAACCCCTTATAAATGACAATAAGGTTCAGTTATACTCCAAATAGGAAAAAAAGAAAATAAACTTTATTAATTTCTATTCATTTCAAGATACACAAATGAAACTGAATCAAATGAAAAATAAATCTTTGCAATCTTATCTAAAATAAAATTACTGTACAGTTTAAACATTACTGTACATTGAACTGTAAACTGAAATGTTGTATTACAATATATTGTTAAATTATTATATTGTTGTTGTTTTATCTAATTTGATGTTATATTTTGACACTCCTGTTATTCACTTTAGATTAGGTCACAAAACTGCATTAAGTTGGTTTAATAAAGCATTTATTAACATACAAAGTAACTATTGATAAATGCCTGCATACTAAGCAATATAAATGTTCATTTGAATAGTTCATTAATCATTTACTTTCACTTTCTGAACGATCTTAAAGAAACCACCAACTATTCTTAAATAATGCAATACTAAATTTACTAATGAAAAAGGAATTATTAACAAAGTATGGATCAATAAGCACATTATACATGTGTTTATAAATCAAGAATACAGCATTTGCAGATGTATTTATAAACTCTTACTACTAATGCAGAGTTTTACATCTATTAGTGTAGAGTTAATGCTTAACAAATAATGAATTAACTATTTGCTAATGCTTAATAAATAAATTATAGTTTGTGGTTATTAAAAAGTGCTGCCCATAATTTTTATGTTTACCAAGTAGCAAAAATTAAAGTGCCAAAAATGTACACTCACACTTAAAGCTCACTGAAATAGTTACAATACATTAAACCAAGGGGTTTTCTTACTGTTAATTGAGTATAACTTCATTCTCGAGATTCAAGACTCTTTCGGGCCACTGTCTATTGTCTCATGCGTTTCTGCAGTGTTATACTTTACCTTGTCCTCCAGGGTACATGCAGCGGAAAGCTCTACCCAGCTCCTCCGCCTGAACTCTGCCTGCTGGAGTCAGTTCACCCCCCCACTTCAACACCAGCAGCAAAGACGGACCCTCCTTCAAAGTGTCTGCAAAGAAGAGCAACAGTTAGACGACAGCAATGTGACACACACTTCAAGTTAAAATATATCTAAATGCACATATTAAGGCCTCAATATAAACTACCAGTCTAAAAAGTTTTTATAGTTTTGAAGGAGTCCCACTTCTACTCACCAAGGCTGCATTTATATGATAAAAAATAATAATAATAAAACTGTAATATATTGAAATATTAACCTTAAAAATAACAGTTTTTTCATTTCAGATGTTCATTCATTCATTTTCCTTCGACTTAGTCCCCTTTATTTATCAGGGGTCGACACAGCGGAATGAACCACCAACTTATTCGGTATATGTTTTACACAGCGGATGCAATCCAGTACTGGGAAACACCCACTCACACTCATTTACACACATACACTATGAACAATTTTAGTTTATTCAATTCACCTATATCACATGTCTTTGGCCGGGGTGGAAAAACACTGGGAGAACATGCAAACTCCACACAGAAATACCAACTGGCCCAGCCGGGACTCAAACCAGCAATGTTCTTGCTGTGAGGCGACAATGCTAACCACTGAGCCACCAATTTCAGATGTTTATGATGTAAAAGCATCTGAAGAATGGAGCGACAATGCAGAAAATTCAGCTTTAAACTCATCACAGAAATTAGATAAATTTTAAACTAAATTCAATAGGAAAACAAGTATTTAAAACTGTAGAAACTCTTCACAATAAAGTTTTTACAGTATTTTTGATTAAACAGGGCTCGAAATTGCGACCATTTGGTTCATATTAGCTGTCAATCACTCAAGGCTTTCCGCTGTCAGATAACAGGGAGCTTATAAGGGCGCCAGCTGAGATCAATCGAGGGTTTTCGGAGAAGGTGCCCGAATCTCGATGAGTTGCATTCACTGCGTGTTCAGCGCAAATGTCTGCTAAATGTAAAGTCTAACACTGTACACATCATCGCCAAAGAAGCTCGCCTTTACTGAGTTTAAACTGAATCTGCAGCTCATAACAAAGAATGGTATTTGCGCTGGGGGTCATTGCGAGAATCCTGCTCTGCCCCCTCATACTGTATATTAGGTCAGCTGACTCGCCTGCTTTATTCCACAAACACAGAAAAATGAAAATCAGCTCATAATGAGACCGAGTATTTAAAATGACACAAACCGAAACTAAAACTTTTAAAGAGTGGTAGAAGGGAGACTTTTCTTAGATTCTTTGGTCCATTCTTTCTTGAGATGTATATAATTTTTCTATTTACTGATGACTGCTTTGCAGCTTTCAGCATTGGATTGAATGATTTATTATAATCTTACGTTTGTTTTGTAGCAGAAATATTATTTATTAAATTGACATGCATAAACAATAGTGCAAAACAAATATTTCTTCCTGCAATGCTTCATTTTTGTTTGATGCAAACCTTAAATTTATTTTTTAAAGTAACAGCAGAACCTTTTACAGTAAATAACTCACATTTAATCACATTCAGGGCAGCATGATAATGAGAAATGTTATTTATTGTTAGTATTATTAGTCATCATTGTCATCATTCATATTTTATAATTATTAGACATTCATTTTGGAATTATCGCACAGATATCAATAAGTCATCACAGCATTAGTTAGATAGTTGTTTCTGTTTTTTGTTAGTCCTGACTGATGTTGTTTTCAAATACAATAAATACCTTAATATACAATTTGCAGTATTGCGCATTCATTTTTGGTGGGTGCTCCTAAATTTTTTCTGGTGCTCCTAAATTTTTGAAGTTGGGAGCATCGGTGCTACCAAGTAAAAAAGCTAATTTTGAGCCCTGTTAAATGTATACAAGTATGAAAATATATGCTGCACACTTTCCTCTCCATAACAAAATTAATGCACCAAATGAAGGCATTGAGAAAAAGGTTTCCTAACTGCAAAGCAGCTCTCTGGTTCATGTTTTTACTTGTGTCTGGCCTTGACAGGAGGAACAAAAGAACTGATCCAGATATTTTCATGTCAGAGCCTCTATTATGTCATCACTACTGGCCAATAGTAATTCTAAAAGTTTATCCGCTGCTTTCACTCAGATGTTTTGGCAAGCTTGTTTTCACCATAAATAAAAAAGGTAACAATACCTTTAATCCCACAATTCTGCCTTTATTTCTCTAAATTTTGAGTTAGCACCTTGTAATTTCAAGATATACATTCATAACTGTGACTTTTTTCCCAAAAATGTAACTATATTTCACTATATATATATATATATATATATATATATATATATATATATATATATATATATATATAAATATATATATATATATATATATATATATATATATATATATATATATATATATATATATATATATATATATATATATATATATATATATATATATATATATATATATATATATACACACTGTATTTAACAATTAATCAGATTTTTTTTGAGCAGTTTCAAGAAACCCAGAATAGCTGGAAAAACTTGCAATTGCATTGCCAAGTAAAAGTGACAATCTGTATAGAGAAAAAAGAATTGTGACGATTAGCAATTTACAAATTAAAGCCTAAATTGCATAAGAACCTTAAAAGAAATAAAGAAAAAAAGAAAAGATCAAAACACTGTAACTGCAAACCACAAGTGTGAAAAAATACTGTAATTTGCAATTAACAAAAAATAATAAATAAAAAAAATTGCCAGAATTGCGAGATATTAATTTAAAAATTGCAATTGATAGTTTATTCCACTGTGGCGACCCCTAATAAATCAGAGATTAAGCCGAAGGATAATAAGTGAGTGTATAAATGCAAATAATAATGTTGATATACTGAAAAAAAAGAAGAAGAAGAAAAAAAGACAATAGTGAAGTCCAAATACTGATTTATTTCTCTGCCAATATTGAGTTTTAATATTGGCAGATATATTTTGACGATTACCTTATTTTAATGATATACTCCTTTACTTTCGTGGAGTAAGGAAACGGAAACTCATCCATTAGCCTACGTATTTAAGTTTGTTAAGTGCAAAGATTTGTTTAAAAACAATTTCAAGCAAACGAATAAATGAACAATAATAATGAAGTGTGGAAATAAACTGAGTTATATCCAAATACGCGTCCTATCTGCGCTGGTCTAAAAAAAATAGCAATAAATTGCACCATACACGTCTTGCGCCAGGTGTACGATAGGGCCCTATATCTCACAATTCTAAATTTTCAGTTATATTTACACATTAATCAAACCTTTGTGATATAAACTGTCAAAATTAAATTGTGCCAAAATAAAGTCAAAAGTCTCAATGACTATTTTTATGTTTATACCATATGACAGAACTTTCAAAACAAGCTCTGAATGAACTTTGTTTTGGCCTTTGCTTTTTTTTTAATTACATCCCACCAGACAGTTCATTCTTTGACTTCTATCTAAACACACAAACCTTCTTCCTCGCTGGACGCTTTGGGCTGGCCATTTGGCAGGTATGTCAACTGCACCTTCCTATTGATCCCTGAGAAATGTCCATACCTGAAAGACAAATACACGGGACGGGGGACATAAACACACCAGCCCCTTTTAATCAACATTCTCCCTCTGAACAACAGACACACACACATGGCACAAAACACTGGCCTCACAGCACTAGCGGGTGCTCGTGGCCTCCATGTTTCTGGAAACATGTGTCTGAGTGACCTTCATAAAGCTGCCAGGGGTTAATCTGGGCCATACCAGGACTGGAATGACAGGCTTTTGGAGGAAGAAGAAAAACGTGGCATTGGAGGCACGTTTTTAAGTTGCACAATTCAGCAGAGAGTGGAAAATTAAGGATAAATGCTGTATGCAATATTGTAATAAATCTGTGCAATGTATATGTTAAAGGTTTAAGGTCAATATGATTTTTTTCTTGAAGAATGAAATACTTTTTTTTAGGAAAGACACATTGAATTGGTCAAAATTGACAGTGAAGATATTTAATGTTGTAATGATGGAGTAATGAAAATTCAGCTTGCAATCACATATATCCAGAGGAGAAAATACTGTAAGTATTGAACATGTCACCATTACTCTCAGAAAACATATTTGTCTAAACGTGCTGCTGACTTCCAACAAAATTTTCACTGGATGTTGGTTACAACTAAAGATCTAAAAAAATCAAATTAGTTTACAAATTAAGCTATGTGTCAAATTAAATGACAAAGGGAAAAGGTGTTAAACACATGAAGAAAATGAGGTGTAGAAAGGCAGTGAAAGCCCAGACAGTAGCTGAAATCTCTCAGTTTGATCTCTAAGTTAGTTTCAGACAAAACTGCAATGTATTTTACTGGTGAATATGTCATGTAAAAAACACTTTACAAACACATTATATGTATCTTTTTTCATTAACTTAAACGGAAACCTATCTAAATGAAAACTTAGATAACTAAAAATGAGCATCACTATGTCTGTGTCTGCACAGAGATCAAGCCTCTCACCTGAGAATGTGGACATTATGGCGTTGTTGAACAAAAACTTAAAACTTAATTGAATATTCCAAATGTCCTAAAAGAGGACAATCCTGTTTATCTTGCACTAGTCTACACTGCAGTTATTTATTTAATTTTAGTTTACTTTCTTAAGATGGCTGCACTAAAGAGAATAGTTTTTTCTGACTACTCTATATTGGAGGTATTTATCTAATTTTTGTTGTTTACTTCGGTATACTGACTGTACTAAAAATGTGATGGCAAGGTTAATAAAGAAAAAGGATAGTTTTTCTAGTTATTAAGTGCATCTATTGTTTCTTAGCATTGCTGGTAAGATGACATCAACCCTAACCCCACAGCAAACAGAAACCGAACCGTGGCTCCAAAACCGTGAACCGAACCGAATCGTGCCTTTGATGTATCGTTACACCCCTACTTATCATATGTCCCTAAATTTCAACTTATCAGTACTGGTGCAACATTTTATATCATTATTATTAATGTTGTTGCTAAAAAAAACACTTTTTATTTATTTATGATAAGACTTTTACCATCACTTCTTGGTTATAATATGTTAATTTTTTCTCCAATTTCTGTTTAACGGAGAGAAGATTGTTTCAACACATTTCTAAACATAATAGTTTTAATAACTCACTTCTAATAACTGATTTATTTTATCTTTGCCATGATGACAGTAAATAATATTTTACTAGATATTTTTCAAGACACTTCTATACAGATTAAAGTGACATTTAAAGGCTTAAGTAGGTTAATTAGGTTAACTAGGCAGGTTAGGGTAATTAGGCAAGTTATTGTATAATGATGCTTTGTTCTGTAGACTAGCGAAAAAAATATAGCTTAAAGGGGCTAATAATTCTGACCTTAAAAGGTTTTTTGAAAAATTAAAAACTGCTTTTATTCTAGCCGAAATAAAACAATTAAGACTTTCTTCAGAAGAAATAATATTATCAGACATACTGTGAAACTTTCCTTGATCTGTTAAACATCATTTGGGAAATATATTTAAAAAGAAAAAAAATCAAAGGGGGCTAATAATTCTGACTTCAACTGTATATATGAAATTAATTGATAAAACTGAACAAATAAATGTACATGTATATAAATTCTAACACATTTTAAATGAGAGTTAAAAATGACAATATTCATAAAAGGTAAGATAGTTACTCTGTGATACTGAAATATTTAATACTTGAACTTGATTTAAACCTGGTCTAGACAGGTTTTTTTTTTACCTCAATTGAGTCCATTTCCCACTATTAGCTCTGCTGCATTATGTTCAATCATCCCAAAGCACTTCCCCAAGGACTGTTTTCCAGTTCATCTGTTAATCGGGCCCTGAACAACCGCTAATGTGTTGATTAGGATCCTCGTTTGAGGGGTGAGAAGGGAAGTGAGGCATGGTGAGAGATTAGAAACACTTTCAAAAAACGGCATGCAGGCGCCACACAGAACTATAAAGGGGATACATCTCATCTCTGAAGTTCGGTCAAACTCAGAGCCCTCATTAAAGTGTGAGTCATTTGGGCAAGATTTCAGGTTAATGAGGGTTATGATCCACTTTGCCTGCTTTTTAAAAGAGATATGAGGGTGCGCACTGATTATCATTCAGGCTGGACTCCCTTCAGGACACAGAGAGGGACACAGAAAAGAGAGAGAAAAGGCATTAAGTTAAGAAACTCATCCACTTGAGGGGGGAGGGCATGAGTCAAATTGAATTAAACTTTAGTTGATATTTTAATATAAATTGAACACATATAATAAGTTTAATAATAAGTTAACATTGCTTTATTTTTTTATTAAATGGTTAGTTTAACCAAAACATAAATTAGGTTACCAATTCATCACCCTCATGTTGTTCCAAACTTCTGAGATATTTGTTTTTCTTCATAAAACAGACTAAGATATTTTAGATAAAATCAGAGAGCTCGCTCATCCACCACAGTTCGTGACTTGTTCTCGACAATGACTCAAAATAGACCATATTTAATCAGAATATCATCAAGCTACAATAATATGTCTGTGCATGTAAAACAAAAATAATAGCTTAAAGTAATTCAACAGTTTCTTTTGCTCAGTGTCAGTATATGGTGCACATTCACATAGGGGTGTTTCATAAAAACATTTTAGAAGATGCATGATCAGTTTGACGAGGCTAAATTCAATATTGACAATCATTCTATTATCCAATCAGCATAGGACCAAACCCCTATAAATAGTCAAGCATGTACCTCCATTTTTGTCTTGACTTTAAGCATACTTCCACCACCCCAACTGCATATGTTTAAACCAGATTCCTACATAAATTCTGTTCTGGAGACAGGCTAAACGCTGTGCTCAGACCCCTATCTCTGACAAGGAGAATAACACAAGTTAGGGTGTCTTTCCAAACTCAGAGCCCTTTCCCCGGACCTGCATGTTGACTCATCACTGCACAGTGCTCATGAACGTGCGCAATATACTGACACTTAAGAGAAGAAACTGTTGTATAAAGTCATTATTTTTGTATTTTGTTTATACAAAAGTATTCTCGTAGCATCATAATAGTCTGATTAAACCACTGAAGGCTTGTGGTCAGGAGGATGTTTTAATAACTTTCTGGACTTTGAACAAATTTGAACCATCGCTGTCTATAAAGGGTCAGAGAGCTCCTGGATTTCATCTAAAATATCTTAATTTGTCTTCTGAAGATGAACAAAAGTCTCAGGGTTTGCAACGGCATGAGGGTGAGTAATTAATGACAGACTGTTCATTTTTTGGATGATATATCCCTTTTTATTAATTTATTAAATTTGCTTTAAAATTGCACAAGATTCATTTAAATTTAAATATAAAAAAAGTTTAATTTCATTCCTTTCCACTGTTATTGAAATTTATGAATTACAATTCAATTACATTACTGACCAAAATTTAAATACCAGTCAAAAATAAAATGCATATGTTGGATGGATTAATTTGATTTCTTTCTATTTTGGCTACACTGATCGGACTAAACATTTTTGCAGACTCCGTGTGGGCCTACAAATGACTATATTATACAGTGACGCTAATCAAAACTAGTTTTTATCCAGACCTTATTATTATTATTATTATTATTATTATTATTGGCAAGACCTTGTGCCGAAAGAAATTAAAAGAGACATGACTACTTTCAAAGGCGAAAATAGAGGGGAAAAAAGGGAAAAAAATGTATCAGCAAACGGAAGTTTACTCACATCTCCAGAACCGTCTTTAGTTGCTCCAGTTTGGATTTCTTCTCCTCGATCTCACAGTCATTATGCAGGACCAGTTCTGCCAACAGCTGACGAGCGATATCCAGCACTTCCTGCAAAACATCAAATAAAGCTATCATAATAATATAAAATCACAGCTGTATATTGTCAGAGATCGAATTAAAAAGTCTGAGGCCTAAATCAACTGACCAGATGGTTCATTTTTATACAAAACCCAACAGTCTCTCATTGCCACAGCATTCTGAATTGTGAGCATTATACACTGTTTTTCATGCACCTGTCAATTTTAAGATTGAGCTTTTTGTGTTTTTAAGGCTAACATAAGAGACATATCTATAATAACATCAATAATAGACTTTAAAGTGTTTCGTTTTTCACAACTTTATCAATTTGTGTAATTTCAGTTACAATACATATTTTTTAAAGGTTGTTTTCTTGAAATTAGTATTTTCTCTCCACAAATCTCCTTTAACGTCTCCTTCACTGTTTTATAAAAATCTGTAGTCTGAAAATGTTTAGAGAATGCATCAAACATTATTCTTCTGATCATATAGATTTTGTTTCACATGAATATTTTACAGTGCTCAGCATAATTGAGTACACCCCAGTTTGAAATGAATATTTTTATCCATTTCTCAGTGAATATAGGCTATGTATTTTGGTGCATTTAAACAAAACAAATTTATTAAATGGATATATTCATTAAAATAAAATTTTAGTCACCAAACATTTACAACAATGCATTTAAATTCATACAAAATATTAAACAAAAATTACAAACTACATAACTTCAACAAAATTCTCTCGAAATTGTAAAAAATGTATATAATATTTTCTAACATATGAATTTGGTTTCCACAACAATTTACCTGTGGAATTTTGCAGCCAACTTAATGGTAGAAGACAAGTATTTATTAAAAATACTTCTAGCAACCAGTAAGAAAACTGTAACTCGAAAGTGGCTACAACTTGAACCCCCTACAAAATCTGAATGGTTGGATATTGTATCTAATGTTCAAAATATGGAGAGGATGATTTTTTTCTTTAAAACTACAAATAACCAAATACCTGTAATATTGGGAGAAATGGATTGTACTCATGCCTTTACACAGTGTAAACTGATCTTTATATGTATTTGTTAATGTGACCAGTAAGAAAATATGTAACCAGTCAACTGTTCATTTAAGTTCCAATGCGTTATTGTATTATTTTTATTATTATTTGTATTTTTTTCTTCCTTAGAAAAAAAAACAAATAAAAATAAAAAGTATAAAAAACATAATAACGGTCCAAAATTATTTTGGTAGATTAGATCAAGATTTGGCTTCAGTACGGACTCATCTAATGTATATGCACAAATATAATATTGTAAAGCTTCCTATAAAAAATATGAATTTAAATGAGAGATTTGTGAGGGGTGTACTCATACATGTTGAGCACTGTACATTAACATTTTATTCTACCAAAATATTTTTAATTATGGAGCACATAAGCCATTACCAAAATGTTGAAATTAGCACTTATTTCATTAAATAACGCCTCATTTTTTATATTTGACAGAATAACATTTTAGAAAATTTGTAATACAAAAACTGTTTGCAGTATTTATAATGTAATAAACCAGCAGGGAAATATGATTAAATCTATTAGTCAATTTTTTTTACACTCTTCACCTGCAATGTCTCTAAAAATGAGACAGCTCGGCCTTGCTCTTCAAATTTTTTAATAAAATAAATATCAAGGCTGAAGGTAAAACTCTGAAATATTAGTCATTTCTGGCAACTACTGAACAAGTAGCAGCTGTCATAAAAATAAATTAGCCACATAGATCACTTGCACTTCAACAACAGACCCACCTGGAGTTGTTTTGGTTTCTTCAGCTTGAGTTTTCCGCTCTTATATCCACCATACTTCTCAAACAATTCGAAAAACCTGAGAGAAATTGAATCAGTCAGTCATAGATATGTCTTTAAGGCAGCCAATTACACGGCAATGAGAAGTGAAATTATCGTTCAGTTCAATTCTGATATATAAATTAGAAAAATCAGTTTATCATTCATTTTTAAATAGAAAAAAACTTGCGCACAGACTGTGATGATGACATTTTGTAAGTAATACATATTTTTTATATACTAATCAATGTATTCAGTGTATTTGTAAATTCACATAAATGCTCTCTATAATTATAACTGAAATAATACATGAAGTTAGACAATTTACAATTTTATTATTACACTACACTCACCGGCCACTTTATTAGGTACACCTTACTAGTACTGGGTTGGACCCCTTTTGCCTAAGAACTGCCTTAATACTTTGTGGCATAGATTCAACAAGGTACTGGAAATATTCCTCAGAGATTTTGGTCCATATTGATATGAGAGCATCACGCAGTTGCTCCAGATTTGTCAGCTGCACATCCATGATGCGAATCTCCTGTTCCCAAAGGTACTCTATTGAATTGAGATCTGGTGAGTGTGGAGGCCATTTGAGTACAGACAAAAGTTTTTCCAATCTTCTATTGTCCAATTTTGGTGAACCTGTGCAAATTGTAGCCTCAGTTTCCTGTTCCTAGCTGACAGGAGTGGCACCCGGTGTAGTCTTCTGCTGCTGTAGCTCATCCGCCTAAGGTTGGGCGTGTTGTGCGTTCAGAGATGCTCTTCCGCATACCCTAGCTGTAATGAGCGGTTATTTGAGTTACTGGTGCCTTTCAGTTTGAACCAGTCTGGCCATTCTCCTCTGACCTCTGGCATCAACAAGGCATTTGCGCCCACAGAACTGCCGCTAACTGGATATTTTCTATTTTTCAGACCATTCTCTGTAAACCCTAGAGATGGTTGTGCATAAACATCCTAGTAGATCAGCAGTTTCTGAAATACCCAATGACCATACTGTCTGGCACCAACAACCATGCCATGTTCAGAGTTACTTAAATCACCTTTCCTTCTCAATCTGATGTCTTGACCATGCTAACATGCCTAAATGCAGTTGCTGCCATGTGATTGGCTGATTAGAAATTTGCGTTAACGAGTAGTTGGACAGGTGTACCTAATAAAGTGGCCAGTGAGTGTATTTTATACTCAATTGTATTTTTTCTACTTTATTCCGGTTAAAATGACAATAGTTCAATATTTCTATTAATAATTATAAATTATTGTTTTTATTATTGCTATTATTATTATTTACTTTGAGAAGTACGTTCAACTGTACAACAGCAAGTCTGATTATTTCTGTACACCAAAAATATCCCAAATTTTTATTTTGATAAAAGTATAGTAAAGTAAACAAATCTAAGACATTCATTCGAACAGAGACATACTGTACATGCAAAGCAAATGCTATATTTAAAACCTGTTGTTTTTGCTTTATTATTAATTTATTCATCCAAACGTTGTCACAGTTCTATTAAATTCTGCATGGCTAATTTATTTTATTGCCTGCATCCTTCAATTCCATCCACTTATATTTATTTTGAAACAAAGAGTAATGCAAATGTTATTCTAGTTTAGTTTTGACAAAAAGTGACAAATTTTGCCTCTGAGATATGTGAGAAAAGTGTCCATCAGCATCTGATTCTTACAGGGCATTTCTGACTTCCATCTTCATCTTCTGTTTGGGTGTTCGGTCACCATGTCGAATTACAGCAATAACACAACGCAGCTCCATCCTTCAGACAAGAGGAGACACGTCTCATTTTAAAAGCAACAACACTCAAAGCATATAATTCTACCTCAGAGCTTTTTAATAACAGAATCCACAATTATACTTTTAGGACAAGAGTAGCACACGCACATGGTTCCTGAGGTAGTCGGGACAATTGGGATGTCCTCCGCCTCCATGGGGATTGACCAGGGGATGTGGAACTGAGGAGCCAGCTCTCGCATCACCATGTTCCTGATGGAAAGATAGCCAGTGTGAGCTAGATATAATCTTACAGGGTTGAAATGAGGACATAACTGTTTTCATTAATGCACAAAGCACATGCAGAGAAAGTTATCTATAAATAAACACAAAGTCATGAAACAATATTTAGTTTAAATTAGTGGTGTAACGGATCACAAATTTCACGGTTTGAATCACACTATGGTTTTTGAGTAGCGGATTGGAACATTTTTTGAATTAGTTAAAAAGGGAGGAGACAAATGCCATTTGCTTTCCATTTATACAAAAATATTACTGCAAAAACCATTGGTTTTAACAAACAGAACCTGTAATTTGAACGAAAATAAAAATCAAGAATGAACCAGATGAAAAAAAGGAAAATATTCAATAGGAAAAAATTATCTTTGCTACTGTTGCTCATAATGCTAAAAATAAAAATCTAACATCTTGTACAACAGATCATAATTATTTTCAATTATTGATTAAACAATTCACACATAAAACTTCATGTTTCATTATAGGTGGATCATTTTGGAAAACCTATTCAGTGACATAGTTTTGATGGTTGTTTGTCGCCACCTGTTGGTTACCCAATGTAATTGCTACAACATTCATCAGCGTCAAGTTCCATTAAACGGTGATTTTAATCTTTACCATAAACATCAGTGTTTATATCTGAACTATAAACTGTTCTCCCAGAACTTCTGTGTTATTTAATCATTTGTAACAAACTGAAAAAGTGTAAAAACTGAATCTCTCTCAATCAAACGCAGATTTGAATGCAGCGCTTCGAAGGATTAATAAACATATGCAAATCCTTTTCATTTATCATTTATGTTGTGTGGGTTTGAATTGAGAATGAGATCATGATCTTTTTATGTTTAATTGTGCAGCTTTACACTGAATGCATTAATGCAGGCTATTTGAACGTGATTTGAATGACGCGGGAGGCAATCTCTCTGCCATTGTTATAAATCTTGGATTATCCTACAAATTCAAAAAAATCTGCGGGTTATTAATCCGCGGGTCACTTGTGTTCCGAACTGTGAGATGTGATCCGTATGGCTCACAGATCAACCGTGATCCGTTTTACCCCTAGTTTAAATGCAAGTACTAAAATTACTACAAACTATAAAAGTAGCACCCTACAATAGGATGAACCAAGTCTAAATTAAACTGCTGAGCAAAATGAAAAGCACAAATGATTGCATTAGTGTACACGTAACTGTTTCATTTCAATGAAATGGTCAAATTATTGGCTCACAGATCAACCGTGATCCGTTACACCCCTAGTTTAAATGCAAGTACTAAAATTACTACAAACTATAAAAGTAGCACCCTACAATAGGATGAACCAAGTCTAAATTAAACTGCTGAGCAAAATGAAAAGCACAAATGATTGCATTAGTGTACACGTATGTGTTTCATTTCAATGAAATGGTCAAATTATTTTGATTTTATGCAATTATAAGATTATAATTTTTTTGAGTTACTACAGATGGTAAGATGGCAACTCACTTACCCCAGGACTTTGGCACAATCGTCATAGTACTTCATGGAGTTCTTCACAAAGCTGAAGCCATTAACATCACAGACAAAAGAGTGGCCGTTTGCTCGGAGGAGGTCAAAACCACAAACTGTTTGCTGAGTTGGAAAGTAAAAAAAAAAAACATTTTATCTTTCAAAACCTGTAACTGCTGACAAAACACATGAGGCCAGATTTACTAACAGATTTAAGCAGTAGCACTCGTATGGCATTAAAAAATGACTGGAGGATATTTTTTAAAGAAACATAGGGAATGTTTTGTAAGAATGTGGGGAAATAGTTACTGTATTTGTGACAGCAACAAAGTATCTTAGCCTGTTGTACTGAAGTACATTTTGAATCAGTAAGTCGCTAATTGGAGATTTGCTCCTACCAGATCCTTTGAATCAGAGAGTCATTAACTGTAGATTCTCTTACAGAATCATTTAAATTAGAGAATAGAGAATTGATTCATCATCATTTAATTAATTCATTGTTAACTGCAGAGTCTTTCTGAGTGGTTCATTTCAATCAGTCAGTCGTTAATTGAAGACTTGATTTGACCAGATCATTTAAATTAGGGAGGCAACGATTGGAGACTCCCTCTGAATAATATCATAATATCATAATAATAATCTGAATCATTGAGTCATTAACTGGAGACTCATTCTGAATGGAGCATTTGAATCAGTAAGGCAGTAACAGGAAGCTTGCACTGAATGGATTATTTGAATCTCAGAATTGTTAACTGGAGACTAACTCTGAAGGGATTGTTTGAATCTGTGAATCGTTACCTGGAGACTCACTCTAAAGGAATCAAGTGAATCAGTCAGCAACTGGCTGGAGACACAGTATGATAGGATCATTTGAATCAGCCAGTTAATAACTGGAGAGTAACTCAGAATTGAGCATTTGAATTAGTGAGTAATTAACAGGAGACTCACTCTGAATGGATCATTTGAATCAGCCAGTCATTAACTGGAAACTCACTCTGGAGGGATCTCTGAATTAGTCAACCATTAACTGTAAGCTTTTCTCTGAATGGATCATTTGAGTCTGTCAGTTAATAACTGAAGAGTCACTCTGATTTGAGCATCTAAATTGGTGAGTCTTAAATTGAAGACTCACTCTGAAGGGAATTATTTGAATCAGTCTGCCATTAACTGGAAACTTTCTCTTAATGGATCGTTTAAATCTGTAAATAGTTATCTAGAGACTCACTCTAAAGGAATCAATTGAATCAGTTGGTCATATGGTTGAAGACTCACCATGAAGGGATCAGTTGAATCAGTTAATAACTGGAGAGTCACTCTGAATGGAGCATTAGAATAAGTGAGCTGTTTACTGGAGATTTGCTCTGAATATATTATTTAAGTCTCAGAATTATAAACTGGAGACTCACTCCGAAAGGATCATCTGAATCAGCCAGCCGTTGACTGGAGATACATTATAGAGGGATCATTTGAATCAGTCGGCTGTTAACTGGAGATTTTCTCTGAATGGATTATTTAAATCTGTGTATCGTTAACTGGAGACTCACTCTAACGGGATCATTTGAATCAGTCAGTTAATAACTAGAGAATCATGCTGTGGTCACACTAAAGTTTGTGATTGCAAAATTCTGTTGTATGGCCTGTGAAAAGGGGCGGGATTAAAGAAGATGATTAGACATTTAAAAAAGCGAGCGATCGATCCATGTTTTAAATTTCTGTCCAAAGAGGTCATGTTTTGATCTTTGATTGGTCTCACGCAATCTTGTGTTGTGATTTTACAGGTCAGAGTTCACCAAGCTTGAAATTTCCAATGCAGCGAACTGCGAAAACTTGTCGCGCAAGCTTGCGTTTCCTGGTCTGACGCATTCGCGTGCGTATAAATGGAAGTCTATGGGGAGAAAAGTGCAGTGTGACCTCAGCTTCACTCTGAATAGATCATTTGAATCAGCCAGTCGTTAACTAGAGGCTCACTCTAGAGGGATAATTTGAATCAGTGATTCGTTAACTGGAGACGTTCTCTGAAGAATCGTTTGCATCTGTGAATCTTTAACTGGCAACGTACTCCAAAGGAATCATTTGAATCAGTCAGTCATTGGCTAGAGACTCCCTAGCAAGGGATCATTTGAATCAGTCAGTTAATAACTAGAGACTCACTCTGAATGGATCATTTGAACCAGTGAATCATTAACCAAAGGCTTGCTCTGAATGGATCATTTGAATCAGTGAATCATTAACCAAAAGCTTGCTCTGAATGGATTATTTGAAGTTGTGAGACATTTTTCAAAATAAATAAAATCTACTAAAGTACAACTCTTTGAATGTAGCAAACGTATGAAAAAATGTGCTCTCATTCTAACGCTAAACTTACCTTAAACGCAAGACACACTTTTCTGGCAACAAGCTTCTCCATTGCAGTGAGCATCACAGGATAGCGGATCTCCTTCCCCTCACTGTCTCTTTCCACTTTCCCATCCAGAGCAGGAGATTTACGGGCCTCAGCGTGAGCGTAATCAGGTCCTACAGTGTAAACCTACGAGAACCGCTAGAAATAATCAAACCATCCAAACACCATATAGTGTCTAATAAGATACTTTTGTACCTTGACATCAGTGCCATCTGTGGGCATGAACTCCTCGTAGATGTAAGATCCAGTCTTACGGACAGTACTTTCAGGAGAATAAACACTGCTCCGGCTGCCAATCTACGGGAGAGCGTGTTTGAGCTAAAGACCGAACAGATCTTATGTTATTAAAGCATGGCTGCTGTTATTACTGCTGTACCTTTCTGAAGAGGCGCTGGCTGCCCCCGCCGGCTGAGGTTGGGTAATAGATGTAGACATTGTGGTCCTCAGCTGAGACAGGCTTCTCCACAAAGGGTTTATGAAACACTTCTCCATTCACTTCCACATGGTCCTCGCTTTCTACAAGGTTACACTCTGATCTCGCAAAGATATAATGTCACAATATTTTTGCAATATGGAAAGCAAATAAAAAGAACTTAAAGAAACCTTTCAGGCAAAAAAGGAATCTAAATGTAAAAGCTCCAGGTTTGTTGTACTTGTTCAGAGTTGCACCCCACAAAAAATGTTAAATGCTAAAAATGCTAAAAAAAAAAATTACAGATATTTAAAAAAAAAAATAATCCAAAAATAGAAAGGAAAAAAAACACCAAAAAAGTACTAGAACTCTAAAATTGTTTTTATATATAAACGAGAACAAAATAATAAAATAAAAAGAATTCAAAATAGTTAGGTGCGTCAATTGCCTGCTTGTAAATAAAAACATGCTCCACTCTAAAACTCACAGCGTCGCACACATAACTTCAAACTGACGACCTTTACCTTCTGGTCGGTCAGGGTCCCGGTTCAACACTGCATAGCGTGGAAGATCAATGCCCTCTTCCTTTAAAATCCTGTACACTTCCCTCCTAAAGCCATGAGCATAGAGTTACATGTTAGAGTCAGCTCTTAAAACAAAGTCTGCTTGTCCAGGTTATTTCAGAGAAAGATTTACCGCACCTGTCTTGAATGAAATACTGCATGTTGAGGTCGTTGATAAGAAGGGGGTTTCTTAGTTTGGCATAACTCACTGCTTTGTCAAGGGGAAAACCTTAAAGACGAAAGGAAAATGCATCCATTGACATTATTTAAACATTAGCAACTTGCTAAAACTTTGAACATTCAAGCAACATGTTAAGCAAAATGTTAGCAAACTGCTTCTAGCAATTTAAAACATGCTAGATGCTTACGATAAACATGCTAACAACATGCTACAATAATATGAAATTTAAATCCTTTCAATCTGTTAGCAACCAATTAAAATGTAATAAACATGCTAGCGACCAGCTAGGAAAGTGCTAGACCATGTTTATCCATCTGTCTTTCTATCTACAATTATTTTTTATCTAGGTTTAAAACAAATGTTTTCAATATAAATCTGTTTACTATAACATTTAACAAATGAAACATTTTATTAATTAAATGTTATAAAAATCCAGCGACATGATAAAACATGCTAGCAAAATGCTAATACATGATAGAATGCCTATCTACTGAATCTATCCATCCATCCATCCATCCATCCATCCATCCATCTATCTATCTATCTATCTATCTATCTATCTATCTATCTATCTATCTATCTATCTATCTATCTATCTATCTATCTATCTATCTATCTATCTAATCTATTAAATCTATCTACAGTACCCATCCATCCATCTATCCTATCTAGCATATCTATCGTAGCTATCTACCGTATCTAGCATATCTATCTAATGTATCTAGCGTATCTATCGTATCTCAGTGTTTCCTCTAGGGTTTTTTCCAGCTGTGGCGGCAGGCCTTTTACACAGATCTACTAACTACCTATGGAATTATTTCAATGACAAATGTCATGAGCACAGTATTACAAGTCGAGATTGCATTTATGTAATACGAGCATGCAAATCTCTTTGCTTGAGTGCCGATTTCCTCTGTTCGTGCACAAAACTGCTTGCACGCCCTCAAATATATGCTGCTCAAATGCAGATTTTCTTGTGCGCTCTCAAATAAACACTGCTGAAGTCCGATGTAGTGCGTTTATGTAACAAGTATGTCTCCAACATTTATTAGATTTGCTAGGAATATTTATGAATTTCTCCAATAGACCTTAGCAGCATAAATGTATCCTGAAGTAAAGTGAAACGGCTATAATCTCCAGCAAGATAAAGTCATTTTATGCAGAGCCATAGACCTTTATCTATAAAGTATAATCATGGAATGAATCATGGATGAACACTTTCAGTGTGATCAAACTGTTTTCTAGTTTGAAAAATGTTAGTTTTTATCATCATAAATGTATTTACTGTTTTTACTTCCAAAAAATTGCATACATAACATGCTGACTAAATTTTATGTGTATTGAAAATATTTTCAAATTAAATTGAAGTTAACAATTACATCTACATTTCATTATTTAACACAAAAACCAAATCTGAAAGCTGCTGTTCAAAATGTTAAACTGCTAAAAACAACTTCATAAATACAATCATTGACATGCTGTGAAGGCATTATTAGTGATAATGAGGTGAGGTTTACACTAGTGCTTTCGGTTTTAAAAAACATGTTTTGTTACGGTTATGCCTGGCACCCAAACTATTCAGGCATCTTTAACCAGCAAAAATGGAACATTTTGAAAAAGCTGAAGACCCTGTTTTAGTTTGGAAACACTGATGTTCCCATTCAGTAAAGACAGACTGAAATGCAAACTTTTAAAAATGGAGGTGTGACTATCCATAGTCGCTCTCTGACAGGTCTTCTAGATTATTTCTAGAATATTATACTAGGTTGCTGCCGGAAGTGGTGTTAGTGAGACGAGCAGGGGGTTGTCAAACTGCAGTCTGTGTGGGTCCTAACGGCCCTCTATAGCGAAGGGGACTTTATACTGCTTAGTGAGCACCGTCTTTTGGATGAGACTTTAAACTGAGGTCCTGACTCTCTGTGGTCATTAAAAATCCCAGGATGTCCTTCAAAAAAAAAAAAAAAAAAAAAAAAAAAAAAAAAAAAAAAAAAAAAAAAAAGAAATAGCATAAAAAAAAGTATTTAAAAAAAAGGGGTTCAACCCCACAGCCCCAGCCATATCACACTGCAGCCCAAGACCGGTTACTCACTGAAGCTAAGAAGGACTGAGCCCGGTCAGTACCTCGATGGGAGACCACATGGGAAAACTAGGTTGCTGTTGGAAGTGGTGTTTGTGAGGCCAGCAGGGGGTGCTCAACCTGTGGTCTGTGTGAGTCCTAATGCCCAACTAAAAGTGAAGGGAACACTATACTGCCAGTGGGCACCGTCTTTCGGATGAGACGTTAAACCGAGGTCCAAACTCTCAAGTGGATGCTGCACACTGGTGGTGGTGTTGAGAGACCCCCTTCATGATTGTGAAGTGCTTTGGGTGTATGGCCATACATGATAAATGCGCTATATAAATACACATTACATTACATTACAACCCTGGCATCCTAGCCTCTGTCCATCATGGCCTCCTAACCATCTCCATATCATAATTGGATTTATCACTCTGTCTCCTCTCCACCAATCAGCTGGTGCAATATGTATTCCCCACAATGTGTAAATCGCTCTGAGTGTCCAGAAAAGCGCTATATAAATGTAAGTAATTATTATTATTATTATTACTATTAGACAACTATACTGCAAATGAGTGTGAATGGTCATGTATCATGCTTTTCAGATTGTATAGTGTGGAACGAAAATGTTTTAAAATGAAAACGCACTAGTGTAAAGGCAGCCTGAGACAGTATGGCTCCTGAAGACACAAGGACTGTGCAATATGAGGTTTACCTTTGGAATGGAAGGAAATGAGGCAGTCACACAGTGGCCACTTCTCCACCGGTTCACCAAGTATAACCTCCTCTGGAAAAATGACCACGGTGATGTACTCAAACTTACAGAGCCTCTCCAAAATCTCTGTCATTGGTTTAGATTTGGATTTCTTCATCATCGAGCAGATCCCCACCACGATCTGACGCTCTGACTAATAGATAAAGACAACAAATTGACCCCAAATCTGCAACCATGCTTATCCATGAAAAATGTCCTCACAAATTCTGTACCTGATCTTCATCCTCCTCCTCCTCCTCCTCCCCATAAGGCCCTGAGATGTTCCTCATGTCTCTGTCGTCCAGTTCTCTACTTTCACCTCCTTCACTTCCAATGAGGAACCGAGGAAGTTCACTGTTGGACATCCCGCTTGACTTCGACATTTCTGCCGACGAGTCTCTGTCAAACAGCCCAACTCCCAGAACAGCATCTCGTGCTGAAGCTCAGTGATGAGAACATTACACAGGTGAGGTGTGTAATTAAGCCGGATGAAGGTCCAGAAGTGACTTCAACAGCACAGAAAATTTGAAAATGGTGCTTGTTGAATCCTTAAATATTTGGTGTCATCCTTCCAGAACCAGGAACATGCTGATACTGATCAATTTCTTACCTGCAAAAAAAAAAAAAAAAGTTAAAATGAAATGCATAATATAGAAAACGGTGTGTTCACACTTAGTTCAGTCCTCTTAATTTTGTAAACATAGCCTTAAAATAATAAGAAAGAAAAATAATGATCCATAAAATTCAATGAGCATGATCATGATCATAAAGTGGCATATGGCAAAGTAAGAATGATTTTTTATTTCTGTTAATCAAATGCATAAGAATACTAAAAAAGCATCATATGCAGTTTCCGCAAATGTGCTGTTTATTAAATGTTAAATCAGCATACTAGAGTGTTTTCTGGAAATCATGTGACACCAAAGGCTGAAATAATGCTGCTGACAATGCAGTTGTTCATTAAACACACAATATTTCACAATATTTGTGCTTTACTATACTTTTGATCAGACCTGGGCATTTTACAGCCCCCGGGCCACATGCGGACCGCTGGACATCTTTGAACAGCCTGTGTGAAGTATTTATTTAATTTAAATGCAACCGCAAACAGGATTTTGCAATGCGTAGGTCTGATATTGGGAGTCTACAAAAGGGGACTTTAAGATATAGCGTCTTTTGCGCACTCAGTTTCGTTATTTCAAATGGAGATGCACGGGTTCAACGCGCAAATAAGGGATACACATGTGATATGTCACGCTCACACTTTCCGGGCGCAGCGAGTTGAAAAATATCTAAATATTTCAGAGTGCCGTGAACGAACCACAAGTCATGTGACAGGAACCAAGCAGGCAGCTTTACACTTTGTATGGAATTCCACAGTAATAAAGGTAAACTAATTACTTCAAATTAACGATTTAACAAATGCAGATACACATCCTCTCTCAGTGATGATCACTACATGTCCACCTCACATTCAACCTGACTTCTCTGAATGAATGAACGAATGAATGAACGAATGAATGAACGAACGAACGATTGAATGAAGGAAGGAATGAATGAATGAATGAATGAATGAATGAATGAACGAACGAACGATTGAATGAATGAATGAATGAATGAATGAAAATTAACTAAAGTGAAGCAATCAAACAAACAACCCTGTGGCATTTATATATAAGTTGATATTGTGTCTTGTGTCTTCAAAATACTTTTTGTGTAAAACTGATATTTTTTTACATTTATGAGGTGTTATAAAAGTTTATTGAATAATTTGAGAGAATGTTTTTTTTTTTTTTTTGGTCTAGCCCTCTAAAACCGCCCCAAAGTCTAACGTGGCCCCTTCGAAAAATTAATTGCCCACCCCTGCTTTTGATCATATTAATCCAGGCTTTAGAAGAGACTTCTTTGAAAAACCTTTTAGAAAATCTTATCACACATTTGATCAGTATCGCTTAATATGTATTATGCCATGTATCTTTGCAATATTTCATTAATATAATGGTAATACATTTATTTCAGAGTAATACATTTGCTAGTACTAATTTATCAATTATATTTGTGCATTTTACATTTTCATTTATAACACACTGCCAAATATTAATTATACTAAACATTTAATTTATACAACTATTCTTTTCAGGAATTAATGACTAGAATGAAGAAAATTACTTATTGAGTGCTGCATTATTTATGTTGATATTTGTGCATACATATGACCTTCTATAGTGTATTTTTGTATATGGGTGAAAGTGGAGATCTCCCATTTTGAAGACTGCATCAAATTAGATACGGAAGTGATTTCATATTGTAATGCATATTAAATGCAAGTAAAGTGTCTACTTGAATAATTGTAAAAATAAAATACAGGCAAAAGAATGTTCAATTAAAACAATTTATTTATGTAAAAATTAAACAACAAGTTTAATCTGATCTGTATTAAAATATGTATTAACAAAAAGTGATTAGGGCTGCACAATATATCGTTTCAACATTGATATCGCAATGTGCACATCTGTAATAGTCACATCGCAAGATCTGCAATGTTAAGGTGGGATTATAGTTGACCAGCACAGTTGATCATGTTTGTGTTTTTAAGGCCTGTGATTGTGTAAGCATTCATGCACAAGAAACTATAATGTTTTTAACTTTAAAAAAGATTGATTGTACTTAAGTTTATACACACACAATGAAAACTGCACTGTTTTTTTTTTTACATTTAATTACTCAATTTGTGTACCTGAATACTGCTAGACTTCCCTGTTGTTTTCATTTATATCTTTGCTCTACTGTTTTTATCAATACTTTTGATTGGTTTATTATATTTAAAGCAGATGCACTTTACAAAATCATCATAATTAATGTTAAATTATGTAAATTATTTTTAAATAGAGCTGGTGAATTACATACACTATCACAATATGTAATCGCAGAAAAATAAGATATTGCAATGTCAGTTTTTTTCAGTATCGTGCCACCTTAAAAGTGATCATAATAAATTTTTGATCTTAAATAATGGCAAACTTTTTGCTGACAGATGGTTTGAAGGATAGTGTAAAGATATAAAATGAAAATTAATGCATATTTAGGTCTGGTCTCTGATACTTATATAAAGATATAAAGACATTTAAATATATACAGTTGAAGTCAGAATTATTAGCCCCCCTTTGAATTTTTTTCTTTTTTTAAATATTTCCTAAATGATATTGAACAGAGCAAGTACATTTTTACAGTACGTCTGATAATATTTTTTCTTCTGGAGAAAGTCTTATTTGTTTTATTTTGGCTATAATAAAAGCGTTTTATCTTTTTTTTAACCATTTTAAGGTCAAAATTATTAGCCCCTTTAAGCAATATTTAGGCAATATTATTCGATTGTCTACAGAACAAACCACTGTTATACAATGACTTGGCTAATTACTCTAACCTGCCTAGTTAACCTAATTAACCTAGTTAAGCCTTTAAATATTCTGTACTGTCATCATGGCAAAGATCAAATAAATCAGTTATATGAGATGAGTTATTAAAACTATTATGTTTAGAAATGTGTTGAAAAAAATCTTCTCTCCGTTAAACAGAAATTGGGAAAAAAATTAACAGGGGGGTTAATAATTCTGACTTTAACTGTATATAAAAATTTTAGATCCCAACAATAAAGTATGGATACACTGTGCCTGAATGACATTAATTTTAGTGTACATCATGCGAAAATGTACTATATAGTATAAATGGTTTCTCAGATATAAGAAAAATATGAACACACATTCTAATGTACGGGACAAAACTTTTGCTGTTGCAAAATTTTTTTCTTGTCACATTTGACCCACAAGTATTAATTTTTATCTAAAATGTCTTTCAAAGGAGCAGTAAAGCAACCTTTATATCTTTTGAACAAGCGTAAGTGGAAACCTGCCAAGACAGCTTACCTGTGCACCACTTCATATCCAACAACAAAAGCAATGTTTAGTTTAGCAAGTGCGCTAATAACACTAATAAAAATTCTACAGTAGTCTTAAACATGTCTCATAGTTGCACTTAGCCTACAGTCAGTTTCCAAAGCAATGCCATACCTTCAGTTTGCTGACTGCAAGGGAAAGAATGCACTGCTGGATATGCATGTAGTTTCATATCGCATTTCCAAACCCACGCTAATACACGTCATGCTAGCTCCCTCTAAAAAAACTTTTGTTTCTCAATCCAAATTACCCCGGAGCCCATTTTTACACACCGTATAAACTCCAATCACATATGTCCATCTGATACGTTGCACGGTTTGTACGATTACAACAAACAGTGAGCCATTTGCGTTATCATGTGAGCGAGGGCCCAATAATAGCGCGGCCAGGCCCCTGGCAGAGGTGAATCTGGGGGAGGGGTGACACTTGGATCAAATGTTGAGGTCTACGGCTCATCCAAAGATAACTCTTCATGCTGTGGACGTGTTGACAGGGGACATTAAGTTGAGAGGAAGCCGTCGGCAGAGACCCGGGGTCAGGAAAAACACACATACAGATAAACAAACTCATAAATAAATGTTACTATCACTTGCAGAGGACGGCACTAAGCAGCCAGAGTCCAACATCCTCGCAAGATCATATAAAGATATAGGTTTTTTGAAGGATTTAATGTCTTTAAATGCACTGAGGTTATATAGTGAGCTCCTTTAACATTAGCACCTTTAGTAAATATGAGCAAAAAAAAAAAAAGGCAAAAAAATGTCTTCTCAAAATATTGATTTAAAAACTCATCTTGATCACAAAACAAATATCTTTGCTAAAAGTGCCATAGAGTGGTTTGATTTAATATGTTAAATTGTTCTCTGATATACAAAGTACTGTAGGGACAGTTTGTGGCTTAGGTAAGTGCAAAAAAGATCCAGAGACAGTTTTATATGCTCATTTACAACAACAGAAATTAACCCTAGAATGGAAAGCTTGCTTTTGACTGTATTTGGAATGGTCAGGAATATTAATGAGCATTATTAATAATAATAATGAGTTAGATCCTGCTCTCTCTCTCACACCCACAAACAGCGTGATGTACTCTGAAATAAATATGTAATCACAATAACCATATTTCATTTGTTTTCATATTTTAGTTTGTTCCCGAGTTGCGTTGTGGATGAAATAAGCTAAATTATAATAATACTTGACAAATGGAGCAAACAGAGATGCATTTAGAGTTTTATTTTGTGGTTTTATAGGTGCATTAAGGCTGCATGATTAATCGAAGAAGATTGCAATCTCGATTCGATCTCCTACATGATCTTAATTCAGCTTTTCTGATTCTGCTAATCGTATTTTCAAGGTCAGGAGAGAAGCGTAAACGTCATTGCGCAAGTCTTAAAATTGTTTTACTGTATATACATTGCTCAGCAACATGGACACCTCCAAATGGTGTTAAAAGTGTAACAAACTGTATTTATAAGGTATAATTCACCCAAAATGTAATTTCTGTCTAAATGTAATGATCTATTCACGGCCACAAAATCGCACGAGCTGAGCTCACTACTGACTATTTACAACCGAGAGGTAGTTACTACTACCTAGAGGTAATTACTACTGCCTGCAAATGATGTCTACTTAAGTGAACAGAACCTCCATAGGCTGTGAATAGCAGGTAATAAAAGCTGCTTTTCCACTATCGTGCTGAACTGTTCTTTATGCTGAACCGTTCCATTCCGTGCCAGACAGCACGAATACGGTTTCATTTTCCACTGTCGTGCTACAACAGAGCTCTTTGAATCCTTACACAAAACGCATCAGTAGTTGCCTTGGTAACATGTAAACGGCTGCCTTTGTTCAATTAAATTTAAATAATATCCGAAACTAGTTTTATCATGTTTATGTGTAAAAGCGAAAGCAACTGCGTGACTAATCACTGTTATGCCGCTTTCTCATATAGGGTGCTAAATATAGCTACAAGTCACAGCACCCTTTAGAGGTCATATGTTGCGCGGCTCTGGGCAAATTCTATTTGGAGGGAAAATTACCAAATTATAACGTGATGATTGATAATGACTGAAGGGGAAATAAAATATATATTTTAAATCTCTGTACATAACAGAAAAATAAACAATGATAATGCAACAATAATAGTGCATTTTAAAAGTATATTTTTGGGCAGGCCTTGTCAAAAGGGAGCGGGCACTTTCACTAATTAAAAAATATAGCACTTCAATTATTTCATTTTTAACAATAAATTAAATTGCACAGCGGTTTTATATCAAAAGTTGATAATGATATAAAATACCTATACTACATTTTGATGGTAAAATATAACCTTTTAAACTGGATTTTATTTGTTTCAGTATTCAAACATTAAATATTGAATGCATCAAGTTAAATAAAAAACGAATATGAAACAACACATAGCAGGATATAAAGCATATAAAGGACTATTATATTTAGCAAAATGCTGCCCTTTTTAGCTTTGTATTTTTATCATTTTATTTCTGTTATTTAATTTTTTTCTCTTTATACAGTAATTAACTAACGAGCTATAGACAATTTCCTGCTTGATGTTTTAGAAAATATTTTGCGCAGCTGCCCAATATATGATAAAGATAACCGAGAACAAAAACAAAAACACAGAAACATGTTACATGTCCCCAAATGTCCAACTTGTATTTAACTGAATCGTATAATGGCCTATAGCTAAATGTTGAAAATTGCTCATTTTATTTTTATAAAACATTTGTCAAAACATATTGATATTTTTTGAGTAAAAACAATGCCGGCATTTAAGAATCCATATTTATATTATTTATTCATTCATGTGACTTGTTTATCTGTGCATTTATAGGCTATAATTTAAATCCAACACAATCATACAGTACATTGGACAGTGCCACTCCGTAAAGCTTTCATGCAAAGTCCAAAAAACTGAAGAAAGATTAGACTTTCTCCGGTGACAGCCAACATCACAATACGCCGTAACCGTCTTTCAGGTGGTATAACTGGCATTAAGTTATGCTGCAGTCTGGTCTTTGAATTAAAAAGTGCAATTATTTCCTCGTTGTTCAAGGAGTCTGCAAGTTCGTGTTCTATGGATATGGCGATGTCGTTGATCTTAAGCGTGTCTTAAAAAAAAGGTTTTTCTGCAGTGCATGTACTCATTAGTAAGGTTCACACCCGGATCAAAGCGAGTTTTGTGCTACCAAATACAGCACTGCATGCAATAAACTCACGTTTAGTCAGGCGAAATAAACCTCTCTGCCTATGATGTCAATCAAATTAATGAAGCTCAAGCCACAAGTAAAACAATAGGCTATTTTATTATTTTAGATGGCGGGTTAGTAATTATATTATACACGGTCAACTATATTCAAGTCAATGAAATAATACTTTGATAAATAAAATACGTTCGTAAGAATGTGGTGGGCCAATGACTCCCTTCTCTGCCAGAGACTGCGCTATGGTTTTAAAACCCTTTTTAAACTGTATTGTTTAGACCTGTATCATTTTTTTATAATAAATCTAGTGTAGTTTACATGCGGATGTCTGATGACTAGCGCACTTCCGCTGAGCCAGCTGTGGTAGCTTGGCAACAGAGCCGCGACGTCAACACAGAATCTGTCGGCACAGTTCAGCACGGTTGTCTAACTGTTCTGAGAATTCCAGGCCGAGAATGGTTTGTAATCGTGTCGCGCCGTTCAAGGCTCAGTGGAGAAACAACCGTAACCGTACCGAAGTGTTCTTAGAACGGTTTGGCACGATAATGGAAAAGCGGCTACAGTTGTAAATAACATTCAGTTTGTTGCGATTGTTTGAGAGCCGTGCGGGAAATATGATTTGCATGTATGTTTTTTTTTTCTCAAAGTGACAGTGGCCATGACATGAATCGCACTCGGCAGTAAAAGTGAAACCGAAAGCGTGCACATTAATTAAATCAGTGGTTCTCAAAGTGGGGGTCGGGACACCCTGAGGGGCCGCAGGACAATGAAGAAGGTGGGGGGTTTGGTCGCTTGGTAATTTCCAAAAATCTATTTATTTTTATCAAACCATAAGAATTACCATATTTTATCCATAACTCACTGAAGATAAAAAAATTGTTGTATATAGTTACTATATACTTTATAGTTACTATAGTAGCTTATAGTTACTAATTCTATTGGATTGCGACCCCTGGGGTAATTATATTATATTAAAGACACAGCAACAGCGTCAGATGCAGCAGATTGATTTTATAACACCAGGTTAAACTTTCTGGCACATTTTCAGCACTTACATACATTAAAAAAAAATTAAACGAAGAATAGACTTGGGTCTATTGGTGTGTGCGCACCATTGCATGTAAAGTTTCTGTATTTATAACCACCTCAGAGGATACTGGAGTCGTGAGTCACTGGCATTGTTTTTTTTGGGGTCGCAGGCTGAAAAGTTTGGGGACCCCTGATTTAAATGATCATATCGCATTTTAGAGTAAAGATTACGACAAGCATTTGATGTTTTTTTCTTTCATAGCGAACACAAAGTGTTGTGCATGAAAATAAATGTTTTATCGTATGAGTATGACTACTCTAGCCTATATACAGGGAGTGCAGAATTATTATGCAAATGAGTATTTTGACCACATCATCCTCTTTATGCATGTTGTCTTACTCCAAGCTGTATAGGCTCGAAAGCCTACTACCAATTAAGCATATTAGGTGATGTGCATCTCTGTAATGAGAAGGGGTGTGGTCTAATGACATCAACACTCTATATCAGGTGTGCATAATTATTAGGCAACTTCCTTTCCTTTGGCAAAATGGGTCAAAAGAAGGACTTGACAGGCTCCGAAAAGTCAAAAATAGTGAGATATCTTGCAGAGGGATGCAGCACTCTTAAAATTGCCAAGCTTCTGAAGCGTGATCATCGAACAATCAAGTGTTTCATTCAAAATAGTCAACAGGGTCGCAAGAAGCGTGTGGAAAAACCAAGGCGCAAAATAACTGCCCATGAACTGAGAAAAGTCAAGCGTCCAGCTGCCAAGATGCCACTTGCCACCAGTTTTGCCATATTTCAGAGCTGCAACATCACTGGAGTGCCCAAAAACACAAGGCGTGCAATACTCAGAGACATGGCCAAGGTAAGAAAGGCTGAAAAACGACCACCACTGAACAAGACACACAAGCTGAAACGTCAAGACTGGGCCAAGAAATATCTCAAGACTGATTTTTCTAAGGTTTTATGGACTAATGAAATGAGAGTGAGTCTTGATGGGCCAGATGGATGGGCCCGTGGGTGGATCGGTAAAGGGCAGAAAGCTCCAGTCTGACTCAGACGCCAGCAAGTTGGAGGTGGAGTACTGGTTTGGGCTGGTGAGCTTGTGGGGCCTTTTCGGGTTGAGGATGGAGTCAAGCTCAACTCCCAGTCCTACTGCCAGTTTCTGGAAAACAACTTCTTCAAGCAGTGGTACAGGAAGAAGTCTGCATCCTTCAAGAAAAACATGATTTTCATGCAGGACAATGCTCCATCACGGCCAAGTACTCCACAGCGTGGCTGGCAAGAAAGGGTATAAAAGAAGAAAAACTAATGACATGGCCTCCTTGTTCACCTGAACTGAACCCCATAGAGAACCTGTGGTCTATCATCAAAGGTGAGATTTACAAGGAGGGAAAACAGTACACCTCTCTGAACAGTGTCTGGGAGGCTGTGGTTGCTGCTGCACGCAATGTTGATGGTGAACAGATCAAAACACTGACAGAATCCATGGATGGCAGGCTTTTGAGTGTCCTTGCAAAGAAAGGTGGCTATATTGGTCATTGATTTGTTTTTGTTTTGTTTTTGAATGTCAGAAATGTATATTTGTGAATGTTGAGATGTTATATTGGTTTCACTGGTGAAAATAAATAATTGAAATGGGTATATATTTGTTTTTTGTTAAGTTGCCTAATAATTCTGCACAGTAATAGTCACCTGCACACACAGATATCCTCCTAAAATAGCTAAAACTAAAAACAAACTAAAAACTACTTCCAAAAATATTCAGCTTTGATATTAATGAGTTTTTTCAGTTCATTGAGAACATGGTTGTTGTTCAATAATAAAATTAATCCTCAAAAATACAACTTGCCTAATAATTCTGCACTCCCTCTAATGTTGAATATATTGCAAGAGGGAATCTGATCATGACAAATGTCTCATTTTACCAGTAAAAAAATTGTCTAATAATGTTGTTAATAACTAATGACAAGCATAAGTCTCAAACATAATAATTAAACTTCAGAATTATGAATAGTTGTACTCTGATGCCATCACTTTACTGTGAATTAACAAACAGGACATATTAAATCCACATATTTAAATCTTTATTAAGTTCACCATTCCAAGTCTTTACAAAATGTAGCATTTTAACCAACAGTAAACCTACACATAGGCCTATAAAATAACAATAACAAATAACAATATTAATTGCTGACTCATATTAACCTTTATTTTACATCTACAGAATTGTAAGAAAATCGTGATCTAGATTTTAAGCCAAAAAAATCGTGAATCTCATTTTAGCCAGAATCGTGCAGCACTAATGTGCATTAAACACTTCTACTCGGCAGTTCCCAAATGTTATTACAAACATGCAGCAAATTTCACAATCTACACGGTAAACTAACAAATGATACAGTTAAACAGACCTTACACCTCTTTGGGAGGTGCTCAATAAACGTATAACTGGTTGATTGTAATTTTCTTTGCATTCTGACAATGAGCTTTGAGGAGAAATGCCCGCTCTTTGAGCTCTAATGCACTTGTCTTGTTTTCAAAAAGAGTCCCACATGCATAGTAAGCAGAATACAAGCTTAGATCTTGAGAGTCTGTGTTTTGTTCTGATTATTGCCACCCCGATGATTACATACAAGCAAACTATTGCATGTTCTTATTGATATTTTATGTGATTGGAAAAAAGGAAATTCAACCTTGAGCTCCTGCTTTACAGGGGTGTACAAGTGAGAAAACACAAAGGCCAACTCACTCAGTCATTCAACCAAAGAACAGCTTTTGAGCTTCACTAAATGAAAAGTGTCTATAAGAAAATAGCAACAACACTGAACATGTTCATTCATTTAAACCATTAATGCAATATAGTCTCCAAGACTACAATCTGATATCTTCTAGATAAGGGGTGGGCAAACTCGGTCCTGGAGGGCCGGTGTCCTGCACAGTTTAGCTCCAACTCTAATCAAACACACCTGCTTATAGATTTCTAGTGATCATGAAGACACTGATTAGCATGTTCAGGTGTTTTTGATTAGTGTTGGAGCTAAACTATGCAGGACACCGGCCCTCCAGGATCAAGTTTGCCCACCCCTGTAAATCTAGATCATCATAAACTGTTTGCAAAGGTTTCAAGAAAAAGCTTTTACTCTCATCCAAATACAAACTCAAGCGTCTTCAGTTTTTTGCTAATATTTTGAACAAAAAAAAAACAAAAGGTTTAATGATAAATCCTTTTTCCCCAACGTTTGTTGCTTAGATTTACCAAGAGTGCTAATATTAGTGGAGGATAATCTGTAAATGCTTGCAAATATTAAATACCTTGACACAGAAACACTTTTGGATACTCTAAAAAGCATGCTTAGATGTTTCTGCAGGGCCTCTGCTGTGTTGTGCAATCTAGATTTTGTGTTAAGCAAACACGTCAATGTAAGCATGAGTAAAGATGTAGAATTCAACATTCACTCTCTGATGTTTATTCATTTTTCAGCCTTAAGTGGACAGATTTCACTTTGTTTATGTTGTTATGGCCTTGTTAAAGGTAAAACATTTCTGGAATTGCAAAAAAAAAAAAAAAAAAATACTGGATATAGGCCCCCATCTGCTATTGGTCAGAAAAACAGCTAGCTCTGCCCACACTCATGACATTGGTTGAGCTGAAGATACTGGTCTGGAATTCATTTCAAACCTGCATGCTAGGGCTGCACGACATATCATTTCAGCATTGATATCAATAGCAATGTGATCATTATAATTTATAATTTGTATGGATTTTTGAGGCCTGTGACTGCATGAGGATTTTAAAAGCTTTCAGGCAATAGAAACTGTACAGTCTGTAACTTTAATAATGATAATTTCTATTGAGTCATTTATAAAACAAAGACACACAGTATTATTTTACAATTAGTTATTCAATTACTGTATCTAAAAACAATATCTGAAAACAATAAAACACTGTTTATTAGGGATGTCCCGATCAGGTTTTTTTGCCCTCGAGTCCGAATCATTTGATTTTGAGTATCTACTGATACCCAAACCCAAACCAATACTTCTATAATACATATAAAATAAATAAAGAAGAGCGAAAAAAACAGATCCAGGATGATCCTTATTTTACCTTATTTTAACTTTCAGCAACTCTGTTAACAAACAGAGCACTTTTGTGAGGTAGCTTGAACAATTAAGTAATAAATAACATAAAATCTTCGCTTTTGGCAAAATTTCTGGCAGGCAATCCCAAGTTTACATATCTCACGGTTTGCTATGGCAATGTTGTCGTGATCGACTTTATAATACCTTCAGACCGCAGACATACTCGCGCTTTCCGCTTCCATGTTCTACTTTGCAGGCATTTTACCAATAGTGCTCTGCAACAAAGTGGTGCCATGGCATGCAATTGTTTATTATGTTTCATGCAGATGCACTCCCATTCAGAACCATGCCAATCAATCTAAAATTACAAATCAAAGCCTGTCTAAATAGAGATATTCAAGTCATCTGGTGAAATTACACTCGTATCGTAATATGCATTGTAGAAAAAAAATATATTGCAATGTCAATTTTTTGGAATATCGTGCAGCTCTACTGCGTGCATTTTTCTCTCTAAACCATTTTGTGAAACAAAAAATGTTACTTTTTTGGGCCAGACAAACAATATGAGGGTCCAAAACAGGGTTATTATAGTTAATGAATATCAAAGCAAAAATTTTAAGTAAACACATTTGTGTTATTTAAAAAAAGTGGTATGTGGTAACAAAAAAATGTTGCAACATGTGGCAACATGACTTAATCTTAAACAAAAATAACTATTTGTAATGAATAAATAACTTAGTCCATTTATACATTTAGTTATTTATTTTAACACTATGTAAAATAATAACTAAATAACAAAAACATTATAAATGTGATACAAACAATAAAAAAAAAAGATTAAACTTATTTTTCTTCAGCTAATTCCACAAAAATATTTTCCATTTATTTTGTTTATTCAGTAAAGTAACAAACAAAAGATTTAGAAAAATAATATTAATATTAATGTTACTATTAACTAACTGAGATGGAAACGTACTATCTGCTATTTAGAAAAAAAGACACACAACAAATTACTAAACAATAATGAAAATGAACAAAAAAAAAAATTCCATGAAAAATAACAACTAATTTGAACTATTAAAAAACTACAATGCCATTTCAGTGATAATAAATAAAAGTTAAATTTGGACCACACTGACTGTATAGACCAAACATAGATCAGTTGTTTTACATGAACTGCTGTTTATAAATCATAGCAACTGAGCCGATTTCCATCACAGGAAACAAATGAGAGGCCAAAAATTATCAGCAACATGCCAACACATCTGATGAATCTAGCAGTCCAGCAGATACTCCTTAAGAGACCTTTGGGATCATATCATGTGAAGTGTTTTCATTATAGCCACTATTTAACGGCTCATTTCTGTCGTAAATGATTATCATTAAGATACAGAAGACAAAAGCAGCGCTGCAGAAAGCCTGCTACATGACTGAGCATGACCAAATGATTTATTGAATAATATAATAATACACCAAATTTCAAACAATTCAGAAAATAAAAAAAATATTTTCCTAGACAACGTAATTATATTCATATAATAAATTGAAACTAGGCATGGGCCAGTATATGTTTCTGATGGTTTGATAACCATCAGATAAAAATACCACGGTTTTACGGTATCACAGTATTGTGATTAATTACTGCTCTAAAATAAGTTATTTTGAAATGTCTGAAGACAGTAGAATTTATTTTAGGAAACAGTCATAATATTTTGGAACAGTAAACATGTCAGGCTAAATAGGTAAATTAAATCATCGACTTCTGCTTTCTTCATTAGTTTCATAAACACAGATTTCTTTACAACACACAAAACATACTTTAAAAAAAACCTTACATACAGTTGAAGTCAGAATTATTAGCCCGCCTGAGTTATTAGCCCCCCCCCCCCCCCCCCCCCCCCCCAACACCCCGCCTGTTTATTTTTTCCCCAATTTCTGTTTAACGGAGAGATTTTTTCAACACATTTCTAATAAATGATTTATTTTATCTTTTCCATGATGACAGTAAATAATATTTTACTAGATATTTTTCAAGACACTTCTATACAACTTAAAGTGACATTTAAAGGCTTAGCTAGGTTAATTAGGTTAGCTAGGCAGGTTAGGGTAATTAGGAAAGTTATTGTATAATAATGGTTTGTTCTGTAGACTATCAGAAAAAAATATAGCTTAAAGGGGCTAATCATTCTGACTTTAAAATGATTTTGTTTTAAATTAAAATCTGCTTTTGATCTAACCGAAATAAAACAAATAAGACTTTCGCCAGAAGAAAAAATATTATCAGACATACTTTGAAAATTTCCCTGCTCTGTTAAACATCATTTAGGAAATATTTAAACAAGGGAAAAAAAATTCAAAAGGGGGCTAATAATTCTGACTTCAACTGTATACCTAGGAACGGCATAAGAGGGAATTTTTGTGGTAATTCTTGAAACCGGTTATATTCCCATGCGTAATTGAATGCGTAATTAAATGTTTTATTTATTTATTTATTTTTATTTTCTATTTATTGAACAACAACACCACAAAAGTCAAAGATTTTAGTAAACACAAAATACATTGTTAAATATTTTATTAAATTTATTCATTATGATTGTTTTGGTTCACATTATTTATTTATTTATTTATTTATTTATTTATTTATTTATTGCTGTTAACAATAAAATTACAAATATTTAGCAAACCAACATTTCACCAACAATTTGAAGAACATAATTTATGTTGCAATTATTAAATGTGTATCTTAATCTATGCAGTTCTTTTTTATTTAAAAAGGTAATTTATTGATTAACTATTCATTTATTTATTTAAACTTGGAAATGTTTTTGTTTGCTACGGATTAAAATTAAATGCAATATTGTGCCAGCAATAAATGTAAAGCTTTAATTTAGCAATAAATAACTGCACAGCAATTAATAACGTGCACAACAATAAACAGGAGAGAAAACCGAAAGAGCTTGCATTTGCAGAATTCAAAGAGTGCTAAATTGCCTAACTAGTGCAAAATGGTATATAATTAACTAGCAAGTTAATCATTTCTAGTCAGCAGTAAAAATCATTGCTATACTAAACTCCAGCTTAACAAATCTCCCAACTCAATCCAATCATTTACATTTAGCAGATGCTTTTTTCTAAAGTAAACTACAAATGAGAACAACAGACGTACACAAAGCAACAAAAGAACCAAAATATGCAAATAAATAATAGAATATTATATATGATATAATATAATATGACTTTTATTTCTGATGAACAAATGGGGAAGAAAATTTCCATAAAATTTTCAATATCCCAGAAAAGTCCCCCAAAATTATGAAAGTCGTACAATAAACAATTCTCAACTCTGCATAACATATACCTTCAAAGTGCCATTAAATTAAAATTGTAAACATTTAGGAAACTTGTCAGTGTTATAGGCTTTCAACTGGCACACACAGACTCACAATTCAACAATATTGAAGAAACATGCCGCGCAAGTCCAGCATGAGTCACAGAAAGAGACATGCAGCTGTCAGACCAATGGCAGCACTTTACCCCTGCCTTAAAAGTAGACACAAGAGGCCAGAGCTCACAGATGTCCTGCTGCTTGATGAGTAAATGTTCAGATTTGCCTTATACAGGCTTAAGAAGATAAGACCCTTATTCCATCTGAGCATGATACACAACTCCTTCACAAATCACTTTTATATACGGTATGGTATGTGTCAATCTGATCAGGCTTACGGTTCCACTGCCAATAATACCCTTCAGAGATCAATGTCATTCTCACTTGAAGAAGAAAGCTTTTTGGCCCTTTCACATATTGCGTCTTTTGCATGCTTAATTCATTATTTCAAATTTGGATGTCTGGAGAAATAGAGAGAGGAAGTGGCATTCTATGCTTTCCTAAAGTTTAGACGCAACAATGAAGGGCATACAGCGGAGCATATTCTTGACATATGCATGTGGCTGTTTGTGACAAGAAAACAAATTTAGTTTGAGATTGGGTCAACCATGGTTCATCCATCATTGTATTCAAGTCTAGGCTGTGTATTTAAAAATGCTGCTTCCTGTGTTGTTGTTTCCCTGGCTTGTACCATGCACTGGTGACGATTCTCTGTAAATCAATTGCATTCAGCAGTACGTCTAGCTCCATTCTTTTGGTATTGTATTGTTGTGCTATGTACCCTTACGAAAGAGTCCCAAAAAAGTGGTATGGTTCGCTATTTTAGCACTTCTGAGTGTAAAAAATGGAAATAAATGTGAACCGTACCACTAAGTGGAAATGAGCCATTACCTTTACTGCTTCTCTCTGGTGGAATGACTTGGCCAACTCTTTTTAGCTACTTACAATAACAAAGGGCTATAGACAACAGATCTTTTTGCCAAACACATATCTAACAACATACTATTTTATCCTTATATTCTGTTCTATACTATATTGTTCTGTGTTATTCAATGATTCCTTCATTTTCTTTCCAGCTTAGTCTCTTTATTAATCAGGGATCACCACAGCGGAATTAACCGGCAACTTATCCAGCATGTGTTTTACACAGCGGATGCCCTTTCTTTCTATTATATATCTTTTTAAAACAGAAACACTTCAAAGCACTAATCAATAACCTTTCATTCTTGTCCATAATGCTATATGCTTTATATTTTTTATAAAAACTCTCTCCAAATCACCATCACTTTATAATTCAACAGTTCTGTCTGGTTCTTGAATCTGATTGGCTGATAGCCGTGTGATATTCTGCAATAACAGCACCTGTACAGGCTCTTCACCCTTGTGTATTACTCCACCCACACAGAGAGATAGCGGATCAATAGACTCACTACAGTTTGACAAACATTGCAGCTATTGGACAACATAATGTACTTTTGAGGCTTTTTTTAGGCAAGACAAAAATGAAAGATGATGACAGAGACCGCATAATATGTCCTTTAGGAGTTAAGTTGATCTCTCTCTTTTGTATGTTGTAGTGCTGTATTTATACCATAGTGATCTGGTAGTGTTTGCTTTGCTTTGGCTTTTTCGAGGTTATTTATTGTGATTTCCCAGTATTTCTTTGTTGCAATCGGGATATCTCTGTAGACTGATGGCATTTAATGCCGTTCAGCCTTATAATCTTAAAATGTCAGCAAATTCACCTGTTTTGTCATCACTTCAGTTATTACGCCAGAGAATCATTCAAATACTAGCTCTAAAGTGACGTTTGTGAATTAGCAACGGTTTCTGCTGTTCTGACATCAGCTGCAAAGGATGTCAAAACGTAAAGGAATGGCAGAAGTCATACCTGCCAACATTTGGTTCGTAAATTCCGGGAGACCCCCCCCCCGTTATAATTACGTCATACGCTAATTTGCATATTGCTGACGTCATCACGTTCTACCTTTTCTGTTTGTTTAACAGCCTATGGTAATTAAATGGGGTATTTTATATTCGCACTATGCTTTATGTAAGCTTGTCAATTTAACTAAATTTATTGCTGTTTGAATACAGTATATAATTATAGATGAGTAGGGAATTTGCAGTAATCTCTCAGACGTAATATACTCAGACAAGTTCAGAAACTCTGCTCTCTGTGCTCTGCTCTCAGGCTGCAGGGAAGGCTCATTGAGAAGAGTAGGGACGGCACAGTAATGGACAAACGACAGTCTATAAAAATCGCCAGTAACACACAAAAAAGTCGGCAATTAAGTTAGCAACACTGACGCAAACTGAAGAGCGGGGAGCGGGAGGAGTAAGAGGTTTGGGGAGATGGGGGCGCGCGAACTGTAGCGCGCGACCGGAAGAGCACAAGCGCCAAGTAAGTTTCAGCCCGGACTGTACCAAAATGTTGAGGGGCGGGGGAATTCCGGGAGTTTACCGGGAGACAGAACAATACGGGAGACGGGTCTGAAATACGGGAGACTCCCGGGAAAAACGGGAGTGTTGGCAGGTATGGCAGAAGTAGTTCCTAATACAAAAGGGTTTTTAGACTCTTCGTTTACATACACGATTATGCCGTCGAACTGTTGTATAACCGCAATATCACACTCATAGCAGTGCGATATGGCTGTATATTGTATCCCAACGCACACCTCCTACCAGTGCCGATATACAGCCATATCGCACTGCTACGAGTGTGATATATATATATATATATATATATATATATATATATATATATATATATATATATATATATATATATATATATATGCCATTTTCCTCTAAATATTCCTTTCCAATCGGTATTATATTCAGTCTTTTTTATTTAATTTTTCATTTTATCTTTTATAATGAAACGAAAACATTGCCTCCTAATCACTATCACTTTTAAATCGATTTCTAATCTACTTAAATTTTTACTTTTTGTAATGTATTGAAAAAATCACGTTCGAGTCATCTTGTAATCTATTTTCTTCTTCATCTTTTTATTTAAAAAAATGTCCTTTTAACTATTCTCTATTCTGCTTTCTTAATATATTTATAAAATAATGACCTTGATCTTCTAAAGCCAAAAGTCCCTTTTGGTTTCTATTCTAACTTTATGTTCTACAAAAAAATGTTTTATCTGACCTTCTAACTACACACACACACACACACACACACACACACACACACACACACACAAACACACACATTGCATTTAAACACATTTTCTTCTTCTGCTGCTTTACTTGTATTGTCCTTGTTTGTAAGTTGCTCTGAATAAAAGCGTCTGCCAAATGATTAAATGTAAACGCAATGACTGACTGACCAATGAGAAGCAGTCGAGCTTACTCGTAAATGACAGTTCTGACAGCATCTGTTTCCATCCTCTAAGCCATAATAACAACCAAAACGACTGCATTTAACACAAACATGAATGTGTTTGTCAAACAAGAGCTTCATAAACTCAGTGAAAGATTATATATTGAGCAAACATGATTCTTTTATCGCGTCGTTTGACAATTCAAACTGTTGCTGCGCTCCATCACTTCCCACGAACTCTCACACAGCTTCTTAAAACTCCACTAAACAAACTTTATGTAGTGCAAAACAAAAAAACAGCCGCAGAATGTCATGGTTCGTATTATCTGGTACTCACTTGCTTGAAAGAGGAACTGTTGCTGGCGGACAGCGTTAAGACTTCCTTGTCTGCTGTCAGTGTGAAACTGGAGCTGCGCGTGAACTTACCTTCAGAAAACTATTGACAGGCGCTGGAGAAGAAAACAAACCCTGTTGAGCGCCGCCTACAGGACGGGCGAAACCACTGTACTATTACGCCCATTATAACTATTCAAGAGAAGAAAATACACTTCTGACATCGTTTACTCACCCTCCAGTTGTTACAAACCCGTTTGAGATTCCTTCTTCTGTTGAACACAAAAGAAGATATTTTGAACAATGTTCACAACCGGTTTCTTCCACTGTATTGGAAGTCAATGGCTACCAACATTCTTTACAATATCTGTAACACTTTACATCAGTGGTTCTCAAACTTTATTCACCAAGCACCACTTCAGAAAAAAATTGTCTCTCCAAGTACCACCATAATGACCAGTATGAAAATATAGTAGCGTAGCAGGCCTAATTAAGCAGCTTCAGCTGTGCACAATTCAAAACGAGGCAGATTAATTCCTATAACTATGAATAATTATTTTTGTCAGCCACTTTAAACATTATAAACAGTTTGAACATTAGCACTGCACTGTGCTTACAGGTAAAAATTAATGGTCAAATTAAAATGTGCTTTTAAAAGTTAATTAAAAATGGCACCGTTCTAAAAAGTAAAAAGAAAACTGCTATACTTAAATGTAAAGTATTAACATATAGCCTATTCATCAAAACCTGGACATGTTTTTTGGACCTCATAAATATAGGCTATATGTCATCATGTTCATATATAAACTCTTTTTGATACATTTTGAAATGTTGCATGCATATATGTCTTTGAAATCTAAATATTAACTTCATTCATTCATTTTCTTTTCGGCTTAGTCCCTTTATTAATCCAGGGTCGCCACAGAGGAATGAACCGCTAACTTATCCAGCACGTTTTTACGCAGCGGATGCACTTCCAGCTGCAACCCATCTCTGGGAAACAACCATACACACTCATACATTACGGACAATTTAGCCTATCCAATTCACCTGGACCGCATGTCTTTGGACTTGTGGGGAAAACCGGAGCACCCGAAAGAAACCCACGCGAACACAGGGAGAACATGTAAACTCCACACAGAAATGCTAACTGACCCAGCTGAGGCTCGAAGCAGCGACCTTCTTGCTGTGAAGCGACAGCACTACCTACTGCGCCACTGTGTCGCCTATATATATATATAATTATGATAGAATTATTTATTGATAATTATTTTTTTATTTATATCCGTAACCTGTCAGCTGGCCACTGAATGCTCATATAGCAGTAGGGTTCTGTGGCTGTAACATCTCCATAAAGACTCCATTCATTTAAATGAAGTCCAGTGAAAAAGACTGCCTTTCCTCTTAAACGGACAGCGAAATACTGTGTCAATACCTTGTCGAGCAGTCCGAATGGGAAGCTTGTTCAGATCCAGGCCCTGCGTCACACTGGAGACAGCACGTGGTGAGAGTTTGGGTTCGAGACCTGAGCTTGGTTCAAAGAGGACAATCACAACTGCACCAAAAGTCGCAACTGATCTTCAAATCCAAGATACATGCTGGACCATATACATACACACATAAAAATAAATCAGATTACAGTTTTTCTCAGTCGCTTTGGTGCATTTCTCACAGCACTATTTACATTTGCACAACAGTTCATGCATTTCTCAAAACAATTAGTCATTTGTGCACATCACAGTAGCAGTTTCTCATTCCTTCCAACAAATTTCCAATGCTTTTGGACATGCATCAACTGCTTTCATACAACTCTCTGCTGTTTTATAACATTATCAGTTGCTTATGTCATGTCAGTCAAAATGAACTAAACTTGTGAATGCTGAATAGTCATTCCATATAAAACTAATAGTCCTCATTTCATTACTCGAGTCATTACATACAAAAATGTTGAGCTAGTTGTCAAAATCTGTCAAGCAAAATTTATAAATACTTTTAAATCTTTTTTTCCTGAAAATGTCTTCTAAATTAAACAATTACATGAAAGATTTACAGACCTGTGTATGTTGTAGGTTCAGTTCCAATATGTACTGCAATATTGTTTACAGTTGTGCACAGCTCTACCCAAAGGAAGTTTATGTTTGTTGTAAATAAGGGTGTATTTATTCTTTGCACAATGCTGTGAATAAATTAGAATTGCAAAGAGCAAATGCAGTAAAAATGTGAAATGTGTCTTGTACTCAGATACCTCACTAAATGCAGTAATGTCTAACTTTACTGTAGATTTCAAATGGCTGTGCAAATAGTCTATAGTGCATTATACTGTATATATAGTGCATATAGTTGAGCATTTTCAGGACGTCATCAAAATCTGACTTTATTGCATTGAAAAAAATGTACAGAGTAAAATGTCATAATGAAAACATGACAAAGCCATTTGACTATCTTGTTCATAATCAATGGTGTCAGGACTTTTCATCTTGATGACACTGACACTTTCATTGAAATGAATACTTGCTTATGAGGAATGAGCGATCCATCTTGAGCAAGTGACACGCTTTTGCAGGTTATCAACTAGGTTTTGGAGTTTGTACTAATTGTTTTGAAAAATTCTTTAACTGTTGTGCAAATGTAAACAGTGTTGTGAGAAATGCACCAAAGTGACTGAGAAAAACTGTAAATATGATCCAAAATCCAATGTTGGCTTGAGAAAAGTCTCGCCCGAAAATTAAAGAAAGAAAGAAATGATAGATAGACAGATGATAGTTAGAATGATAGACAGACATAGACAGACAGATTTACAGATAGACAAACACAGACAGACAGACAGACAGACAGACAGACAGACAGACAGACAGACAGACAGACAGACAGACAGACAGACAGACAGACAGACAGACAGACAGACAGAATGTAAGTAAGTAAGTAAGTAATGTGTATTTATATAGCACATTTATCATGTATGGCCATACACCCAAAGTGCTTCACAATCATGAAGGGGGTCTCTCCACATCACCATCAGTGTGCAGCATCCACTTGGATGATATATAAACAGACAGATAGACAGACAAACATTGTACATGAGCATTTTCAGTCAGGTTATGACTAAGCAGATGAAGCAGACAGCAGGAATATTTTTGTCCTTTGTGAATCATATGTTTCCATTTGCCAGAAGCTAAATCTGAAGAAAGCTGTACTGAAAACATTGGCACTAATGCTAAATTAACCATAAAGACATTGCAAAAATGTCAGGTTGATGATTGGTTGAGTTCTAATATTACCATTTGTGACGTTTATTCATTTTTGTGATTTTAAATGATTAAATATAAAAGATGAGTGCAGTGTTTGTCTCCATTGCAGTGCACTGAAAATATGAACAATATGGACATGTATTATGCAATATATAGTACATTCTATAGTCTTGTATATCTAAATATGCTTGATTCCTAAAGCATTGATAGAGCAGAGAGTATGAGCCACATTTCAGTCATATGTGAAGATGTTTGTACCCCATGATGACCTCATCACATGCAAAAAACTGCAGCATCAGCAGTCCCTGAACAGCTTGAAATTTGTCACCTCAAAGAAAACGCTACTGTTTTCTATTCCTTCCACAATCTTCTCCGCAAAATAAGCAAGCCAGCATGTGTTCAGTCTGATGAATGTGTGTTTGTGGCTTTCATTTCAGAGCAGCACTTGAGCAAACATGGAGAACTGCAGGACTCCTGCTGTGAACAATCACATACTGTGTGTGTCATGGTGACACTCAAAAACAACATCTCTTGTAGCTGTAAAAGTCAAGTCATCTTCACTTTAGATTTATACTGTAACATCTTTATCATATTATATATTTAATATTATAATAGCACATTTTATGTATTTTATATATTGCAATTAATTTATTAGTTTAGATTTTTTAATCATTCAATATACATTCTATATAACAATATTCATTCATTCATTCATTCATTTTCTTGTCGGCTTTGTCCCTTGCGGGGTCACCACATTGGAATGAACCACCAACTTATCCAGCACGATTTTACGCAGCGGATGCCCTTCCAGCCGCAACCCATCTCTGGGAATTTCCACACACACACATTCACACTCAAACTCATACACTACGGACAATTTAGCTTACCCAATTCACCTGTACCGCATGTCTTTGGACTGTGGGGGAAACCGGAGCACCCGGAGGAAACCCACACGAACGCAGGGAGAACATGCAAACTCCACACAGAAACGTCAACTGACCCAGCCCAGCCGAGGTTCGAACCTGCGACCCAGCGACGTTCTTGCTGTGAGGCAACAGCACTACCTACTGCGCCACTGCGTTGCTATATAACAATATGTTCATTTTAAAATAAATTTTCAATGAAAAATACATAGATAGTTATTTTTTTCTATTAATTAAATGAATATATACACACACAGATATATACATTGTATTTATACGCATTCTCAAATATCAGTCATTTTTCATTTTTATTTTTATATGTTATATATATATATATATATTGTAAGGCCCCCACAAGTCCAAAGACATGGGCTATAGGTGAATTGGGTAAGATATAATTGTCCGTAGTGTATGTGTGTGAATGAGTGTGTATACTTTAGATGTTCCCCAGTGATGGGTTGCAGTTGGAAGGGCATCCGCTGCGTAAAATATATGCTGGATAAGTCGGCGGTTCATTCTGCTGTGGCGACCCGAGATTAATAAAGGGTTATTAATAATACCAAGCCGAAAAGAAAATGAACAAATGAATGAATATTGTGAGGTCCAGCGAGTTAGTCCAATGGCGGTGTCTAGTGGTGGATGAAGGTTCACTGCATGTTCAGGCTTTCCCTTGCACAATGTTGAAATTCTTTTAATTTATCTCATATCTGACTCCACTCTTAATATGAAGTTGTTTAGAATATTAATATTTTTATCCTTGTTTTATCTGACTCCAATCATAAAACATTAATAAGTTTATTGTGATATTTAATTTAGATGAATGTTTCATTATTTTATTTATTCTTGTTTCTTTATATTACACTCATTCATTGTACCGGCCAAGTATACAATCTCTTAATCACAAGCATGTCAGTCTTGGTCACTAAACAGAGGCAATTAACCACTATTCTAAAAGACAGAACCCTACTTACTTATTTTAGAATATTTTGTGTGTGTGGTCCCCATAGATCTGCTATCTACTAAATCAAAACAAAGCTATTTAATCATACCATGATCATTACTATAGACTCAAGCAGACCAATTTACTTAAACTATTACTAACTTATAATTTAAACAGTATTATAAGTTTAGAGATAAAGGCCCACCCACATTTAAATTGGTCTCAACAATATTCTGTTGTTCTAAATAGAGAAACTCATTATTAGCCTATACAGTCCAAGTATACTTGAATTAATGCCAAAGTGTTAGTCGGAGCTCTGAGAACATCGTATATGATTTTTTGCTGTTTATTCTGATGAATCCCTTGCCCAATAGCACCAACACATTATTTAAGCTACCCCTGAGCACTTTTTGTTCAAATTTAGAATATTTATACTTTGAGATGACCATTCTGGGGAAGGGAGGGAGAGAGAAAGTGGGAAAGAAAGCTTTTCCCACATTCCCACTCCATAGTGTATGAAGGCAAATGTCTCTGTGTTTATACACATCGTCCATTTGTGGATGCATCAATGTCTTTGAGGTTTCTTAAATCTTACAATATCCTTTTCAAATATTTTTAATGAGGAAAGGAAATTTTCACAGTATTTTCTATAATATTTTTTTCTTTTGGAGGAAGTCTTTTTTGTTATATTTTAGAAAGGATAAAAACAGTTATTATAAATTGGTTATTAAAATTATTTTGTTTATAAATGTGTTGAATCAATTAATAAACTGCAAATCAATAAAAAAAAAATTGTATAAGTATCAACCTTAATAAATACTTATGTAAAAAAAATCATGTACACTGTGTAAGTACCAAAAACAATAAATATTATTGTTTAAAAATACAACTAAATGTTCCTTCAAATATTTTTAGGTCATTAAGAAATTATACAATTTAACCACCTTTAAGCCAAACACATACACTATTGATGTTGCAGTACAGATGATGTCACCACTTTACCTGTTCATGGCTGTTAACTAGTCTCCAGAGGTGCGTAAAACCCAGTGCCCCAACAAACTCAGCCCCGTTTACTGACCTACAACATTATAAACCATGTACATCAACTTTTCACCTCTAAGCACAGACAATAGCGCCAATTCACTGACTGACCCAATATGTATGGAAATAAACCAGAATGGTCACCGGTGAGACCTCTGAGTTAGATTCGCAATAGCAACACAAAGCAACAATGTGCTAGTATGAGAATCAACAAGCACGGTTTGTGTGACACAAGATTTCAGTTGACCCCAACAGGGCTTTCCAAGTAATTAAGCTTCCCTTTTACACACATGGTTTATAGTTCACACATGTGAATATACTGCAGGTTTTATGAGGTGCATTTTGTAGATGGAGCTCTAAAAAGTGTCCTACACTAAAAAAAAAAATTATGCATAAACAAATTTCAATCAGAAATTTCCAGCTCGATAACATAAGTAAATGTAACTGTTTTACATACTGTCAGAAAAGTGGCTAAATCTTACAAATTCATACGATTTCATTTGTATGGAAACATGTAAATTTTAAAGGAAGGCGTTTCTCCAAACCCCGCCCCCAACCTTACTCCTCATTGGGGGATCAGCAAATCGTGTACAAAAATGTACAAATGAGATCGAACAAATTTATATTAGTTCTATTTTATTGAATTTTTCAAGAACAACCACAGAGAAGTATACACACACACAACACTCGGTCCCGGACAAATCTCATTCAATGAGTCAATGAGCAAAACACCAATGTCAACATAGTTTAGCAGGTGACAACAGAAAATAAAATAAAGAAAGAAATAAAAAATAAATGAATTAATAAAATAGATAAATTAAGCCTCTGAGTCCACAGAGGTTGAGTGGCTGGTTTGTTCATTCAGATACTCGAGAAATAAACCCCAGACACTAAATAATTTTTTGATGAAATGAGTCCTCAGAAATCTCAGTGTTTCTAATGTATGTGTGTTAATGAAATAATGTCCACAATCCACATTTGAAATGAAGTAGGTGAAGATGACTTCCAATGCTGGAGCACAAGCCTTTTAGCCACAATCATACCCAAAGACAACGTGCCCTTTCATACACCCGCCGCAATAAGGCGCAAGACGTGTTTGGCCCGATTTGTTGCTATTTTCAGACAAGCGCAACCCTAATTTTCATGTTTTGCACCACGTTGTTTAAATAGCAAATTTATTTGCGCCACTTTGTGGACTCACAGGTGTTCCAGTCTATAAAGATGGTGTGTTAAGGTGCGTTGTTGGTGCGTTGCTGTTTTGAGAAACTGAAATAGATCACGCCATTGACCAAGTAAAAGCTGGTCTAAAGTCTAAAGGTCTAAAGAAAAACAACAGAAATTTAAATACAGCTATTCAGAAGCACAGAATAGTACTCCAACAAAATGGTAAGGTTAACAATGTAAGTAATACATATTAAACCCCTTTAACATTATTAAACGTACATGCTGAGTCACAGTTCAAAAGTTTCAAACGGTTTATTTTCAAGATCTGCTGCTGCTTTCAGTAGTATGGCAATAAATGTCTTGTAAACTGGCATTCAAACTCACATTATTAGTATTTAAGCACATGAGATGTACCTGAGGTAAATATTGTCAGTTTATCCTGGTGTTCACCTGTGAGAAATAAAAGCTGTTTCTAAAATATAAATTTCAGGTGTTGGTTAGAACAAAGACTCCTTTGAATATGGAGAATATTCCTTCTATCGGGTGCCGTTGCTTTTATTTAGAACACAGTTTAAATCAGCCTAAAATCTGCCTTTTGGTTTGATAGTCAGGCACACTGCTGTTGATGTCGTCAATCTGGCAACCTGTGCTTGCATGTTTTGAACCAGGCGTGCAATACCTAGGTCAACCACTGGGTGTCAAACTTATATACTGCACCTTTAAATTACTTGACTTGTAAAGAAAATGTCTGATTTAAAAACTGAGATTTAAACTGAAATGTGATATATGCATGCAGAAATATGCAATATAGCTTTAGTATAAAACTTCAATATAAACAAATTATAAGGAAAAGTCAGAACTGTGTGGGAAATATATACTTGGAATTGTGAGGGAAAAAAATGTTACAACTACGAGCTAAAAAAAATTGTTGACAAATTGTTCTTACTTTTTATTCTGTGGTGGAAAGTTGAAACAAGCTTCCATACTATGTGACCATATAGCCTGATGCAATTTCTGTCCTGGAAAATGCAGGATTATGAATAAAAAAATGGAAATCACAAGTAACATTTTGAATTAAACAATATTCAAAAAGACTGAAATATAACTGTTTTTTACTTCAATACTTGTTTTTCAGTAGTCTTTTTTTTTTACAATGTAAAAATGTCTGCAGAAATTATTTGAAGTGTAAACATGCGAATTTAACACAACCTCAATCAAACCTCTGCTCTAATAAATGTCTGAAACCTTTAACATTTTTCACACAATTAGCCAGTCTTATCACACTTCCTGTGACACATTCCTCAAACTGAAGTCATGAGTTTAAATCAATAACATTTCACATTTCCTGACCATACATGAGTTGTTTTCCTGAATGTATTCTCCATAGCAGTAGCCATAATAATGAATTTGCTTTGGTGAAGACTATTGAATTGGGCAAAGCAGGTTTCTTTACTTTCTATATAAGGATACGAGAGTCTCAAAGGTGTATCTCACACTTCAAAAACCTGCGTAAAGAGCAGCTTCTGTTGGTGAATCATCACTTTAATGTCTGCCGTGTGAAATTCCAGCCCCATCAGACGCAGACTGATATTTGGTTGAGAGATTCTTGTAAAGCTTCACCAGCGTCTTTAAATACACCACAGCAAAGGGCCACAATAGAGCTTTAAAACCTGACTGAACCGGAAACTGAAGCTTAGACTGATATATCTGTCTGAAGAGACATCATATTTAAGCCTATCTGATGATTAATAAAAACAAATGATGTCTGTTTCATGACTAGCTCTAATTGGAAACACAGAGCAATAGACTGTATGACCATTATGAGTTTTTTGTTGGTTAAATTAAAAATCTAATTAAAAAGATCTAAGGAGAAAATATTAGCGATGTTATCTTAAATACTGAAATGAAATTGGTGTTATCAGGAGGAAAAGGTGAGGTTGTTTGGCACGATTTTCATTCTTTGGTGATTATTAATTCAGAATTAATCAAGATAATCCACCTAGGTGGAAATAAAAGCATTGGGGGAAAAACCGAAACATCTAATGTCTCTCTCTCTCTCTCTCTCTCTCTTTGTGTGTGTGTGTGTGTGTGTGTGTGTGTGTGTGTGTGTGTGTGTGTGTGTGTGTGTGTGTGTGTGTGTGTGTGTGTGTGTGTGTGTGTGTGTGTATACATACAGTTGAAGACAGAATTATTAGCCCCCCCTGAATTATTAGCCCCCTGTTTATTTTTTCCCCCCAATTTTTGTTTAACAGAGAGAAGATTTTTTCAACACATTTCTAATCATAATAGTTTTAATATCTCATTTCTAATAACTGATTTATTTTATCTTTGCCATGATGACAGTAAATAATATTTGACTAGATATTTTTCAAGACACTTCTACACAGCTTAAAGTGACATTTAAAGGCTTAACTAGGTTAATTAGGTTAACTAGGCAGGTTAGGGTAATTAGGCAAGTTATTGTATAATGATGGTTTGTTCTGTAGACTATAGAAAAAAAATTTGCCTAAAGGGGCTAATAATTTTGTCCTTAAAATGGTATTTAAAAAATTAAAATTGCTTTTATTCTAGTCGAAATAAAACAAATAAGACTTTCTCCAGAAGACAAAATATTATCAGACATACTGTGAAAATATCCTTGCTCTGTTAAACATCATTTGGGAAATATTTAAAAAAGAAAAAAAATTCAAAAGGGGCTAATAATTCTGACTTCAACTGTACATATATTTATATACCATCAATTTATTAATCGTAACTTAATCACCAAATACATTTGTGTGTACTGTGTATATAAATATATGCATGGCTATATTTTATCCAACTTATGTTATATGTTTTACGCAGCGGATGTCCTTCCAGCTGCAACCCATCTCTGAGCAACATCCATACACACTCATTCACACTCATACACTACGGACAATTTAGCCTACCCAATTCACCTGTACCACATGTCTTTGGACTGTGGGGGAAAACAGAGCACCCGGAGGAAACCCACGTGAACACAGGGAGAACATGCAAACTCCACACAGAAACGACAACTGACCCAGCCGAGGCTCAAACCAGCGACCTTCTTGCTGTAAGGAGACAGCACTACCTACTGCACCACTGCGTCGCCCCATATTTATATACAGTATAATACAAATTATATATAAACGTAATTATATATATATATATATATATATATATATATATATATATATATATATATATATATATATATATTGGTATATATTTATATGTGTGTGTGTGTGTGTGTGTGTCTGTGTGAATACAAAATATTTATTCTTGGATGTGATTAATCATGATTAATTGTTTGACAACATAAAAAATGTTGTACAATGAATGTAAAGGCTATCGTTTTTTGAAAGATCACAGTCAATAAACACAAATAAATGAAAGTCATATTTTCAATGTCTTTTTGTGACAACATCCTACAATGACCGCAAAATAAATCCATTGCCAATTAGTCCCTGCAGCCAATCAGCAGCATTTTCCCTAAAAGTTGTGATTTGAACATTCAAACTGCCATTCAAGAGCACTAAATAGCCCCCACTCCCACGTCCCAGCCTCTCTATGTCCTTTCCTGTCTCTCTCTCTTCCACTCACTTCACTAAACTTGTTCCCAATCTGAATTAGATCCCTTTCTGCTCCTGCCTCACTCAGGGAAGGCAAGCAGTCCAAAAACTGCGGGATTTAGACATTTCCCGAATGAAAGATTAATGCAAGACACAACGACACTGCAAACAACAACTAAGACTAGAAAGAAGGAACAATATTAGTTTGGTGAGTTTTTTTTAATATAATAAATATATTTATTAATTAATATTCACAAAGCTCAAGTTATTTTATTTTTTCTATATGTGAAGTTTATGTATTTTTGGTTCATTATGGTTAGAATTATGTAAAACAATTTTTTAAATAAGTTAATTTAAATATTTAAATTTGCTTAAAAAAAGTATATATATATATATATATATATATATATATATATATATATATATATATATATATATATATATATATATATATATATATATATAATTTATTTCTTTTTTTAATTGATGTATTTATTTAAATATTTATTTATTGCTTTGAAAACCATTCTTTTCGACATGAATTTTTTCTGCTGGTCAATATATATTGTCTATATAACTGTGTATGTGAAAAATAAATCTTGAATCAGTTATATTAGGGTTTGGGTCATATATGTATTTGTGTCACTAAAGGAAAGCCTTTTAATGTGGCTTGAATGTTAGCTATTGTTTCTGCATATATGATTTGGCATGCAACAAAAGCTGTGTCAAATGGTTCATGAGTTGTGACCTATCTCATGTGTGTATTAACATACTTTCCCCATACAAGAGTCCTAGACTTGCTTACCTGTGTGTTTTGAATGTGGACAGTGTTCTGGTCCCGTGGCTCTCTGGGGGTTTGGGTGATTTAGGGCCTCCTGTGGAATAGAGCAGAGTATTTACATTGGCTTTAATGCAGGCCTGGGTCTAAAGCACAGACCACAGCAGGAACAGAGCTCTGCTTATTGACCTGTGCCTGATGGGAAGAGAACATACCACACTGGCTGAATGGAGATACTGTGGAAATCCTCTCTCCACACCTGCATGACACGACCAGAATATAACTCTAGATGTTGCATTTTATCTATTAAAAAAACATTTGAAAGGGACATTTGAGTAGTCAAATATGTTTATTTCACAAAGACCTGCTTTCTTAGTCATACTGAATTCATAAAATGTAGTGACTTGATAGATCCTGACTCGATAGAGTCAATTTCGGTTGTCAAAAATATTGATTCCCTAATGGATTCTTATGGACTAGACAGTAATCTGGTCTTCTTGACAGAAGAAATCCGCAATAAGTCATCTTAGACAGCCGGGTTAGCATATTTCCGTCTATCGAGCAGATGTTGAATGTGACGCTTCTCACCACACACAACCTATTTGTAAGTGTGCTGGCAGAGGATCTATTAAAAACAACCTAAGTATCTTGAACATGCATTTTTGTCCATGCATAAGTGCTCATTTACTTGTATAGGAAGTGGTCTATTGTTCTTAATTCTGGCATATAAACCAGTTAAACAGAAGTAAGGCATTAGGAGAGTGAGATAAAAAGCTACTTGACAGGCCGTGCCAGGATGGAGGTCTCCTACAGTCACTCAGTGCATTTAAAACAGCTTGATTCAGAAAACCTGAGCAATAGCCAGGATGGAAAAATTTAGGAAAAGTGGTGAATGTCGTACTGTTTATCATCGAACAGAACTTCAGCAGCATTTATAAATATTACAGAGAAATATTGTGCTACTATCCAACTTGATTTCACAGTAGCCACTGATTAAAATTCAACTTACCAAGTCCAGAACATTTCCTGTGGCACAAACAGTGAACTATTCTTCTTTAGAGAGAGAGAGAGAGAGACAGGGAGAAAGAGAGTGTACGTGTGAACGTTTAAAAGGGTGAGTGAATTAATGACGTCATGTTTCAAATCGGTTCCAAATTTCCACCCGGAGTACAGTAGCTCAGTCAGGCGGAGTAAAGACTTGGAGAAAGGGAGAAACCCCCTTTGGAATGGCTTGAGTGATTTGCTCAGTCCAGTCAGTGTGCCCTAGAAACATTGGATTAGGGAAAAAAGCAACAACTGTGCTTTTTGGGCAGGAGTGGGCAACTCCAGTCATGGGAAGCCAGGGTCCTGTTGAGTTCCACACCATCCCTAATCCAGCACACCTAAAAAATACATAATCTGTGTCTTCAGGATTGCTTGAATACAACAAGCAGGTGTGTTTTTTTAACTGTCATCTGTCACACTGACTAAAATCTGAAGCAAAACATGAGGAAATGCAAGATTTTTATATTTAAATAGTGCTTATTTCACAATTTAGACACAGATTTAGACTTAAAGAGAGAAAATTGCTTTGGCACTGGAGCATTTAAAAGTTGTGTCTCTCAGTTTTTCAATGCTGCGTCAGCAAGAGGATCCATGAGCAGAGACATGCTAACCATTCAGCTGACAGATGCAGCTTTCTCCAGTGTCCATGTAAGAGCTCTTGTAATCTGGTCATCATTAAAGCCAATCACAGTCATCACTGTTGAGCGAGCCATTATGAACATCTAAAGACTGTGATTTCAAAGCTTGACAGAATATTTCAAAAACAAATTTCTTTTATTTAATATTATATTTATTAATAATATTTCTTTTCTCATTTGATAAGAAAACTTAGTCTCATGAATAATAATTATACACCGGCGCACCATCGAATCCTCACAGCCCTACATTACGTCATCACAGGTGATACCGACCCCACATATATTTTAAACCCATAGAATATTAAGGGAAAAAGATAAAAACTAGCCAGTTGTTCCATACAGTTATAGCTAACAGATGCTAACATAGTGGTAATTGATGTTCAAAAATTAGTAGAGGGTTTCATGACCCTTTTTAAAGGGATACTTCTGTCCTTTATTTACCTCTGGGACATCTCTGTACCTCATTTGCCCACAAAGCAGAAGTGTCAAACTTGGCTCCTGATGGTTCACAGTCCTCCAGAGTTTAGCATAAAACCTTAATAAAATCAAATCAGGTAGTTTGAGCTTATTAAAAAAATTACAGTACAGGTATGTGTGAAGCAGTGCAGGAAATAAATCAAAGATGGGAATCTCATGAGATTTGGTGATACATTGATCTCTGAGTAGCACTCTCTAGCAAGAGAAAACATGTTCTAATAATGTTAGTGTCCTTATTGGTGTTGTTCTAAAACAAAGTTCTCAAAACTGTCCACTTTCGAAAGGCCCTTCAGAAATAAACATTTGGGATGCAGGGAAGTTGATTAGTGTCATACACTGTGTTCCATTCAGGAGGACTCATCCCTATGCCCTAATCATTTTGAAGCTGTCGTCCTTGAGCTAAGCTCTACAGCAGGGGTGACCAACCCTGTTCCTGAAGATCTACCATCTAGCAGATTTCAGTTGCAACCCATATCAAACACACCTGCCTGTAATTATCTGGTGCTGTTCAGGTCCTAATTAATTAGTTCAGATGTGTTTGATCAGGGTTGTAGCTGAACTCTGCAGGAAGGTACATGTCTAGGAACAGGGTTGAGCACCCCTGCTCTACAGTAATGGCCCTCCAGAAATTGAAGTTGTCAACCCTGGTTCTAATTCATATAGTATGGTACTAATACGTGCATTTTAGGGGTAAAGAAACAAAGTTGTGCATTTAAGACCGGGCAACACTGCATTGCACAAACACATCTAATCAAACTAATCAGTCTGTCAAAGCTATTTGAAAACCACAGGTATGTGTTTAAGAACAGGACTCAAACTTAACTCTGCAGGGCTGTAGCCCTCAAAGAAGTGTGATCTCTGATTTAAGCTGTTGGTTCCCCATCCAGGTCCTTAAATACCCCCAACTCTGCAAATTGTGTGCATATAATAAAATACACCAGATTCAATTCATCAACTTAGTTGAGACTCCAAGACCAAATAATCGTGTCAGAGGAGGAACACATCCAAATGTGAACTACTGGGGGTTTGCTTGAGGACCACTGCTTTACATTTCTTCTGTCAGTATAATGATTTGACTGCTTTGTTATATGCTTTACTGTCAAACATTAGTTAAATGCACATGATCCTATATTATTAATGTAAACCACTCTGTTTCTAAATTTCTTAAGGTGAAACATGTCTTTGATTTGGCTCCTGCTGTATGTATGCACCCATGGCATTTCTGGCATGATATTATTTGGAGACATGGCTGGTAGGTAAAATTTTGGTTATTTTTGTATTGCTATTGTTATTGCTTTAAGTGAAAAATAATTTAAATTATGTTGTACAGATCAGGACAGCACCCTCAGTGTGAGCATTCCTGTGGAACAGCCACTGCGCCCTCTACTTGGGGGGAGCATGGTCATCCCCTGCTACTTTCAGGACATCACCCTCCAGGACCCTGGCACACTGACCTCTTCGACCAATGCCCCACTGTCCCAGCGTATAAAATGGAGTCACATCCACAAGGGCAAAATATCCCTTATCTTGGTTGCCACTGAGGGTCAGGTGCAGGTTGAGACAGAGTACTTGGACAGGGTTCATCTGGTAAACTACCCCATGGTGCCAAGTGATGCTACCATTGAAATCTCAGAACTCCATTCCCATGATTCTGGCACCTACCGGTGTGAGGTCATGCAGGGGATTGACGATAACTATGATTCGGTGGAAATGCAAATACAAGGTAAGGCACTTTAAATCAAGCACAATTATTTATCGCATAAATACCTGAAAATGTCAGTTAAATGGCTCAAATCTTTACAGGTATTGTATTTCACTACCGAGCAATTTCTACCCGATACACATTAACTTTTGAAATGGCAAAAGCAGCCTGCATTCAAAACAGTGCTGTTATCGCAACTCCAGCACAGTTGCAAGCTGCCTATGATGATGGATTCCATCAGTGTGATGCCGGCTGGCTTTCAGACCAAACTGTGAGGTAATGACAATTGTGATGAAATGCTTGATATGCTCAAAAATATAAGATTTAAGTAAAATAATCAAAAGCCCCTTCAACTTTTTTAAAGAAACAATTTCATAACTATAATAACATTGCATGCAATTCTCCATAGATATCCTATCCATGAACCAAGGGAGCCTTGTTATGGAGACAAAGAAAATTTCCCAGGTGTTCGAACATATGGAGTCCGAGATATCAATGAAACCTATGATGTCTACTGTTTTGCAGAGAAAATGTCAGGTACCACAGGCATTTCCAAACCTAGATGTATCTTGTTTGTGTATTTTTGCTCCTGTGTTTTTACTTAATGGATTCTCCTCATCACCTAGGCAGAGTGTTCTACTCCATGTCTGTGGAAAAGTTCACATTTGCAGATGCTGAAGACCAATGTGCAAAGTTGGGAGCCCAATTAGCTACCACAGGGCAGCTGTACCTTGCATGGAAGACTGGAATGGATGTGTGCAACGCTGGCTGGCTAGCAGACAGGAGTGTGCGATACCCTATAAACATAGCAAGACCCCAATGTGGTGGGGGGCTTTTGGGAGTGCGAACAGTTTACCTGTTTCCAAATCAGACTGGTTATCCATACCCAGACTCCCGCTATGATGCAATCTGTTATGAAGGTAAGCACAGAGATTGTAATCAATATTCTAGATTTTTGCTAAATATGTTTGCTAAATAATTTACATATCCTAGTTCCTCATTAAAAAAAGAACAGAATCTGATTAATATAAATGATTTTTGTTATCTTCCAGTCAGAGTTGTATCCCTTTTAGCAGCAACCTTTTTTATGATGTTGACTAGACTAGAAACTTGAGCATCCAATGATATCCATGTCTTCTTATAGTTCAAAAAACTCAGTTCTCACAAACACTATGTTAAATATTTTGCAGATAAAGAAGATAAGGCCCTAATAAAGACCACGCCATTTCCAGAAATATACACTCCCACCGATTCTGTGTTAACAGTAGCTACAGTCACATCAAGCTCTTCAGATTATACAGAACAAGTGACCACTGAAGGAGAGGTCCGTGGCCAACTATTGACAGATGAGCCTTTTAACACAACAAGCACAGAAAGTCCCCTATCTCCACCTCTCAACATAACTGATGTTGAGGAAGACATCATCAATGTGGCCACAGCTCCACCTTCCCTGGAACATGCAATTCCCAGTGTCAATGTCACTGCAAGTAAGTATACTTAACTTAATCCAATGTGTCTTGAGATGACCACGTTGCAATTAGTCACGTCCACAAATGAAGGACTCTTGAAAAGGTTCTTATTAAATATGCTCATATTTTTCCTTGCCCTAGAAATCAAGGGAGTGGTATTCCACTATCGCGCTGACTCTAGACGCTATGCTTACACCTTTGAGGAAGCACAAGAGGCTTGTCAGAAGCTGGGAGCAGTCATTGCCACTCCTGAGCTCCTTCAGGCTGCTTATGAAGCTGGCCTTCATCAATGCAGTGCAGGTTGGCTACAGGATCAAACTGTCAGGTGAGCATATTTTTACAGAGTGCAGCCCTTGTGTTTGCATCTCTGATGAATTAACTGGAATCAAGGCTCTGATATATGCATATTGACACCTCCTATGTTTAGATATCCAATTGTGCATCCTCGAAAGAAATGCTCTGGAGATCATGGGGATGTCCCTGGTGTACGGTCTTACAATGTTAGGCCTGCACATGAACGATATGATGTGTACTGTTACATGGAGCAAATAAAGGGTGAGTACTATTTCAAGTTCTAAAGTCAATTCATGACAATAGGATTAAGACATTAATCTATGATCTCACTGTTTGGTCTGTATCCCTTAGGGGAGATCTTCCATGTAAGCTCACTAGCTGGCTTTACCTACTATGAAGCTGTTGCCCATTGCAGAAAACTGAGTTCTACTCTTGCCTCAACTGGAGAACTCTATGCAGCATGGAATCAGGGGTTCCACAAATGTAGCCCTGGATGGCTGGCTGACCGCAGTGTCCGCTATCCTGTCCATAGCCCAGACTTCGATTGTGGTGTAAACAAAACTGGAGTCCAGACGATTTATGCTCAACCAAACCAAACAGGCTCCCCACATCCATACTCTAGACATGATGCATACTGTTTTAAAGGTATAGCAGCTCAATGCATATTTGTATGTGTTTGCAATGACAGACAAGACAAGGTGTTCATCTCAGATTCTTATTTGTTTTTCAGCAAATCTATCTTTGGTGCTTGATGAAGATATGCTGAATGCTACACAGATTGAAAAAGATCTTAACATTACAGACATAACAATGCTGCCGAGACCTGGTATCAAATGTTTGATACTTCTGATTGATACTGTAAATCTTGACTGCATTACTGTCATATTTAGGTGTGCTAACTTTAAATGATTTGTGTTACAGTTCGACCAATTGTCCCTCCCATGTTTGTGGACATGTCTGGATCTGGATCTGGATCTGGATATGCATCTGCATCTGCATCTACATCTGGATCAGGATCAGGGTCAGACTCAGACTCAGATTCAACCTCAGGATCGGCATCAGGTGTTCCTGATTCTAGTTCCGGTTACATAACAGGAAGCGGCATTGCCAGTGGTAGTGCATCCGGTTCTGGCCAAAGTGGTGATGGATCAGGTTTCCTTGTGAGGTACCAAGAAGGTACAGGTGCACTCATATGGTCTTCTGCCTCAGGTAGTGCTTCAGAGGCTAAAGACGGCAGTGGTAGTGGTATTATAATCACTTCGAGAATAGAATCAGGAGACCAAGAATCAGGAGAGGAGTCTGGACACTTTGAAGTGGCCAGTGGTCTTCCATCTGGACTTGGCAATGGAATAAGTGGTTCAGGAACAAGCGGGTTCTTCAGTGGTGAAGAATCAAGTGGATCAGGCTTCTTCGGTGTGTCATTTGTAGACACAAAAATGATTGATCTTACTGCAAGAGCCTCTGGAGAGCAGGAATTGTCTGGCTTTTACACTGCTGTAACAGGGTTTCCATCTGGTTCTGGCTTTGAATCTGGCTCTGCCGTTGGATTTGAATCAAGCTCTGCCTCTGCCTTTGGATCTGGTTCTGGCTTCGAAACTGGTTCTGCCAGTGGATTTGAATCAAGCTCTGCCTCTGCTTTTGGATCTGGCTCTGCCTCTGGATTTGGATCTGGCTTTGTCTCTGGATTTGAATCTAGCTCTGCCTCTGAATTTGGATCTGGCTCTGCTTTTGGATCTGGCCTTGCCTCTGGATTTGAATCTAGCCCTGCCTCTGAATTTGTATCAAGCTCTGCTTCTGGATTTGGATCTAGCTCTGCCATTGGGTCAGAATCAAGCTCAGCCTCTGGCTTTGAATCTGTCTCTGTCTCTGGAACATCAGGATATCCCAGTCATCCTTCAGGTGAGGTGTCTGGACACATTCAGAGACAAGATGGAGAGATGATTATTTTTACAGATGATGAGGTCACTGAGTTGACGTTTAGGCCCACAGCTGGAACAGAGCAGGGTCGTGGATCAGTAGAGTTCAGTGGTGAGGGCAGTACTCCAGAACATTATAATGAAGATTCTATATCAGTTTCAAATAGTACTTCATATGAAACAGATGACCTCCTACCAGAAAGAGATGAGAAAATTAGTGTCACCATGGAGGCTTTTGATGTGACTGATAAGTCACCTCTGATTACCACACCAACTAACATCCCTGTACTCACCACTTCATCTTCAGCTTCAGCTTCACTACAAATGCCAAAATCGACAATGAATCCATCTGTTACTGAAGGTAATTCAACTGAAATATCTTACTTTTTATTATTTTACCAGTATACAGAATCTACATATTAACATTTGAAAATAAATCTTTGGCAGCTCCTTCTAACCCCTGTGATCCAAACCCCTGTGGTCAAGGTTTATGCTCTTTACAAGACGGAGTTGTATTATGTCAGTGTCATTCAGGATTCAGTGGAGAAAACTGCTCAGTATGTAGTGAAAAGCCATAGATAGAACATGTAAATGCTAATCATTCAAATATGCCATGATTTTCAAACCACACATCTTCATTTCCTTTGTCTTACAGTCTTGTTACTTCCTATAGACAATGAGTGAGGATATTGTCAAAAAGCATGTAATAATATTAAATTCTAAGCTGTTGGGGTGTATATATGTTGGTTATTTACTACAACATGTAAACGGGATGATTTTGTCTTGGATTATTTTTGAGGATAGGAAGCAGTGAATTACATAGGGAATGTGTATATTGAAACGAAAAAAAAAATCACTTTTCTCTTCTGTGTTTTTAGTGGTACAGGGATGTGCTGAAGGGTGGATGGAGTTTATGGGCAGCTGTTACATTCATTTTGATGAGCGTGAGACCTGGACCAGTGCTGAGCAACACTGTCAAGAGCTAAACTCTCACCTAGTTAGCATATCTTCCCAACATGAACAAGAGTTTGTAAAAAGTGAGTTGAAAGTCATTTCTAATACATTTTTGAACCTGTTTTGTGATCTACATGAAAGTGCATGTACATTTCTGTGCCCTCTAGCTCAAGCTCAAGATTATCAGTGGATTGGGCTAAATGACAAGGACGTGCAAAATGAGTTCCATTGGACAGACGGAAGTCCTTTGGTGAGACCAACTTTTTTTGACATTCACCCAAATGAAGTTACATATTTGACCTGAGGCATCTAAATTATATAATTGTTTCAACCAGTGCCATTTTTTTTACAGGAATATGAAAACTGGAGACCCAATCAGCCAGATAATTACTTTAGCACAGGAGAAGATTGTGTTGTCATGATATGGCATGAGAATGGCCAGTGGAATGATGTACCTTGCAACTACCATCTTCCTTTCACTTGCAAGAGTGGACCTGGTAAGAAGAGGTGATAGACAAGAACTTCACCGCCAACTCGATTAGATATGCGAACAATTAGCCTATCAAAATAGCTACATTCCAAGTCATTATTTCAATCATTATGTTGTATTGTTATTATAGTGGAGCTAAATTACCATTTCAAAATTTATTTAGCTATTATGTTTCACTATTTTTACTGTAGTCACATGTTCAACGCCTCCTGAGGTGCAGAATGCACGGATGCTTGGGAACAGCAAAGATCGCTACCCTGTTAATTCTTTCATTCGGTACCAGTGTAACAGTGGGTTTACACAGCGCCACCTTTCTGTGGTGCGCTGTTTACCAGATGGTCAGTGGGAAAAGCCTCGAGTGGAATGCATAAGGGGTAAGTATTTACCACACATACTAAAATATAAAGTTTAAAGAGAGTTGTGACCTAATGTAACCCAGATTCCCAGTACTGAAAGGAGTCATGGCAGGAGTAGGTGGGGGTGGGGTGGGGAACCACTGCTTAAAGTTATGCTTTGTGGAGTGAAGTTCCATTTCAAATATCTAAAAAGTCATTTGTGCTAATGTTTTACCTCCCTAAACAGGCATAGAAAACAACAGGCTAAGGAAAAGATCCCTCAATATACGTCCCAAGGCAGTCAACAGTCGGACGTGGAGGAAGGTCCTGTAAACGAAAGCACACACACTTCAAAACATCCAGAGGACTATTACTAATAAAGATCATCTGTACAGAAGCCTTATTTACACAGAAGAAAACCTCAAGAGATCAACCTAATGCAGGGGTGTCCAAACTTGGTCCTGGAGGGCCAGTGTCCTGAAAAGTTTAGCTCCAACCCTAATCAAACACACCTGAACCAGCTAATTAAGCTCTTACAAGATACTAGAAACTTCCAGGCAGGTGTGTTGAAGCAAGTTGGAGCTAAACTTGGCAGGACACTGGCCCTCCAGGACCGAGTTTGGACACCCCTGACCTAATGTATAATGACAAAGTTCACTGTAGTCTACCTGGCTGATTGGTTTACAAGTTTACTGCTCAGAGCTCTGTTTTGGGGGAAGAAATATAGATATCTGGGTTTATTTAAATTTATTTAAAAAGAATAGTATTTCTCCATTTTTTGTACAGAACTGCTGAGTCAGAAATAATCTGATCTATAAAGAACAGACGAAATTGCACAGAGTGCTCCTTGAGTTTTCAATTTAAGCTATAATTACCTACATATCATTTAGTCCTTAAAATCACGAATTATTCAAGGAAATTATTCTGCATTAGTGCAAACATTTTGAAAACTTTCCCCGGTGATGCTAATGCTTACTTGTTTGAACATTACCTTACCAACAATAAGCATGGTTACTTCCTGTTTTTTGATAAGCCAGCTTGGGCATTTCTACAAGCTGTCTTCAAGACCTGTCTTGGGTCAACAATCTGATAGAAACAAACTATAAACAGTGTGGCATACTAGATGAGAAACGCAGCATGCTACATCACTTCTTTAAAACGTACAGTGTGACATCTGTGGCGGTAATCATCTTGGAGATCTTTGAACTACATTATTGCTAGAAGTATTTAACAGCTTTACAATTTTCATGCTATTAAAGCTACCTCCGAAAATTGAAGATACCGCAACTCTGACAAGTGGCGTCTCACTGGAAAATTTCCAGCTGGCTTACATTACTTCTAAAGTACTTTGGAATGGTCCATGCATACAGCAATCTTGCACAAACTGTGATCAGTGTCTATTTTCGGAGTGGTATACTTGTTGCTTACTTAACCTGAAACAGTAAACTGTATACTCCCAGCAGGCACAGGACGTCAACATGACGGCATTGTACCCCAACGTGGAACAAACACTGCATTTTGGTTGCTTTCCAACACAACTTAAAAACAACAAAATATCAATGGTCTAATGAGTTTACAGCTTGATGTCGTGTGGACGTTACCACTATGACGTCTATCAGATGTTGGATTTTGGTTGCCATACCTGACAAATAAACGTCAGTATTTGATGTTAAAATGACGTTGGTTTATGTCACTTTCCAACACAACCTAAAATCAACAAAGTCAATGTCATTTCATATCGTTATTGGACATCAAAATAACATTTTCCTTAGACGCGGGTGACCTAAATCTAACCTAATATTAACGTCTTATGACGTTGTGTGTCTGCTGGGCTGCCAAGAATGTTTTGGAAAGGAAAGGTAAATTTATAGGCAATTGCATCATCACATGACATCACACTCTGCATATGAGTGGTGTCAATAGAATTGATAATGCAGCAAAAGTACAAAGGTATGCAATTCGGGACATAGCCTCCAAAACAGGTCGCTTCCCAGTGCACATGGATCTGTTTCCTATGTACTTTTGCCATTGATTATAAAAACAACTTTTTTTTCTCTTTTTTTGTAGAAACACAGTAAGAGTACTCTGGGGCCTTTTTATAGTTTAGAATTGTCGCAAATGTTTGCATTTGGATGTATTAGGACCAAGCTTACTTTAGCTTAACTTTTAGGTTCATACATTTTCATGTGGTAACATTGGCCTTGCATTCCTTGTTATTTTTATACAATTTAAAAAAAGAAATCACAAAAGGTTGTCGGTTATATTGGCCGCACACGCATGCACAGATCTGCCAGAAATCTGCCAGAAGTACTGTACCATTCGGGAAAGTTTGGCTTACAATTTTTCAACATACAGTACTATGATTTGGATGCAATCCTTATACTATTTAAGACAGGGGTGCTCAACCCTGTTCCCTCTACCCTCCTGCAGATTTCAGCTCCTACCTTGACAAACACACCTGAGCCAATTAATTTGGACCTGAACAGCACTGGATAATTACAGGCAGGTGTGTTTGATATGGGTTACAACTGAAGCTGCGGTCACACTGGACTTTTCTCCCCATTGACTTCCATTAATACGCCCGCAAATGCATCAGAACGGAAACGCAAGGTCATGCGTCAATTTTTCTCAGTTCACTGAGGTGCAAAGTTCAAGCTTGGTGAACTCTGACCTGCGAAATCGCATCACTTGACTGCGTGAGACCAATCGAGGATCAAAACATGATCTCTCTGGACAAAAATGTAAAATATGGAGCAATCGCTCTTTTTTTTTATGTCTAATCATCTTGTTTAATCCCGCTCTCTTTCGCAGCGCCGTACAACACAATTTCGCAATCTCAAACTCTTGTGTGACTGACCGCTGCATGAATCTGCAGGAAGGTAGATCTCCAGGAACAAGGTTCAGCCCTGATTTAGGACATGTAGTTTGCAAACTGAGACAAAGTACAAAAAAAATTTGGTATAATAAACATGACAAAAGGCTTTAATGACCACAGCTGGACGCAAATACACTGAAGTACTGTAGTATTTCAAATCCTTTAATTAAGATGTTTTTTTTACTTGTCTTGTTGTTTGTTGTAGTTTAAATGTCTTGTTGTATCTTTCTGTGAAACTGTGAAAGACAAACTCCCCAGCTTCTTCTAGATCAGCTTGCATAGTATACAAGTGTTTACTCAGATTAGAAAGACATCATTTCCAGTATACAGTAGCTGTAATGATAAAACTAGATTTGTGACCTTTCTGTCACTGACCTTACTGTAATTCAGTAGCATTTAATTCATGTGCAATCTCTTCACTTTTTCTTAATTTATTAACTCACAAGGCTAGGTAATTTGACTTGACCTTCATAATGAAGTCATAAGAATTTTGTACCTATCAAACTTTACCTATATGCAAATGAGTGCACAAGAACAAAAGACAAGAGTTTTTACATGGCCTAAAAATATATGTTTACCTAATAAGCCAATACACAAAATGTCCCTAACAGTGATTGACAGAATTACTCTGTTCCTGGCAAAATCCATCTTATTCATTTTGCACTCTGTCACCATCAGCTCAATGCTGAGCTCATACATGTACCTCTGAAATAAACAGACTAAATGTGTGTGAATAAAGGTGTTTTTTAATCATCATTTCATTCTTTTAAAGGCCCATTCTTTTCCACACAATGCTGGTTTTGTTCTAGCTAAGTGATCATTTTGTTCAGTTCCGAATGTTATAGAAGGAAATTATGCACGGTAATCATGCAGCTTAGTCAGAACGATTAGTTTTTAGCATTTTTAGACAACACACAACATCAATAAGAACAAACATTTGGTTGAATAACCCTGATTTTATCCCTGATTCTTCTGACTATTTGTCATTTTCTGAAGAAAAGAAGAAACCCAATAACATTATCACACTCTTATAGAAAACTGAGTATAAATATGTTACTCAAACCCATGCCTAACAAATCCAGTAAACCCAGAGAAACTGAGAATTGTCAAGTGTTTTCTAAAATAGCTGCAAATGTTGAGACAGGTCATAAAGGGACATGTGGACAACATTACTAACTTCTAAAAATTTCATTATACAACAAACAACAAAGTACCTACTTCATAACATTTTCTCAGGGGGAAAGGAAAACCTAAAAGTGTATGAATATCCCACTCTTACCTAAAACTGTGCATCTTTATGCGTTTAGGCAAGTGGAAAAACCGAACTGAGAAAACACTGCTGGCTTTTCATGTGCTTTTCCTCCCCCGCCTTCCATCCATGTTTGGGAAGCAGGTGTAAACAAGGCACATCCTTGATGCCAATGGATCATGAAATCCTGTGGAAAGGGTGGCATAATCATTAGGCCTACACACCAAATCTTGTTTAAAGAATAAACAGCTTAAGTTTGTTTTTGAATCTTGTTGTGTTTAGCTTTAATGCGGGAAGTCTGACTTACCCACAGTAGCGCGCCCTCTGTTGGTCACGTTTGCAAATTCACTGTCACGTTGAATCACACACTCTCAATCACTAGTACGGCAACTTACGTTTCTGCGATGGAAGTATTTTCATTGATTTCAATTATAGACTGTAAAAGATATGGACGTAGTATCCGTGACGTCACCCATAGGTTTATGAAGAACCCAAAAGAATCTACCAGAAGGCGTGGCCGACCGTCGCCATTTTGTTCGCACGTCATCGCACCAACCCCGGGCATACCATACAAGGGCAAAGAGGCGGAGCGTGAGCGGAGCTACAGACGCATGCTGGCATTCTGCTTAGACGGGCTTTCCTATGGGAGAAACGCTTAATACTTCATCACCTGCGACTTGTTTGTGTTCTGACCACATGTGGTTGGTTGTACACTTTATCAATAAAGTTTTTAGACTTTTAAAAACACTGTTTCATAAGCAACGTCATAAGCGCAATGCTTAGTGGCTCAATGCATTACACATTGAGCCACTAAGCATTGTGCTTATGACGTTTTTCAACAGAAGGAAAGTGCGAATTACTTCCAAAAACTTCAGATATAGTCTGTGTTAGTAAATGCAAGGCTAATTATGAAGTCCAGGCAGAACACTGGCATATGACAACGCTTCAGATGACTGTTCTAGAGCCTACAGCTAATAATCTGTCAGATTCTGGAGTGCATTACAGCTCTAAAGAACATTATAAATGATAAATGATCTTAAATAAAACAAATACATTCATAGAGATGGTATATAATTTCATTCACCTGGCAAATGGAGGCCACGTGAATGGCTTGTGAGCACAATTAAGTGCACACAGCATGCCATATCATCTGATAATTGTAGGAAATAATTCCAAAAGGCAGCTGACTGTGTAAAGTCACATAAAACAACGCAAAAATACGATGAATATGCCGAGATCAGCGGCTAATCAGCCGTAATCAGCTGAGGTGAAGTGACGGCGACCAGCGAGACCTAGCTGTCACTCAAGTGGCCACGCCCTTAATTATGCAAACTTAATATAACCTAATATAAAGGAAACGGATGAGTTATAAAAAAATTCACCCCCCTCACAGTTGTCACGAAGGGTAACATTAGCTATATGAACCAAAATCGTTCTTTGTACCAGGCTGTAAACACCTTGTTTTATGCTGTAAATTTGGCCATTCTAACAGTGGGCTCAATAGAAATTTGCTCTCTTATGGAGCCAGGACTAGCGGAATTTCGATGAATTGCAGTTTCAGTTACTTCCGTATTGGCTTCCTGAGGGAGAGCGGGAGGTTGCCGCTTGATTTCAATGTATTGAAGAAGAGGAAAAGCATATTGTCTCAATGGACAGTGATTTTATGTAACCAATATAACAAAACAAAAAACCCCACAAAAGTAGCAAACACACTGCACTGTAAAAAAAAAATCGTAAAAAAAAGGTAAATGACTGGCAGCTACGGCTGCCATACAAAAATTATAAAATTACGGTAAAATTTCTTTTGTTGAAATAAAGTGCAAAAATAATAAATCTACAGATATTTTCATTAAAATGTTTACAGAAAAACACTGTTATTTTACAAACTTCTCCTAGATTATTATGATCAAATACGTTCAATAAAGTTACAAAATAAGAGTTTTACAGAGAAACACTGTTATTTTACAGACTTTTCCTAGATTATTATGATCAAATCCATTTAATAAAGTTACACAATAGGAGTTTTACAGAGAAACACTGTTATTTTACAGACTTTTCCTAGATTATTATGATCAAATACGTTTAATAAAGTTACACAATAAGAGTTTTACAAAGAAACACTGTTATTTTAGAGACTTTTCCTAGATTTTTATGATCAAATCCATTTAATAAAGTTACACAATAAGAGTTTTACAAAGAAACACTGTTATTTTACAAACTTTTCATAGATTATTATGATCGAACACCATCAATAAAGTGACTGCACTAAAAGTTTAAGAGAAAACAATGTTATTTAAAAGAATTTTCCCTAAATCATTACGATTAAACACCTTTAATAAAATGCCAAGACATGCTCAAGGTCGTAATTTAACAGTTTTATTTTGGATCAAAAAAGTCTGGAAAAAACAAGATACAAGATACAACTGGTTAAAATTCTCACAACTTTAAAATTACAGTGGTTACATTTTATTGAATAGTATTTATGTAAAACATGTTGAGGTTTAAGTTATATGGAATGACTCAGTTCCAAATCTTAAATGAAACTGTAATGTGAATGGGACACTGACAAAGGAGTGCGGATCCAAATGCAAGTTTATTACACAGAGATGGTCAGGCAAGCAACAGTCAACAGAGGAGCAAACAGATGTATGCAGGGAATCCAGAGTCATGGTCAAATAACAGGCAAATGGTCAGTCCCAGCAGCAACAACAACATAAACAATTAACAAGCAAAGCAAGAGAAACGCGTCATAATGTTCACAGTAACAGTATAACAAGCCTTAGCAATTAGTGCGTGCGTCTGTGCTGCTTTTAAAGTCCATGTAATCAGTTCATAACGATCCTCCGACTGTGTGTGTGTGCGCGCAATCAGTGGAATCTGGAACAGGTGCATGGGAGCATTGCCTGACTGGATCTGTAGTACATATATTGGCGGATTTGTAGTTCTATGGCGATCTGCGTGTTTACCAGCGATCTACAAGGATTAAATTGCTGATGATTGTGACAGGAACATTTAAACTACTACAGTAAACAGCACAACAGTTTCATGAAATTCTCAGACTATAGGATTATGATAAACTTAAGATATACTGAAAACGTATACAGCTACTTGATTTTCACTGTTTCACACCCACTATTTGCACACACACACACACACACACACACACACACACACACACACACACACACACACACACACACACACACACACACACACACAGTCGGAGGATCGTTATGAACTGATTACATGGACTTTAAAAGCAGCACAGACGCACGCACTAATTGCTAAGGCTTGTTATACTGTTACTGTGAACATTATGACGCGTTTCTCTTGCTTTGCTTGTTAATTGTTTATGTTGTTGTTGCTGCTGGGACTGACCATTTGCCTGTTATTTGACCATGACTCTGGATTCCCTGCATACATCTGTTTGCTCCTCTGTTGACTGTTGCTTGCCTGACCATCTCTGTGTAATAAACTTGCATTTGGATCCGCACTCCTTTGTCAGTGTCCCATTCACATTACAGTTTCATTTAAGATTTGGAGCTGAGTCATTCCATATAACTTAAACCTCAACATGTTTTACATAAATACTATTCAATAAAATGTAACCACTGTAATTTTAAAGTTGTGAGAATTTTAACCAGTTGTATCTTGTATCTTGTTTTTTTTCAGACTTTTTTGATCCAAAATAAAACTGTTAAATTACGACCTTGAGCATGTCTTGGCATTTTATTAAAGGTGTTTAATCGTAATGATTTAGGGAAAATTCTTTTAAATAACATTGTTTTCTCTTAAACTTTTAGTGTTTCTCTGTAAAACTCTTACTTTGTAACTTTATTGAACGTATTTGATCATAATAATCTAGGAAAAGTCTGTAAAATAACAGTGTTTCTTTGTAAAACTCTTACTTTGTAACTTTATTGAACGTATTTGATCATAATAATCTAGGAAAAGTCTGTAAAATAACAGTGTTTCTCTGTAAAACTCTTATTGTGTAACTTTATTGAACGTATTTGATCATAATAATCTTGGAAAAGTCTGTAAAATAACAGTGTTTCTCTGTAAAACTCTTATTGTGTAACTTTATTAAATGGATTTGATCATAATAATCTAGGAAAAGTCTGTAAAATAACAGTGTTTCTCTGTAAAACTCTTATTTTGTAACTTTATTGAACGTATTTGATCATAATAATCTAGGAGAAGTTTGTAAAATAACAGTGTTTTTCTGTAAACATTTTAATGAAAATATCTGTAGATTTATTATTTTTGCACTTTATTTCAACAAAAGAAATTTTACCGTAATTTTATGGTTTTTGTTTGGCAGCCGTAGCTGCCAGTCATTTACCTTTTTTTTACGATTTTTTTTTTTTTTTACAATTACAATTTATTACTTTAATTTTACGTAATTTTAAATGTACTTCAAAAAAACAGGAAAAAACAGTGTGTAAATAATACAGCAATTTTATTGTATAAAACAGACAAATTGCTGTAATTTGTCATTAATTGTAAAGTACATAAAATAACAGTCAAGCTGTTAATTTACAGATATTGTTTGTAATTTTTAAGGTCTTTTGAATATAATTTAAAATAACAGAAAAAATACTATATAAATAATAGTGTAATTTCCCTGTATAAAAAACAAAAATGTCAGTAATTTGTCTTTAATGATAAAGTACCTAAAATGAAAGTCAAACTGTTAATTTAGAGAGATTGTTTGTCATTTTACTAAGTTTTGAATATAATTTGAAATGACAAAAAATTACTGTAAAAAATTTAGAGATATTTTCTGTAAAATTAGGTTTTTTTTTTACAGTGTGCTTTAAACTTTCATTAATCTGGGTAATTCTTCAACCACGAGCACTTTTATATCCTTTGATCATATATGCAAAAATATATATAATTTTGCTCAAATTCCTCTTTCTTTGTCAAACTAACAATAAAACCTACTTTCAAAAGTTTTTACTACCTTTCTATTATAAATTTTTCATATCATTCAACCTCCTTTTAGGTGTCAAAATCACGGTTTTCACCTTGTCGCACACCCAGAGTTTTAAACATCAACAATGAAAATAACATTTTAAAATATTATTTATCTGGTATCTATTAATGTATCTTAATTAAGCACTAGTGAAATAACTTATATATTTTATAGTTATTAATGTGAGACTATTATCAATATTATTTTTTATACAAAATATAGCTGTCGCACAGTATCAGTGTCATTTCCTCCACAACACTGTAATGTCGCTTTATAAAGTTTGTGTGACAGATTATTTAGGTGGTTTCTATGAAAATGAATAGTGCCATCTGAGAACATGTTCAAGATGGAGGGAATTAACATTTTTATCAACAACACTTGAAGAAAAATCAAGGTAAATATTGCTTGATAAAGAAATACATTTATTCTGTGTCATTTCCAAACATTTTGTACCTTCAAAGATGTTTTTAAAAACCAAACAAAATGAAGGTAAATAAGAGTGTTTTGTATACATGAAAGGCTAGCATCAATTCAAAGCTAATCGGTGAAGCTATTTTTCATTTTTTCACAATAAACTGTTGAAATGTCATTTCCACCACTGTCATTTCCATCACCAAACACATTTTTTTAAAAATGTAAAAAAGTGTATTCACAATGTATAAGTTCATGCTCTATTTAATATACAAATTCAGTTTATTTATTTTCTAATAAGCTCTTAACCAAATTAGTATTACATTTTAGAGTGTGACAGGTGTACAATTCAGCATACAACTAATTTATTTCATTGACAAATGTATAATTATTATATATATTGTGGAAAGATTGGTTAAGTAGATACAAAAATGATCTTAGACAATGTTTGACTGCCATCATTTATTTCATTTTAAAATAAGCTGTATATTGAGATGTGGTGGAATTGGCATTTGTTCAGTTCACGTTGGAAAAAAAATGCTTCTCTTCTTATTCTAAGTTTGTCCTCTTACAGATCTTAAAACTAGACAAATTGTTTAAACTTATGAGGCTATGTTACATTCATTTTGAACAAGTTTTTTTTACTCAACTTCACAAGGCTAAAAGTGCCCGTATAGTTGAAGAATGGCCCATATACTAATTGTATAGCTATGGGGTCAGGAAGCTCTCAGAAGATACTATCCTGAATTATACATTTTTATGTGTTTTTTAATAAGAAATTAAGGTTATATAGTGCATTCTCTCTTCTCTATTAAAAAAAAGGTAAAAAAAAGTTATGCAAAAGCAACTTAAACGTAACTTACTGCATTACTTTACATTAAAAGGTAACTAAGTAACATACGTTACTTTTTTTTGGAGAGTAACTCAATATTGCAATGTATTACTTTTAAAAGTAACTTTCCCCAACTTAACCCTGGTATGTATATGCGCTATGCTTATTCTTTAGATAAGTTACTAGTTAAATGATTGTTAATTAGTAACTATTCTATTGTTAGTTTGTCTAATTGTTAATATTATTTTTACCATTGACTTTTATATGGGGACCTGTAATTGTGATACTACTTATTTGTAACAATAGAAAAGTTGCTAGGTAAATTACTATCTAAAACATAAGTACCATAGCATGAAAATAGACAGTACAGCTTAAATATTAAATATCTGAAATGTCTCAAAGTAAACACACATACACAATTTCTGTTGGTAAAAAAAAAAAACTATTTATTGAATTTATTTTACAGGAGCTTTTTGGATGACGATGTCTCATAATAGTAAAAAGTCATGCAAATAAATGCGATACCAGTGGATGTCACTGATTTCAATCCATTAAAATGCTACATAATTCAAGCAAAAGGATCATAAATGTATTTAAAGACAGACCCATCACCAAATTTACAATTTAGTCCTAAAACACGATTCACCATCAAAGCCCCTCATGAAAATCAACCATTGTTTTACTACAAAAGAAACCAAAAAGCATGAATTTTGCATCCAAACCACAAATTATTAATCTAATCATAGTTTAACCATATTTGTAATAAAACTGTCAAACGATAATCAAAAACATTGTTACTGCACTGTTACTATAATAAAACGTTATTAATTTTCATAAGGGATGAAACGAAAGTGAGTTTTAACCTTCATGTTTTATGTTTTGAATAATTAAGGCCCAATTTTACCCCTCCCCCTTCCCCTTGGCCCTTAAAACCGAGTGTGAAGGGGAAGGGCTTCAAAATTTACCCCTAAGAAATAGGACAACACCTGCACACGTCATCATATGTCATCGCGATCTCTTGCTTCACATGAGAGCAGGCGATGGCGACTGCTGTAATTATTCCAGTTGTGTTTTTTTTTTGGTATTTATCTTCAAGAAATCACTGAAGGCATATATCATGTTATCATAGTTATATAATGTGGCAATAAGATCGTAACTATACTGCGCATTCACACAGTGGCCGTATTCATCTAAGTAAACACACCAAAAACAACATTAACATTATAGAAGACACTGTAAAAAGCTCATTCCCAGCCACTAGACTTTTCTGACAGGGTATTCGAGTGTCATCGAGTGTCAGAATGTTGTGGGACTGCTGTACGGGAGTTATTATAATTACGGATTATAGATAGCCGGATTTAGCGGTTTTTATTTTAGCATTTTTTTTTTAAGCATGACGGTAAAACACGAACGCGGTTATGAATATATTAAAACATATGCTTGTTTGTTGTAAAAACTCGTAATAATGACAAAAAATACTAATTTGGGGATCTCCTTACTTCCGGGTGCAACTATCCTGCCGTTGTGGCTGGTGTATTCTGGGAAATTTCTTACCCCTTGGTTTTGTGTGTGGTTCTGAAAAATCTCGGTTCGAAGGGCTATCTACCCCTTCCCCTTAGCCTTACACCTTAAAGGTAAAGAGAATTGGGACACCCTACCCCTTCATGTGAACACGCAAAACGAGGGGTAGCAGTAAGGGGAAGGGCTAAGGGGTAGAATTGGGATTGGGCCTAAATCAATACTAAGAATGTAATTTTGCCAAACAACAGAACATTTTAGAAGAATTTCAGGACATTTCATATTAAGCCAACATAGATATGTATATACAGTATAGATGCCACATTCGATAACTCAAACACATCAACACATCGGCCATTTTAGAACAGTCAACATGCTGCTACTCACAATAAAAATCAATGCGTTTTCAAAGAAGCTACGACATTGTGCAGCCTCTTGTTGTAAAAATTGCATTTAAAGGGATAGCTCACCCAGTTTCTTTCTTCTGCTGAACACAAAAGAAAATATTGTGAAGAATGTTGGAAACCAGTAGCCATTGACTTACATAGCATTTTTGTTACTATGGATGTCATTGCTTACAGTCTCCAACATTGTTCAGAATATCTTGTTTTAACCCAGACTCATTCTGAAAATGTACCCCTACTGTATATACATTTCTGGAGAGCACCAAATATGTCCCAGGAGGTATGTTTTTTTTTAAGTTTTTGTTTTCGCGAGTGGGCGCTTTGGGTGGTTTTTGAGATTTCAAATTTCTCTCGCGAGTGCCATTCGTGCCTGCTGTTCTTACGTAAATCCACCAGAGGCCGCTTTTAACTGACTGAAAGACAGATCGACTGACCTACACTCCTTCTTCGCTAAACCCAACCAATAGTGTTTTAAAAAGCACTGATTAACCCGCCCACTCACTTCCCTAAACCCAACCGACAAAAGCAATCCAGAAAAATAAAAGCCCTAACCTGATTTTTACCACATTTTCAGATTTTACCACATTCTCGCCCTGTTACTTACTTGTGTATTTTATTTTTTGGCTTCTGTTTTTGTCCTACCTGTTTTCTGGAGCCATTATTCGCCGAACTCCAACCATGTCGTCGTGGTCAACTGGACAAACTGGTAATAGCGGGAAAGCCATCAATACGGAGCTAGGCGGTCAGCTGGTAAGCGCGAAAAAGGAACGGTGTCATACCGCCCAGTAGCGTTCGTTTTTAAAGGCAAAATGCAGCCATACGTACCTCTGGCTATATAATTTGCGATCTTCAGAATTGTATATACAGTAGGGCTACGATTTCAGAATGAGCCTGTGTTGTCTTGCTTTGTGTTCAACAGATTAAAGATATTACCAAAAGTTTAGAACAACTTGAGTGTCAAGAAATTATGAGCAAATGTTCATTTTGGGAGAACTATCCCTTTAAATTCCACAGTGTTTTTTAATATGTATTAACACAATTTGGTATCGTATTGTAGTATGCTAATAATAGTTTATTAAAATCATCTGTTGAAGTCTTGTACATTGTTTATTAAGTGTTTTTAAGTGTTTACCGGCTGACTTTGACCATTGACATATGATTTAATTTAGCATCCCATTAAAAAGACGCTAATGAGGCATCTATGTATACACATCTATATCAAATAAAGACACATACAGTAACAAACACAATATTATGATTCGAATATCAGTAGTGTAGAAAAAAGTACTAAACTGTCCCATTTCACAGAATTGTTTATACATGTTACATGTATTATAGAGTTTACCAGTGGACTTTGTAGCAATACACGCCATGTTTTAAATGTTTGGGAGGAAAGCCAAAACTGCGCACTCCTGGTTCTGATGTACCACAGTTCATCCTGGGGTGAACGATTGGGTAACGTACACTACCATCAGCCAACCAGCCCGCGTCACACTGATCCAATCCCACAAACCTCCAGGCGGCGTATAACTGCCCAACTTTAGCAATATGACCTCCGTCAGTCTGACAGGCCTCCACCGCCTCGCTGAAATTTAGTTTGATGGGATGTTGCAGAAAGTAGACCTCACCTAAAGTTGAAGAAAGAAAAAAAGGAGACTTGTCACATCATGTTTGTTAACTTGAATACATACACAACCGGATAAATAAGAGTTTTTTGTTTTTAAAGAATTTTTCCTGCTCACTCAAGGCTGATCAACAGAGAATGCATTTTTCCATTTCAAGATGCTACTTTTGCATTGTATTTCTATGTAAATGTGCTTGATGGAAGTTAAATTTTTACATGCAGCACTGTTCATCAATATCAGTTTCAAAGCTATGAACCAATCAAAACTCAAAGGCGAGGCAAGCTCTGCCAGCTTCTGTTTTCTTGTGGTGTAACGGATCACGGTTCGGATCACACTACGGTTTTTGAGTCACGGATTGGACAATTTTTCAGATCAGCAAAAAAGGGAGGAGACAAATGTCATTTGCTTTCCATTTATACAAAATATTACTGCAAAAACATTGGTTTTAACAAACAGAACCTGTAATTTTTATAAAAATAAAAATCAAGAAAGAATCAGCTGAAAAAAAAAGAAACTATTCAATAGGAAACATGATCTTTGCTACTGTTGCTGATAATGCTAAATATAGAAATCTAACATCTTGTACAACAGATCATATTTATTTTCAATGAATGATTCAACAATTCACACATAAAACTTCATGTTTCATTATAGGTGGATCATTTTGGAAAACCTATTCAGTGACATAGTTTTGACGGTTGTTTGTCGCCACCTGTTGGTTACACAATGTAATTGCTACAACATTCATCAGCGTCAAGTTCCATTAAACTGTGACTTTAATCTTTACCATAAACATCAGTGTTTATATCTGAACTATAAACTGTTCTCCCAGTACTTCTGTGTTATTTAATCATTTGCAACAAACTGAAAACGTGTAAAAACTGAATCTCTCTCGATTAAACACAGATTTAAATGCAGCGCTTTGAAGGATAAACATATGCAAATCATTATCATTTATTATTCATGTTGTGTGGGTTTGAATTGAGATCATGATCTTTTAATGTTTAATTGTGCAGCTTTACACTGAATGCATTAATGCAGGCTAAACAAACAGTGACAGAAAACACCTTTAACTAATAACCTAAGAAAGCATTTAGGTCCCACCACAACTTTTTCCGTCATCATTATATTTTACAGGGAAGCCAAAATGTTTTCATAGACATGATTTGAATGATGCGGGAGGCAATCTCTCTGCATTTATAAGTATTAAATTAACCTACAAGTTCAAAAAACGTATTAATCCACAGGTCACGTGCGTTCCGAACTGTGGGTTGTGATCCGTTACACCCCTACTGTTTACAGTAGAAAGTTGTCATGACAACAGTTATATTTGACGGCAACATGGCAGAGGATGGCATGCTGCATCTCACATTTTTAGATGCAAAGAAGTGTTTTCTGTGAGGGGCTGCTCACATATCGCGTCTTTTTGGGAGCAACACGACACACTCATGTATTCCAGGTGCACCCAGATAAAAACATCTCAACTTTTCATAATGCCACAAGCGCATTGCAAGTCACATGTCAAGAATGACTGATCAGCTTCATCCTTTTTTATGGAATTAATTTAAACATTTCGGTAGACCAATTACTTCAGACAAAAACAGAACACTCAAACACTGCAGTGTTTATTTTCTCCATAAATAAAACTTGTATCAGAGCTGCAGCAATGTTTTGTTAGTTTGTCATCCTCTGAGAACACGGTTGATGGTCACCTAGCAATGAAAGATGACTAAGGAGCGCAAGCTCAAAGCGTGTTGAAAATGGTGAAGAAAGCAACACGCTTGTGCTTTCCACGTTTTTAGACACGATATGGTGAAGTTTTGTTCCTCGCCACGGTCTCCACTGGCTTGCTTGGTTTGGGACTTGTAGAGCTGCGCATCGATGGATTTGCTCTTCAGTGTTTGGACTTTTAGCAGTGAAAATTAAACCACACTGAACTGAACTAAACTGAACTTCAACTCTGAAACTGGACTGACACAGTTTCAATTTATTAGAACTCTTATGTTAAGCTGCCGTGACACAATCTACATTGTAAAAGAAATTTGATTAAGAATACAGTAAATACGCCAAAATTGCCATTTATAATACATGTTTTCTATGTTCCTGTGATTTAAAGCTGAATTTTTAGAAGTATTACTCCAGTCTTCAGTGTCACATGATCCTTCAGAAATTATTATAATATGATGATCACTGTAAAAAATCAACAGTAAAAATGCTACAGTAAAAATCTGTAACCTGGTTACGGTAATTAATAATTACAATAATTTAAGGTGAATAGCCATAAATTCACTTTTTATGTTTTTTTTTTTGTTGTTGTTGTTGACGTTATTATAGTTCCTTTTAGTTGATATATGCAATTGAAGTCAGAATCATTAGCCCCACTTTGAATTTTTTTTCTTTTTTTAAATATTTCCCAAATGATGTTTAACAGAGCAAGGAAATTTTAACAGTATGTCTGATAATATTTTTTCTTCTGGAGAAAGTCTTATTTGTTTTATTTCGGCTAGAATAAAAGCAGTTTTTAATTTTTTAAAACCATTTTAAGGTCAAAATTATTAGCCCCTTTGAGCTATATATTTTTCAAGTCAACAGAACAAACCATCATTATACAATAACTTGCCTAATTACCCTAACCAGGGGTGCGTTTCCCAAACAACGACGTAACTTGCGGCTGAACTATCATAGTACGATGCATCTTTTGGGAAAAGAACAATGTGGTGACGAGTGTCGAAACCTACAAAACCTGTAGTTTCTCTGTTGCAGATCCATCGTTTGAACCACGTTAGTTATAACGTAAAACGCCCATAATGATGCTCTAAATGGGGTGGAGTAACAACTTGTTTAGGGAAGAACCCCATAATTTATTTGTGCAAATTATATTGTTTTACACGCACAGGCATTTAAAAAAAAAATCCAATATTACGTTTGGTAAAAACACGCACTTGTTTTCCTTATTAATTAAAATATATGTATATGGCTGATATAGGACCCATGTTTCCTTTACAAATATTATTGAGAAAATTACATATTCTATTCTAAAACATTAAATCACTTACAAAAACTAACACATATTCTAATATCATATATAAACCATATAAATAAATAAATAATGAGGCGATTTATTAAGAAATGAAATTGAATATTTATTATTTATTAGGATTTTTTTTAAATCCTACTTTAATAATAATTTTATAATATTAATGATGATGACGATTATTATTATTATTATTATTAAGTAGGATATTGTTTATTTATTTATTTATTTTTTTAAGTCTACTTTTACAATTTGACACATGTAAGCCACTGCAGAAATGTTCTAACCAACAGGCCCATGTCATATACAGTACAGATACTTAATAAATAACCCACTATAAATTAAAAGCATTAACATATGCTATGTTTTTTGTTTTCACAAGCTTTAGAGACATAACCAATTCCACTTTTAAATAATAGGTCACCTATAGCTTTCGCCATGACCCACAACTGTGTTCAAAATGGCATCAATGTTTTAAAGTGCACTGCGAAGGGAGCGCAACATAAAGATCGCTAAAACTGAACAGTAAAAATGCTTTGAAAGCAAATTACACAGAGTGATGACTTTAATGCTTTAAAAAAAATCATTCCAAGTTTAAATGTTAGAATATTCTAAATGAATAGGGCATAGGGGGGGATAACTGGGAATAGAACACAGCCAGGAACTATGTTTCTAACTACAGCTCCAGAGGTGTAGTTGCAATCATAGAAGTTTGCAATGCAGTTTGCGAATGTTCGTTGGAACAACGTATTTGAGAAACACCAAATCAACAAACTATGTTTGTAACGACACAACTTGCGACCTTAGTTGGCTAACGACGGTTTTCGGAAACGGACACCTGGCTAGTTCACCTAATTAACTTAGTTAAGCCTTTAAATGTCACTTTAAGCTGTATAGAAGTGTCTTGAAAAATATCCAGTAAAATATTATTTACTGTCATCATGGCAAAGATAAAATAAATCAGTTATTAGAAATGAGTTATTAAAACTATTATGTTTAGAAATGTGTTGAAAAAAATCTTCTCTCCGTTAAACAGAAATTGGGGAAAAAATAAACAGGGCTAATAATTATGACTTCAACTGTAAATATATGATGTTTATTGCATTACTTTAGAGTCGTGTGTTACCATGATGGTGTTTAACACTTTACATATATTACATATACTCAACATATATTACATATATTACTTTTATACTCAACATATAAAAGTGTTGGTGATGAGCACTGGTTCATCATGACTTTCTCAGCTTGCCTATGGTTGTGGTTTTTGTCTGTGTTTGTCTTTTTTCTGCATAGCAAAGCTATGTTGTGTAGATGTTAGTCCTTCAAAACGTTGCTTTATGAATGTATATTAATGAAATACAGTAGTTTACAGTAAAATATTGACATTTCTTTTACGTTCTTACCGTTTTTAATGGTAAAACCACAGCTGCTGTTTACCATAAATTTTTTTAAATAGATTTTTTTAAAGTGTGCTGCTCAAGAAACATTTATTATAATTATTACTATTTTTTTTTTAATTAATATTATTATTATTATTATTATCATTATCTGTGTTTGTTTTGCTATATATTTATGTGGAAACTGTGATATGTTCTCACACAGAAGTACCATTAAAACTGTATTTACTTTAATTAACAAATGTATTTATTTATTAAGAACACATTAAATTGTTCAAGACTGAAAGTACAGCCATTTATAATGTAAAATACAAATATTTGAATATTTCAAACTAGTATACTTTATTTTAAATAAATATTGTTATTTTGAACTTTCTTTTTATCCAAGAACACTAAAAATTAAGATGCATCACACCTTTAAAAGAACTATGATTCTATCAAAAAAAAATCTAGATTGACAATTATAGGAACTTAATCATTATTAATGATTGAATACTGATAATAACTGATTTTAATAGAGCAGAAAATGTGCATATTATAATGATTCCTGAAGGATCATATGACACTGGATGATACTAAAAATTCCGCTTTAAATTTCTGGAATTAATTAATTAATTATTAATATTAATTAATTTTTAATCACAGGATTTAATTATTAATTTGATCTTAATTTCATACTATTTCACAACTTTATGTCTTTTTTTCCTCATCCTTCATGAATAAAATGAATCAAAGTCCAATCCAAGACTAACTCTAAATACAATGACATATCAAGGCGAACAGCTTTAAAACATATGCATGACTGATTAAAATGGGGATGAAAGCCATTTTTATAATTAATCCTTGCTGGCAGGTTCACTCAACTTGTCAACATCAACAAATAGTCCTAAAATAAAAACATTTTTCAGAATGAAAATTACAGCCACATGTACAGTAACTTGAGGAGAATCTACCAGGAAAAAAATCATGAAGCCAAAGCTGTCAGCTGTCAAAACCTGTCAGCATAAATATATACAAACATGTTACCTCTTATAGATGAAGTGAAGCAGAAGGCATCAAACCGGTCTAGATCTTTGTCTCGAATGCCATAGCTCCGTACACCAGCTGCCATGCTGGTGCCACCACAGGCCTCTCGGGGCACTGAGACAGGATACTGAGCCGTCCCGTCAGTGAGCCATCCAGCGTTACACCAGTCCAACCCTTCTTCCCAAGCAGCAAACAGCTGCTCAAAGGTGGCCAGGTGTGCATCCTGCTTCTCACAGGCTTCTTTAGCCTCGTGATAGTTCATCAGATAGCGCCCCCTGGAGGAGTAATAGGGGAACACCACACCTGTGGAACACAAATTGACGGATGTTGTTTATTCTGTTTTGAGATAGGTCTAGTCAATTTATTATTTGGCCATTACATTTTCTATAAAATAATCTAAAACAAACATTTTATAAATTTGTGTTTTATAGTTGGCTATATGTGTTTGAGCAAAACTTTGTGTTATATTCTGTAATCTTTTGATGAGAAAGCTCCAAATTACAATATTTTTATTTGAAATTTGAAAGACAGACATTTGAATCAGAATCAGTTTTATTGTCAAGTGTGCTTCACACACACAAGGAATTTGTTTTGGCAACAGAAGCTTCCAGTATACATAAAGTGACAAGTGACAACACAAAATTAAGTATGAGAAAAGAAAAAGGCAATAAACATTAAACATTAAACAGAGATGCAGTTAGTCAAAAAGATCTGGATGTTAAATTGTATGTACAGATTTGTTATAAATATACAGGTTATAAGGTGCTGTGTACCAATGCGAATGGAGAAAGTATTGCATTGTATATTGTTATAAGGTGCTGTGTACAAGCGCGTATGAGAGGTATTGCATGCTTATTGCACAGTAGGAGGATATTTAACTGTTCATGAGGTAGATGGCCTGAGGAAAGAAACTTTTCCTGTGTCTGGCTGTTTTTGTGCTTGGTGCTCTGTAGCGCCGACCAGACGGTAACAGTTCGAACACGTAGTGTGCTGGGTGCGAGGCATCCAGAGTGATTTTGCGAGCCCTTTTACTCACTCTGGAAGAGTTCTTGAAGTGTAGGAAGGGCAGTGCCAGTGATTCATTTGTTATTCGATGTAGAATAAAACAAATATTAAAAAGTTGCTCAAATCCTTAAAAATTTGTGAATTAACAAGTAAAATATTTTACACTTACACACGTGTGTATGTGTGTGTGTGTGTGTATGTGTGTGTACGTGTACAATATTTTACTTGTTAATTAATTATTTGATGCATAATGATTTTACAATTAGAAAATAAGAATACATTTCAAAACTAAATAATTTTTGTAAAGTGTGTATTATAAAAACCAACACATTATTTCATAACTTAACCATATTAGTAGGCCTAATTGTAATTGACAAAAACCCAAAATTCTATATTTTATTTGATATGCTAATTCTATCTTTTATGTTTATGTTATTATACTAATTATCAGCGGCGATTTTAGTGATTTTGGGGCCCTAAGCAATTCCAGCCATAGGGCCCAAGTCCTAAAATGCACCATTTCTATATTTATTTAATTTTATATCACTCAATCTTATTTTCGACATTAGTTTACTTAAAATTAATTTACAAATAAAATTTAAAACATTTTTTTATCAGTTTGACTGCTGGATTGCTCCATGATGGATGTTTTATTTTGTAATATTATCAGTATTACATAACATTACATTATTATAATATTATATTTGATTGTATATTAAATCATATTTAATTACGTTAAAATTGTATTTCAAAATATCATTAACTCTCACCATAAAAATACTGTAGAAAACTATGTTATACATAATTTACATGTATAATTTATACTTCTAAATATTTCTTGAGGGCCCCCAGATTTCCTGGAGCCCTAAGCGGCCACTTACCTTGCTTATTGGTTAAATCCGCCCCTGCTAATTATTACCTTGATAGGAATATTTAATAATAATAATAATAATAATAATAATAATAATAATAGCCTCTTACATCTATAAAATTGTACTGGCTGTTTTAGTGTAAAGGTAATTAAAGACGATAAGGTTTTTTTCTATGACTGACCTCGAAATTTCAGCTGCATGGTGACGCTCTCGTCCTCCAGACCATCTATAATTTCGCACCGGTAGCGGCCGGTATCGTCGGACTGCAGAGGGTTGATGACGAGAGACGCGTCGCCCGGAGCGCTACGGCGGAGCCGCACGCGTCCTTTGAAGTCTCCGTAACTCCGGTGACGTGTGCCGATGGCAACCATGACATCATGCTCCTGACCCTCGCCGTTCACGGGCTGCCAGAACCACTTGACCCGCGTCCTGCGGGGCGCACTAAGCGCGGGCTCGTAGCGGTAATGACACGGCAGAGTCACGTTACTGCCCTGAACAGCGGACACCAGAGTCTCCGGAGATTCAACATGAAGACGGATCTTGTGTAAGTAAACTAAAACAAACAATAAAGGAATGTATGAATATGTGAACATTTATTTGAATTTCTCATTTTATTATAATTTTTTCAGTTAATTAAAATATCATTTTAAGTATAAAACGGATTTTAAAAAAGCAGAAAAAACGTAATGCATTTTTGTAGAATATAGTCAACATAAAGCAGATCAAAACCTTTCATCAAAGTTGTCCTAAAACTATTAAATAACACCCATTTTCAAGTCTTAGAACAATTTTGAAAAGGTTTTTTGATCCACTTCAAATGTTGACTATACCTCAGGCTAATCAAATTAATCCAGGTCCATATTTAACCAAATACAAATACATAAGAGTTCTTTATAAAATATTCTTTATTGGACTCCATGAACAACCTTTAACATCCATGGCCATTCCACAAATATTCTTAAAATAATAATAATAATACTTTTAGGAACTTGGGGAACCAAAAATATTTTAGGCCTATAGCCTATTGCGTCACTGTGAAAGCCCCTTTTTGGTTCTACCACAAACCTTAATTTTTAAGTGCAACCCATAAATAAATGAACATACTCTCCCCATTGCCGTTGCTGTTTCCATTTCCAACTATGTCCTGATAATAATAGCCATTGGAGAATCGCTGCGCAAAGCTTCCAAGGACCAGGTGAATAAAAAGAACCAGCAGATGGCGTAAAATCCACATGTTCCCGGTCTTTCCCAGTGTCCCGTACACTTCCAACAGGGTCCTTACATTTTAGGACAAGGCGAGATATTTGTAAAAACAAATCAACAAACAATTCAAACGCAATATATGTTAATCTTACTTATATTGTCGCATTTGCGTACTAAAATACAGTCATTTGATTTGCTCGTCATGGCCTATATATCATCAGCTTCTACAAACACGAAGTTGCTGCTGAATAGACGAGACGCAAAAGTAAAAAGGATAGCCTACATCAAGCTATTAAACATTACGCGACATAAAAAGCAGTTGTAAGACAGTAATAAACGACAGTAGCAAAACGTAGGCAACAAATAATCAAATTAAAAACACAAATAGGCAAATAGCCATAACAAAGACTACGATTCATTTGGCAATATAATCAGCGTTCATAAAATCGTTAACAAGCACATTTATCAAACAACGAAGGCATTTTCGCAACTTACCAATGCAAAATAGTTTCTCAGGCTCCTTTTGCTACAACAACTCTGTTCATCGTCCGAGGTGAGGAATAATAGGCTCTCTCGCTCTCCTTCCCTCTCTCTGTAATAATATTGTGGTGACGTCACTCAGGCATGTCTTTTGAAGTTCTCCAGCTCGCGAACAATAATAATTGTGGGGTCTACAAAGCAGTCGAGGGCTGCCGTCCATCATCACGGTATAATTTTACAGCACAAGGTGAGTTGATGGTTTCCCAAACCTGGAGCTTTATGAGTTCACGGTGGAAGCCAAAATATATGCACTCATGTCTTGTTATGCGGGTTTGACACAAAAAACATCTATTATAATGGCCAGAGAGAATGTCTAATAATATAGTACAGTTGGTAATAATAGACTATCACATACATCTTTTTACATTCCCAATGCAAAGTGTTATAAATAATGTATGTTTAAGTGAAACAAAAAACTTCACTTGATTAACCTTGCTTTAACTACCAAAGAGAAGAAGCGTACACACTATAGTTAAACCATTGTAACCACACATTCCCTGTGGTTTTAAACGATGCACCAAAACACTTTCAATATACAACTACTTCATTTTCATGAGAGCAAAAATCTGTAAAATAAATGTTTTTTTTAACATACAAGAAACACAATGAGTCAGAATTATCACTTACCTAATTTAGGATTTAAAAAGTTGAAATGATATCTTACTCACTTGATATCATGAATACCTAAAGTTTAAATTGTGACTTTAAAAGTCAGAATTATGAGATAAAAATGTGAATTTATGATTAAAAAGTGAAAATTATGACAAACCCATTTAGCATTTTTTGGATCTCAGACCAAACCATGGTGGCTTAGTGGTTAGCACTGTCGCCTCACAGCAAGAAGGTCGCTGGTTTGAGTCTTGGCTGTGTCAGTTGGCGTTTCTGTGTGGAGTTTGCATGTTTTCTCCGTGTTTATGTGGGTTTCTCCAAGTTTCCACAGCCCAAAGACATGGGTGAACTGAATAATTTAAATTGGCCATAGTGTGTGCGTGTGTGAATGAGTGTGGATTGGAAGGGGCAGATTTAACCAATAAGCAAGGTAAGTGGCTGCTTATGGCCCCAGGAAATCTGGGGGCCCCCAATAAATATTTAGAAGTTTAAGTTATACCTGCATGTTCTCCCCGTGTTCGTGTAGGTTTCTTCCGGGTGCTCCGGTTTCACCCACAAGAGGGTGAATTAAGTAAGCTAAATTATTTGTAGTGTATGTGTGTGAATGAGTGTGAATGGGTGTTTTCCAGTGATGGGTTGCAGCAGGAAGGGCATCCGCTGCGTAAAACATATGCTGGATAAGTTGGTGGTTCATTCCGCTGTGGCGACCCCAGATTAATAAAGGGACTAAGCCCAAAAGAAAATGAATGAATGAATTATGCCTATATAATAAATATACCCATATATATAATTATATATTATAAACTATATATGACATCATTGTCTATCATTCCCCTCACTTTTAGAGACAGACCATTTAGAAACAGGTGATTAATAATTATATGAATGTAAACTTTTGGATGTTGAGAGCCATGATCTTGGCTGTTCAGATGGCTTGAGTTGCCTAGGGCCCCCAATTCGCTAAATCTGCCCCTGTGTATGGGTGTTTCCCAGTACTGGAAGGGCATCCACTGCATAAAACATATGCCGGAATAGTTGGCGGTTTATTCCTCTGTGGCGACCTCTGAATTAGAGACTAAGCTGAAAGAAAGTGAATAAATGAATGAAAGGTTCCCAGAATGTCCTCTGTTGGTCAGTTATAAATGCTTTCTTTATGTAAAACAATCCTTTAATATAAAATTGAAGAATCTTCCAGGAACATTTTCTTTTCTCCTTAAGTCAGGGGTGTCCAAACTTTGTCCTGAAGAGCCGGTGTCCGACAAAGTTTAGTTCCAACCCCAATCAGACGCACCTGGGCTAGCTAATCAAGCTCATAGGCTTTATAGAAACATCCATGCAGGTTTGTTGAAGCAAGTTAGAGCTAAAATCTGCAGGGCACTGGCCCTCCAGAACAGAGTTTGGACACCTATGCTTTAGGTTGTTATGAAAAAATCCTGCAACTTTCCAGGAAAGTTAGTTTTAAGATACTGTTTTCTTGGTTCCCCAAAAAAATCTAACTGGCACCAAACAATGTTCTTGTGTTTGATTAGAAAAAATAACGACTAAATAACGACATATTACAAATACCAGTTCATTAAATCCAGAGTTGTGCTGAGTTAATGAGCTCGCAAGTCACTGACTACGTTTACATGGACATCAGTGATCAAATTATTTGCTTTAATCTAATTAAGACAATAATAAGATTAATGATCCCGTTTTACATGTTATATCACATAATTCGATTAATATCATTGCTTCACCGCACTATCCGCATTTCCTCCAGAGTTTCATGTAATTTCGGGTGTTTCATTTTTAATTTGTCGACTTTAACTGCAGTTTGGCACTTTTACTTTCATTCGGGAACATTTCATGCATTCCCCCGTGACAAACGAGATATTGGAACCAACTATAAACTGCTGGAAGAGTGTTGAAAGTTCAGACAAAACGCGGCGAAAAGTCCTACATGACGGTAACAGTTCGATTAAGGTGTTTACATGCCTGTACTGCACTTCAATAATGCGATTAAAATCGGCATACTCCACATGTCTTAATTCGATTTCTCTTTAGTTCGATTATGACCTTAATCGGAATAAATTAATCAAAAATTGCTGTTTACATGGTAGACTCTTAATCAGAGTATTGTCTTAATCGCATAAAAATAAGATTATTGGTGTCCATGTACTCAGGAATCCATAAATTAGATTGAATCTACATTTTTTTTTTATAAACAAACTTTGACTTAAATGTCATAATTTTGTTTTTGTCTAATTACTGTTACAGTGCTGTTGAGGACTCTGCTATTCATTCATATTTAGAATGATTTTTGGAACTAGATTTTTATCATCTTTAGTGTAAACAGGCCTTAAGAATGTGTAAAATAGTTCAATATCATGACCATAAATATTTGACTTTACTTTCTTTTTCACGGCCATTAAGAAAAATGAACCAGCAATTCAACAATAAACTGTTAATGTGTATAAAAGTACACACCAGAAACAGGACTGCTGACCTTTGACTGAGGTTTGCAAAAAAGATTGCTATGGGAAAAGGCAGTGGCTGTAAATTCGCTTCTCCTCAGCGAAACCCCTAAATGTGTGCTAATTTTCCAAAGTAAATAGCTGAGCGAAGTATCCGTAGACCTGCAGATGTGAATTTTTCCTCTTACTTGTGATCACCGGGGATTGAAGAGTTTGCTGTTCTCTGTCAGCACACCTCTGTCCAGCAGCCAGGAGTGCTCATCTTTTATCTCTTTCCCAAATTCTGACCTTTTCCCCTTGTTATTTAGTACTACAATTGATGGGAGATCTAAATCACTAATATGAAAGAGGAAAGGACTGTTAGGCGGCCTTTGGAAGGACCAGGATGTTAGACTGACAGCATCACTCAGTATTGTGACCCCTAAATGTACAGCACCAGCCTTTTTGGTTGGTTCTCGGTCAGATTTACCATAAACACCTTCTTTTAAATATGAGAAAATGTGTGGACATTTCTGTGTTGAATGTGTGAGGCTTCTGGTGATACATTTTTAGCTGTACAAAACAGATTATTTTGAAAACATATCACTCCATTTTGCTGAGATTTTTTACATTGGTGAAAAATGTAGGGAGTAGGGATGTAGGGATTGTCAGATAATTAGGGAAATTACTAATAGGAGCCAAATTTAAAAACCGTATACATGGTTCCATAAATGGTTCTAAGAATACTCTACCTGACAAAAGTCTTGTCGTTGATCCCAGTTGTAAGGGCAACAAATAATGACTTGACTTTTAGTTGATCATTTGGAAAAGTGGCTGAAGGTTTTTCAGATTAATCACCTGTTGAACGACATCCCAATCATCACAAATACTGCAGAAGACCTATTGGAACCCACATGGACCCAAGATTCTCAGAGAAATCCGTCAAGTTTGGTGAAGGAAAAATCATTGGGGTTACATTCAGTATGGGGGCGTGCGAGAGATCTGCAGATTGGATGGCTAAATCAACAACCTGAGGTATCAAGACATTTATGCTGCTCATTACATTACGAACCACATGGAGGGCAAATTCTTCAGCAGGATAGCACTCCTTCTCATACTTAAACCTGCACATCAACGTTCAAAGGCCAAGGTGCTCCAGGATTGGCCAGCCCAGTCATCAGACAGGAATATTATTGACCATGTGTGGTGTAAAATGGAGGAGGAGGCACTGAAGATGAATTCAAATGAGTTCCAGATGACTATTAATAAGTTATTTGAGTCATTGCAGAGATGTATGGACGCACCTCATGGGAGTCATACACAATATTAATTGTTTTTCCACTGCACCATGACTTTATATTCTTTACTGAACACTATTTCTGTTAAGTGACAAGACTTTCAGTCTAAGCAAAGTCAGACCTTACTGTCCTAATGAAATAATTAAAAATCAAGGCATGATCATATTTTATTTTGGTAAAATAAGCACAATCTAGCAGCCTTTGCCTTTCATATAAGCCACTTCTGATACCAAATGATCCACTAATAGTTAAGTTATTATTTGTTGTTCCTAAAACTTGGATAGTCAACAAGAATTTTGTCAGGTAGTGTAGTACTGATCCAGTTGTATTTAAATGTAAACCTGGTATGGTGCGGCATCATGCTGGGCCGTGCTGGTAGAGCGAGTGTTCACGTGACATCACCACTCTGTTGCCATGGCTGCTAGTTTCTCAACCCAGGCTAATTCTGAAAACATAGTCCCATGGACGTTTCTGGAGACCGCGAAATACATCCCGAGAGGTACGTATTTTTGCAGTTTTTATTTTCGCGAATCCGCGAGGCCGCTGTGTGTGCTTTTTTATGTCTCAAATTTCTCTCGTGAGTGCCATTCGTGCCTGCTGTTCTTGCGTAAACCCACCAGAGGCCGCTGTCGACTGACTGTCTGACTGACTGGCCGGCCGACCAATCCAATCGACTGACCCACCCTCCTCCTTCCCTAAACCCAACCAATTTTATCGATTGACCCGCCCACCCACTTACTTCCCCTAAACCAAACCGACGGTTACAAAAGCCGTCGAGAAAAAGAAAAGCCCTTGTCTGATTTTTACCACGTTTTTGGATTTTACCACATTCTCACCCTGTTATTCACTCGTTCATTTTATTTTTTGGATTCGGTTTTTGTCTTATCTGATTTCTGGAACCGCTCTTCCCCAGACTCGAACCCTATCATCGTCGTGGTCAACTCCTTTCTCCGCCAACGTACACGAAGAGCTAACGGGACAAACTGGTTGTGGCGGGAAAGCCCTTCACACGGAGGTAAACGGTCAACTGGTAAACGCGAAAAGGAATGGCGTCATAACGCCCCGTATCGTTAGATTAAAAAAAAAATGAAAAGAAATTAAGCCATACGTACCTCTGGCTACATACAGTAATTCGTGGTCTCCAGATACGTCCACGGGACTACGCTTTCAGAATGAGCCTGTGTTGTAGTTTCTCCATAGCTAGCTGAGTTGAAGCATGCCATTTTTTTTTTTTTGTTATTTAATGAAATTTCAAAAATATAAATATCTTATCATTGTTCATATTGCTCTTTACTTTACACTTGTGTTACTGAGACAATGACTGGCGCATTTGTATAAAATTCCAGAAAGCTCAGTTATCAGTACCATAGGGTAAAATGAAATCATATACCAGCAACTTCTTAAATAAAATGTAGCATATTTGTGTGTCTATATTAGTATTTAAATGCTACAATATAGTTTCTTAGCGAAAGGAAATGTGTTTTTTAGAAAAAGGCAACATACCTTTACCAGAATTGGACCCGATACTGGGTGGAGTCTCCGCTGGGTCCTAAAGGAATGATGGCCGAATATCTCAATTATGTGTATTATTCCCCCCAAAAAATTTTAGGGATGAACACAGAAGGTAGATAAACTGTTTTTATCTATTTAATATAGATCGGTTACGAAGCGTTTGTCTCATCATTAATTAAGAGTGCTGGTGAAATGGTTATAAAAATCACTTGACACACGGAGAAAGGTAAACATGCTAAAAATATCAGAAATATTTTTGCATTGGAGCTTAAATAAACTTTATCATGCAGAACAATATTACGCACGCATATTAACATACAGCTGTTCCGTGTCAAATGTTCAGTTGCCCGGGTCAGCACAGAATGGAACAGTTAAGCAAAGAGAACCATGCAGCCCGATAGTGAAAAAGTGCCACACAAAGGGTTAACACGCGTATAGAGAGGTATTTGAAAGTGGTCAGTGTTTTTAGATACCGTTTTATATATGTGCTTCAAAATATGTAACTCATGAAATATGCTTAGCATCATGTTAGCATAATGTCAAACAGTACTTTAAAAATCTAAAAATTTGTAGCATTAATTTTGACCTCCACCATATTTGAATGGTTATTTTAGACTTTAAAGGTAAGATTTAACATCTCATCTTCAGTCAAACAATTGGTTGATGTTACAAATAATTGTACTGCAAGCTTATAATTTGTAATGGGTTGTTTTTAGTTCTTTTTAATGTAAGATTTCAAACATGTGCAACCCAATTTAGAACACTGAAGTCAGGTTTGAAGAAGAATGGATTGAAATGACTGTGTTTTGCCTGCAAAATTTCATGGCACCTCACATGACTTACAGTTTTACAAATCTGAAAAGCTTAAAAAAACATCAAAAATAAAATAGAGTAGTACAGAAATTGAAAGGACTGTCAGAAAAATAATCATTTGAACCAATTACCGGTTTTACCCTGCTGGGGTATTTCAGAGAGGGCATGATTGGTCAGAGGATTTTTATTCTTTTTAGTTGGTCAGGGGATCTGATAAGACAGCAGTAACGTCAAGAATATTATTGATCCTTTTTTGGCAATATCTTGCCATGTTAATCAACATTAAACTGAATGAATGAGTAGTCCAACTAGTGCACAGTGATGTCATAAAATTAGTTTGGCAAAGTAAAAAACTGTAGGCTACAATTTGAATTCTTGATCTAAACAGGAATTTCTTGCTTGTTTTGGACCACGCAATGCCTTATAGATATTAGCATACATAATGATAACATATTTGGAACTTTGATTTCAGGGGGACTTTAAAGTGACTTGTGATTCATAGATCGCTAATAGCATACTGGACGATTACGAACGACTGTTCGGACCACAATTTACCACCTTAAAAGACAGAGAAAGAGAGCGAGTAGATTTGCACGTCCCTTTACAGATGCTCAGCGGCGCATGTAAAGATCTCCGTCCATTATTATTTGTCCCACAGCTGAGATGAAAGGCTCGCCTGAGGCAAGGAACGCCAAGACCCTTTCAAAAACTGAAGGCTTCACAGAAAGAAAAAAAAAATATCAGCAAGAAAATTGTACTCTAATTGTTTGCCTAAAATGAATAGGTCTAGAAACGACTGTAAGAAAATGTTTTGGATTCTCCCGAAGCACTTGCAGCCTGCGACATAGCCTATAGCCCACAGTAAAACTCTCTTCGTTTTCTCTGAATAAGTTTACGTTTAAATCAGATTTCAAACATTATATAAATGAATGGCTTGGTTCAAAGTCAAATTTGAACAATGTAAGTGATTTCAAAAGTTTTCTCGTTCTGAATGGCTATTGTAGGGAATGGAATTCAGCCATTTTGTGGGTTTTTGATTTATTTATTTTGGCAGCTTCCATCAAACAAACTCCCGCAGTGAAACTCTAGTAATACTTGTGTTTGTGTTGATGGTTTTGACACGAAGGGTGAATTTTTAAAATGCTGACCCAATTTACGACCCTCATAAACTTGTCAAGTGAACGAGGCGAGATTTCCTTTGTCGAAATGTTATTAGAAAGCAAAGAATGTTTGCTCTTGACAAAATACTTGCCACAAAAGGCCACCTTTTCAAAAATAGCCTTGTTTTTCCACAGAAGAATCCTTCCTGGCATTGCCCATCGGGTGCTGCTGTTTTCCTGCTATTCTTTCGACTATCATTGATGCCTTCCTGCTTTGAGCCTTTATAAAGTCTGTCTTTTAGTCAATAATCACCGAGGAGACACTGTAAAATTAACTTAAAATAACATTTAAATAAATATAACAGATTTTAAATTTGATTACAATTATTAACTTGAAATCTCCAATTATATTTTATTCTTTTAATATCTGTATTATTTTACATTATCGACGCAATTAATATCATTGCTATTATAAATGCATTAATCCTCATTATATATATATATATATATATATATATATATATATATATATATATATATATATATATATATATATATATATATATATATATATATTATTATTATTATTTTTTTTTTAATCAATATCCATTAAAATAAAATGTTAAAGTTCTAATATATCATAATTAATTCTTACATTTATTATATATACAATTTTAATATTTCCACCTTGCTTGTCGATGACTGTATGAGTACTCATAAAAGACACAACATGATTCACAGACCGTAAATATCTATATATTCTTTATTTCTTTCTACAGTTGAAAACATGAGGAAAGTATTTCAAGAGATACCAAGGAAATGCATCTAAACAATCTGAACACAAGAGTAGTGCTACAGAGTGAAGCATTTAAAAATAATACAAATAAGAAAAAAGCACACTGAATAGAAATAAAGTCCTTTACTGCAATGAAAACAACTCGATGGAAAGCAAACATGCAGCCTAAATCATGCTGGATTATTAGAATATTCTTCAGTGTTTGTTACCATGAAAACCACTTCAAATCTCTACAGAAAATACTGCTTGTATATTTTCTCCTTAAGCTCCATTAATATTAAATTCATATTAATACTCATATCATATTGCACAAGCCCAAAAGTGTAAATTTATTCGAGTGGATGCGTTGGGGGCCAAGGGGGGATTACAATCATTTTGAAAACATTATGGAAATTGGATGGTCATATTCCAGATTCAGTGCCACCGTAGAAATTATCCTGAAATTAGATTTGCTCCCATCCTACATCTCATTATACGACTGGGACGTCAAAGCTTATACTGTAAACGTGTGGCCCTTTATAAAAAAGATTAGCTAACAGAAGAAATATGAGACCGCTTTGGCTTTTAAAGGTGTTTTTTGTTTGTACCAGAATTGATGTGTTATAAAATTATGCTAAAAAATCTAATAAATTCAGTAGCACACTGCGATTGATTCAACTGCACCTGAGATCTGAGGCACCAAAATCAAATAAAATCATCAAATAATAATAATAATAGAATAATAGACAATTGAGTGTCACATTTTATATGTAGACGAGGTTGTAAAAAAATGCTTTACTGCACTTTCTGGAAAATAAGTCACAGTTTTTATATCATCACTTCAGGGTAAATAACAACAACAACAAAGTTATTATATATTATAAAAGTTACAATTGAAACTGAAAGTTTACAAGACACCATTTAATTAGATTTTAAAAATAATTTTTAACAATATCAGTGTTTTACTTTCAGAAGAGTTTGGAAATCAATATTTGATGGAATAACCCTGATTTCTTTTTAATCACAACAGTTTGACCTATTGTCATTTTTGGAAAAAACAACATGACAATATATATTTTTAAAAACGTAAAATAAAACTAAATAAACCAAATTAAAAACAATTATAAACATATTAAATTGAGTAAATGCAAAGAATCAAATTTCAAATGGCCTGTATGTGTGTGTGTGTGTGTGTGTGTGTGTACTGGTAGTTTATGTTAATTCATTCATTCATTCATCCATTCGCTCATTTTCCTTCGGCTTAGGAATGAACCGCCAACTTATCCAGCATATTTTTTACACAGCGGATGCCCTTCCAACCGCAACCCAGTACTGGGAAACATCCATACACACACACACACTCATACACTACGGCCAATTTAGTTTATTTAATTCACCTATAGCGCATGTGTTAGGAAAGTTAGGCATGTGTTACTGTGGGGGAAACCGGGGCACCCGGAGCAACACCGGGAGACCATGCAAACTCCACACCGAAACGCCAACTGGCCCAGCCGGGACACGAACCAGCAACCTTCTTGCTGTGAGCCATCGTGCCACCTTTATGGTAATTCCTAAATTATAAAAAAAATTAAATTATGCAATTACTCGATGATTTTTCCTCTCAGAAATTCCATTTGGACCTGCTGTGACTTATTTTCCATAAAATATGGCAGCTCAGCTAAAAAAAAAAACTTATAATAAAAAAAGCAAATATTGTTTCAAACAGATCAAATGGCAGCTATCATTACATAATATACAAATCAGCAAAGAGCACAACAATATTTTCTGACTTTACCTAATTCAAACTACTTCATACGGTAGGATATAAAACAGCTTGACTGCATTTACAAGCAAACTAACACACTTATTGATATGAAAAGTAATAAACTGTTACTTTTTTTTGGTATTTACAAGATCACCTCTTTCTGATTGGCTGCTTAATAAGTAGGTCTGAAATACTTATAGGGGTGAATAAATATTAAAGGGGTAGTTTAAACATTACCAATTACTCACCTTTAAATGGTTCCAAACCATTTACAGTATGTCTCTTTCTTATGTTGAACATAAAAGAAGATATTATGAAGAATGTTATTTGGGGGAAAAACACTATGGAAGTCAATGGTTACTGGTTTCCAAGATTCTTCATCTTATTTTTCAACCGAAGAAAGAAACTTAAACAGGTTTGGAATAAATAATTGATGACAGAATTGTCACTTTTGGGGGAATTGTCACTTTGGCATAATGTGTCCTCCATTAATATTGGCACCTTTGGTAAATATGTATTTTTATTGTTTAATCTTTTGCTCAACATATTAACAAACAAGATACATTTTATCACCCACCCCTCACTGACAAAGGTCCAGAATTTGCCCCATACATGAACTCATTTGTCCTATTTTGACTGCTATGCCATCATAAATTGTAATGTGTTGTTCTTACATACAGAAAAAATGATCAATGACAAAGCAATTAATTTGATTACTAATTAGACTTTTGTTTTTATCCATGAAATTTCAAATGTACTTTTTTAGACTAGGAAAATATTGTCAAGCTCTACAATATTAATATGATGTTTTAAATGTTTTTATTCAAATGGCCAAATTCTGACTGATGAAAGCTGGATGTGCTGGCCAGTTTGTGATTTGCCTAATCAATGACAATAGACTGAAATTTATTTTCTACCGATATATGATGTATTAAATTTGTATTTAAATCTTTATCTTTAGAAAATATTTTTGGTACATCAAAAATTGTGGTTTTTAATATCATCCAACAAGCCAATCCAGCTGAAAATAGTGCTTAAAATGTCACTGAATAGAGTATTTAAACCTCGTGATTACATTTAAAATTAGGTGAATAACTGCAAAACAAATCCACTTTTTGAGAAAAAAGAACCACCCCTTTCACCAGGCTTTGAGTTCTCTTCATTTATCAGGTTTTACTGTGCTCAAATTGATCCATTTATTCAAATGGATTAAGTTCATAGTACATATTAGGATTCGTTTTCGAACCTTGGAACCTTGAACAATTGTTTGTTGCAATCAGTTTCCTCAAATGGTTTGAGTTACCTCAGATTGTAGATGTTATACCAGTTGTATCATGGCCTAATATTGTCCTATCATAACACACCAAACAGTAATGAAAAGCTAATTTATTCAGGTTTTAAATAATGTATAAATCTAAAAAAAGCTCTTAAAAGACTCGTATGACTGGATTTGTGGTCTAGGGTCACATTTTTGTGCCACACTTATTGTGACCTCAATGAATAAATATATTCACATTGATATTTACCAGTTTCATATATAAATATGAGGTAATATAAAGACAAACTCACTCATTTTCACCCCAGCATTCTTTGCTCATATTTACCAATGCCAATATGTATAAATATATATTTTTAAATATAGTTTTACTTACCAAAGTTGCCAATATTAGCGGAGAACACTGTATATAAGTATTGAATTGATTTTGAAAGGCTGGCAGACGCTGTGGGTTTGAGCTTAGTGTGTTGTTGGTGGTGGTTTGGCTCGTGTGGTGATGGTGCCCTCTGTTGCTGAGAGTGAGGCAGTGCAGGTGTGTTTGAGGAAAGAAGGAATGAAGGGAAGTATAAAGAGGGAGAAGGAGAAATATAGAGAGGTTGAGAGAGAGAAGTGGGCGGGGTTTACTCGTCGCAGCCCAGCAGCTCCATTCGCAGAGTGATGCGCTCATGCCACGCCCACGGCAGCACGCGGACGAATCGCGCGTAGAAGGGCGGGTCAAACACGTTCTTTTTGTGCACGTTGTTGTCACTGTTGCCAGGGAAGATCTGCAGGTGAGGAAGAAAAAAATTAAGACGGTGTTAGATGAGGACGAATCTGACGGACAGAGGAGGGAAAAGGAGGAAATGTGCGGCCAATTGATCATATCATTCAGAAAAGCTGCATTACTTTCTTTAAAGGTGATCTTATGAATGTTTCTTGGATAATTTAATGGTCAATCTCTGAATTTGGTAGACAGACAGACAGACAGACAGACAGACAGACAGACAGATAGATTTTAAATTAAACAATTTAATGAATAGCTAAAAGAACATTTTAAACCTTCCTTTAAGTTTTTACTATTTTCCAGCTAATTTTAATTAATTAATTAATTAATAAATAATAATTTATTTAATTTAATTTACAGATTTCTTTCAATAAATAATTTGTAAACTACTTGTAATTTCAGCAGTAGTAACTATTTAGTAACTAACATAAAAGCAAATAAATCTAATTTAAATAATTCAATTAAAAATTAATCTAATTTAAATGAAGCAATCTGTGACCTATTTGTATTTTTTGTGAAAATATATATTTAAATTTAATTTCTTTCTTTTAATTTATGCACATACTAAATAATTTTATTTTTATAACATTTCTAATTTTCTTTTAAAATGTTATGCTTACAATGTTTTATTTAATTTCAGCCTTATTTTAATTAAGAAGTTTTATTGGTTTGACATTTTAAAAAGTCATACTGAACATTCATTGATGGAAAACACATATTAAAGGAATCGTTCACCCAAAAATTAAATTAGCCCCACAAATTATTCACCCTCAGTACATCCTAGGTGTATATCTTGTTTTTCTTTCAGATGAACACAGTAGTGAACAGTGTAGTTTTAAATATTTTCCTGGTTCTTTTATGCTGTATAATGATGTTATGTAGTGGCTATTTTTAAAGTTTCCAAAAGCACATAAACCCATAGTAAAAGTAACCCACACAGCATCAGAGAGTAAACGCCAAAAAAGTGGACCAATTTGTAACAAAAATATTTCTAATTAGTTATAAAACAAATCATTGACTTCCAGCAGCTGCCGAATGGGTGTTCTAGACAACTCCTAAAAGCTCGTACACACCGGGGCGCTTTTCGTTTTGCTTTTTCAAGAAGTTTTTTCCGGCTTCAAACCCAAGTGATTTTCACTGGCGTCGAGTAGAAGGGTATGCAAAATCACTCCTTGACGTTAGATGGCTAGGGTTACCACTTTTAATACAAAAAAATAAGGGACGCATACTGCAGCGGGAGCCACATCCCCAATCACAGGCCCAATAGCATGCCAGTGGTGGTAAATTGCAACTTAAAATATGTTTTCAGGAAAGTATTTTTACAACTCTGCAGCACTATTATAGCTGATGTTATGTTTAATAATGTGGTACACCTGTGTTAACTCAGCTGCTGTAACCTAGAGGAGAAAAGGAAATACCAATGAACCTAATTTTAAAGGGTGGTATTGATAACAGATTTTGGCTAAAATATTTGTCATTATTTGCAGTAACACCTATCCAAACATGTAAACAGCACATACATAAACTAGCTACAAACATTAGCTAGTAAAGTTTTCAAATAGCCCATTTCTAATTAAAAAATATGTAAAGTTGCAATTTACTAGTTTATTTTCTTTACATGGGCATTATGTTGTTTATTAATGTAATAAATGTAATGTTTCATGTAAAAAATTAATGCTTATGTGCCTGACTTAATCTTAACAAGCAAATCATAATATTACATTGGACCGTGATCCACTTACATTGTATTTACAGAATTTTTACAAATTACAATTTGTGACTCAGTGCGTGAAATCCAGGCCAAATCTAATTCTGAGAGAAAGTTTGATTTTAGCCATTAATTTCACTGTGATTTCAGTTGTTGATATGGTTTTACTCAGTTAATATTAAATACATATATTTTTATTATTTTATTATAGGCTGTTCTTTATTTTATGTAAAAAACAGTAAATTACAAAAAAAAAAAAAAAAAAAAAAAAAAAAAAAAAAAAACTCCAGCTAGATTTTCACAGACTGGGTCACTGTCATTACCATGTCTGCTTTGGGAGAGACTTAGGGTACGAAGAACTGTCTGACTGTGCATTGATTTTTGTGAGCTCTGTCATTGCGGGAATGCTGCTCTCCGGAGGCATGTTGTCGCACGTCCTGCATGAGCCACAGAGAGCGCTCTCCGACAAATTGTGCAGTTGGCTTGATAACAATTTCTACCACTCTGCAGCCAAGTATTTGTTTACTCCCACTCTCTGCGGTATTTTGCAGCTGCTTGCATTTAAACTCTGAAATTTTAAGACGCGGGGGGTTACCTGGAGAAGCATCTGCCATTAGGCTACTCTCTGTCAAGACTTGACAGACTCTGCTTATAAGACACGCCCTCCTCACTGGACAAAGACCAATCAAACTAACGATGACATCAAGTATTACCCTATCAAAAGTAGGAAATGATGCATCTTCATAAAATGCGTGGAAGGATTTGCATGAAAAACTGCTTTAAAAAAACGATAAAAAATACGGGACAAAACCCGTCTCGTATCGATTCAAAACGGAACGCGCAATTTAATTCTCAAATACGGGACAATTCCGTATTTAAAGGGATGGGTGGCAACCCTATAGATGGCACTACACAACTTTAAGCTTCTGACACCTGCTTCTAACAGAAGAAGACAGAAAGTTGACACGCTTGTTGTTAAAGTTACTGACGATTCGAACAAGCATGGATGGCTCAAGTAGCAGCATTGTTCACCAGTGCAATAAGCAGCTCCACGTTCATATTGCCTCTGGGCATCTTCTTCAATGTGCGCTCGCATTGAGAGTTTTGCACTTGAGTGCCTCCAAGTGCTGTTTACTGTAACTTCAGCAGCTCCATGCACGTGAACAAAAGTGCCAATCTAATTAGTGGAGAAGGTTTTGATGCGGCGCATCAAAACAAAAAAATGAGCATGAGGCATTTCTTTAAAATGACGCTTTTATACCTGGCGTTGCCACCCTTTATTAAGTCACGAGGCATTAAACATTGACAGAAAATGCATGCAAAAAGCGCCCCGGTGTGAACGGGCCTTAAAACCGCATGGAAAATGTGAGGCACTTCGCCTCCTTCAACAGATTCAATCTACTTCTGAGCTCACACTCCTGTGACATCTATCATTGCTAAGCAACGATCAGCTGCACCATCTGAGAAACCATCAGTGACTAGGGATGCAACGATTATAGATTTTGGTTGTACAATTATAGTCTGAGGAATAATCACGGATTTATGGTTATCACGATCATAATGCATTCATTAATTTCAAAACACTACTAGTTTAGAAAATCACATGAAAACTCCTTATATTTTGTTCATCAGTAACAAATTAATACAGCACAAAATAATAATGAAAAAACAAACAACATTTTTCTTTGGACTTAAAAATAAGTCAAAAAGTTTTTGGCATTTAACCATAAGTAATAATTTTACACTGAAAATAAATGACAGAACAATAAATAAATAAATAACAATAAGAATAAAAAAAATTGGATTTGTCTAATGTAAATCTAAGCTACACATTAGCTAAGAATTTACCTTTTAAAGAGAACAAATGTAGTCAAAGGCTGCTGAAGCTCTGTCTGAAAGGCACTTTAGATCAACTATATTACAAAATTGTTTGGTATTTTCCTTCTGTATTTTTTTTCTCTCTGGAGTAGAAATGTTTCTATTCCATACAAAGTATAAAGCTGATCGGTCCAGTTCTTGTCATGTGACTTGCGGTGCGCTCGTGACATTCTTTCAACTAGGGTCTTGCCATGCAGGTACGTGCAGAGGTGGGGGCTTTGGGTGCTTGAGCCCCTGCCCTTTTTTCTCCTGGAGAGGAAGTGCCTTTTTTTACTGGGGATAATAATAATTTTTTAAATACTAATAATAATATAATATAATATATGTATAAGTTAATGTGTGTTCTATTTAAGGACAGCTTTCCCTGTCAAACAATAAAAAAACTACATTTTAAAGTATATTTAGGTTTTAGTCTAGCCGCTCCAAGCGAGCCTCGAACCGGCGATTTGGAAAGAAAAACCACGTGCAAGGCAAATGCTCTAACGAGGACTCTATTTACATTGTTACTCTGTTCTCCAAAGTGAGGTGTCATCAGTGGAGTATCAGCGCTTATGCCATCTCCTGCATCCGCACTGCATCCAGGCCATAGCTTTACAGTCTGTAAAACATACATTACTAGCTGACCTCCGTTACGGCAGCACGATATGATCGATAGAACCACCGATGTAAATTCACCCGTCATTCATCTATATTGTGTGGAGGTGAGTAACGGTTAACAAAGACTACCTGAGGCTCAAATTTAATGTCAGCTATTTATCTAAATGTTCAAAAGCAAATAGGCTATTTTGTCTTGCTAATATCCTCCTGATTAACAACCATGTATTAAGTTAGCTAAAGTTAGCCAGGGCAATATCTTACGCATACAGGCTAATGTAATGGAGAAACGACAGCTGGATAGTGAAAATATTGTCATTTATTCAGAAAATATAATGTAAATTGAAGCTATAAAACATGTACATATAGGCTAGCTATGGAAGTCAGTGGCTATCAGTGTGTCCTACATTATTCAAAATATTTTATTATTTTGTTCAACAGAAAAAAAAACACTTAAAAATAATAGATTGAAAAGGGATAGTTCACCCCAAAATTTAAATGTACTCACCCTCAAGTGGTTCCAAATCTTTGTTTCTTTATTTTGTTGAACAATAACGAATTAAAGATTAAAAAAGATATTTTAAAGAAAGCTATAAACTTGAAATCATTGACTTCCAGAGTAGGAAAAACAAATACCATGAAAGTCAATGGTTACAGGTTTCCTGCTTTCATCAAAATATTATTTTGTGTGTTCAACAGAAGAAAAAAAGTTAAATAGGTTTGGAACAAGTAAAAGGTGAGTAAATGATGACAGAATTATTAGTTTTGAATGAACTGTCCTTTTAAGGGTGAGTATATGGTGAATTTAGGGTGAAATCCCCTTTAATATATTTTATTTATTAAAGTACAATCTTTATTATTATTATTCTTATTTAATAAAAAGTGCCCTTTTTTCCACGTGAGCCCCTGCCCCTTAAAAGGTCTCTGCACGTCCCTGTTGCCATATGTGCACCGCGTGCATGTCACACCCAATATGCGCGCAAGAAAATAAATAATAAACTTATGTGTGCAAAAGACGTAATATGTGAACAGCCATTAGTTAATGGCCTCAGCCATAGTTAATCCAGTGTGCGTGGGTATAAGCCTCGGTGTACAAGCTTGGAACTTTAAACTAGCGCACAGTTAGCATAACTTTGTTCAGTTGCAGCAGTTTTGTTCCGTGCAGAAATGCGGTGTTGAGAAGCCTTTACAACTAATTAACTGTGACGAATTAAATCGCGGTTAATAGAGAAACTGGGTAATTGTTGCATCCCTACTTGCTCGCGCAGAAGACAGGATATGTGAACGGCCCTTAGTCAATAGCCTCAGCCATAGTTAAAAATTTAAACTAGCGCACAGTTGGCATAGCTTTGTTTAACTGCAGCAGTTTTGTTCCGTGCAGAAATGCGGTGTTGAGAAGCCTTTACGTCTTTCGGATGAGACGTTAAACCGAGGTCCTGACTCTCTGTGGTCATTAAAAATCCCAGGATGTCCTTCGAGAAAGAGTAGGGGTTTAACCCCGGCATCCTGGCCAAAATCTGCCCACTGGCCTCTGTCCATCATGGCCTCCGAACCCTCCCCATATCATAATTGGCTTCATCACTCTGTCTCCTCTCCACCAATCAGCTGGTGTGTGGTGTGCGGTCTGGCGCAAAATGGCTGCCGTCGCGTCATCCAGGTGGATGCTACACACTGGTGGTGGATGAGGAGATTCCCCCCAATATGTAAAGCGCTTTGAGTGTCTAGAAAAGCGCTATATAAATGTAAGGAATTATTATTATTATTATTTACGATTAATTAACCGTGACGAATTAAAGCGTGGTTAATAGTAAAACTGGTTAATTGTTGCATCCCTACCACTGACAAATCCTTGCTGCACCTCTGATACAAGTGTTATTTACAAAATGAATTGAAAAGTGTCACAAAGTGTAAAGCTGATTGGTTGGTTCTTGTCACATGACATCCGGTCCGCTGTAGTGTCTCTGCCTATTTGCATGTATATGTCACACGTCTCCATTTGAAAAACTGAACTTGAACACACAAAAAACACAGTATTTGAATTCCCCTAACTTATTGGCAGTAACTTGAACAACAAGAAATGTTAAAATGTCAGAGGATTTCAATGTATTTTCACTGTTTGTCATCATCTTCTGTGGTAAACAAACAATGTGGTAAGTGGTTCCTGTGAAATGTGTCCATTCCCAGAGCTTCTGCTACGAACGTGTCTTACGTCATGCTTCATACATCGAGTCAGAAGTTTGAGAACGTGTAATCAGCAGTCAGTGGAAATCTGAAAATTGTGATTTTGTTTTGTTTTAATAACACATAGATCCGCTTCATAAGACATGTGCTAACCCCCGGTGGTGTATGGGTTATCTTTATGACATATTTGTGTGCTTTTGGAAGCTACTACCACTATTATACAGCATAGTGTTGACAGCTGACTGTATTCATCTGACAGAAGAAAGACATATATACAGAGGATGATTTGAGATTAAATTATGGGTCATTTTATTTTTTAGGTTAACTAATAGTTAAAGGGAATTTCACGCTGAATTCACATAACGAATCAAATTGTGTTTTGAAACCAACCTTGTCTGTTTTGGTCTTGTTGTCTTTGAGTATCGTCCAGTATTGGCCGTCGTCACTGTGAGCCACTTTATAGGCCGATACAAACTGCACATTGCCGAAGTCTTTGGCTCCTTGTGTGATGATTCCTGTGATGCGCTTTGGTCTGAGCAGATCCACCTAAAATCACACAGATCAAAACAACTCAGCAAGAGGCATTACATCAGAAACTGACATTTAGTTACATTCATCCATTTTAAAAGTTCACCCAAAAATCTAAATTTACTCCCTATCGCTCTCAAGTGATTCCTAATGTTTATAAGTTTCTTTTTTTCTGTTAAAACCAAAAGAAGATATTTTGAAGAATGTTAGAAACAGAAGTCAATGGGTACCGGTTTCAAACATTTTTGAAAATAATGAAAATTTGTGTTTAACGTACAAAACAAACTCAAACAGGTTTGGAAGAAGTGAAGGGTGATTAAATGATGACAGAATTTTCAGTTTTGGGTGAACTATCCCTTTAAGAAAGATTCACTATTGGCCTCCAGATGTGTTGTGTGTAAATGATGACATCCCAAAGCAATGCTTTCAAAGTACAGATTGAAAATCAAGCGTGATTCGATTGCGTTCAGCCTCAAAAAGGTCATTCAATGTGTGAATGTGTGACGATCCCAAAGTGACGGCCAAGAGTGAATTAATTTCCTATGCAAACAGTTATGAGCCAGATGACGAGAGAAGAAACACTGACTCAGCGTGGACAGAATCCAGGAGTTCCTCCTTTCAGGCAATAAAACTAATTCGTTTTGAAGTCAGAGTGACTTCAAAGTTTAGAAGTTTGAGGTTAATACAGAAATGGATACTTTTATTAATCACTGACAAATTAAATTGGCTGTAAAGACATTTATAATGTTACAAAAGATTTTCATTTCTAATAAATGTTGTTCTGTTGAACTTTTTTGTTCATTAAAGAATCTTGAAAAACAAATGTGTCTCATATTCAACATGCACAATCTATTCATTTATCCAAACATTTTTCACTGCATATCACAAATACACTACACTTAATCTAAATAATTTGGAATACTAATAAGTTCAGTACAAAACTTTGGACTTTCTTTTCTGAATATTATTTGTAACATCAGTTTCCCTGATGCATCATCCTGTTCAGAAGTTTACATCCCTTGCTCTTGCGGTTCTTTGTTGAGTATAAGTACATTTTTCCGTTTTTGTAAATTTTTAGCTTGTTCCTCTGGATGCTTTTGTAGAGTATGAGTTCAAAATCACAATTTCACTGCAATTTACATTAATGTCTAAATGAAATGACCCTTTTGGTCTATTAAAATAGGTAGTTTTAAATACTTTTTGGGTGTAACTGTATTTTGATTACTTACCATATAAAATGTAACTGTAATCAGATCATTCGTCTTTCTATCTATCATCCATAACTCACCTTATTCATTCACTGACCTGTCTTCATTCACCCATCTTTTCATCTGTCAATCTTCCCATCATCCATCCATCTATAGGTCCATCCATCTATCCATCCATTATCATCCTTCCATTTGTCTGTTCATACATTCCTTCATCAGTCTTGTCTAACCATCATCTATTCATCCGTCTATATATCACCCATCCATGCATCTATGTTCATCCATCCACCACACTATCCATCATCCATCCCTCCTTTTATCCATCATCATCACTATCATCCTTCCATCTGTCTGTTCATCCATCAATCCATTATTCTGAGAACCATTAATCCATCCAACTATCCACACATCCATTTATTCATCCGTCCTTCATTGTTTGTGTTCATCTGTCTCTCTATCCATCATCCATCTACAGTATCTGTTTGTCCATCCATCCATCATTGTATCTGTTCATCTGTCTATATATCCATCATTCATCTATTTGATCATCCATCCATTCACCCATCCATCCATTCCTTTATCATGTATCTATCCATCCATTTGTTTGTCTAACTTTCAAACATCTGTTCATCTATCTATCTATCTATCTATCTATCTATCTATCTATCTATCTATCTATCTATCTATCTATCTATCTATCTATCTATCTATCTATCTATCTATCTATCTATCTATCTATCTATCTATCTATCTATCTATCTATCTATCTATCTATCGTATCTGTTCGTTCATCCATCCATCATTGTATCTGGTTATGTCTATATATCTATCATTCATCTATTTGTTCATCCATCCAACTACTCACCTATCCATCAATTCTTTCATCCATGTATCTATCCATCCATCTATTTGTTCAAGTCTAACAGTCCACCATCTATCTATCTATCTATCTATCTATCTATCTATCTATCTATCTATCTATCTATCTATCTATCTATCTATCTATCTATCTATCTATCTATCTATCTATCTATCTATCTATCTATCTATCTGTCCGTCTGTCCGTCCATCCATCCATCTGTCAGTCAATATATATCTCCAATAAATTATATCAAAAAATGTTCCATGTCATATTACGGTCATGTTTTTCTGGTTCATAATTCTGAAACTCTTGCTTATTACCAACAGCACTCGCATTTCACATGACTTCTTCAGCTTCAAAATGTAATTTTATCTCTAGTTAAGGACACTCTCCTAATGTTCTCTCTGCCTTTTTGCGGCCCAAAATATTTTTCCCGTCTCACCTGCAGCCACTCTGAGCGGTTGTTAGTAGCTGCCGTCCAGGCGTTGGTCTTGCCCTGTTTGTCCAGACGGGCGTAATGCGGGAGCCAGGTGAAGGCCTCGATGCCCCAGGTGCGGAAAGCGCTGGATGATGTCATCTGCCGGTCACTGATGAGGCGAGACTTGACGCCGAGCGGCTCGGAGCAACCTGTCGTGTTCAAATACACTGTGAAGTGAGACAGCGGACAGAGGGAAGTGGCAGAGAGATGGATGGGAAGCGTCAGCACAAGCAGCACAAACCACAGCAGTCATGCAGACGAGTGTGTGTGAAGCGCATGCAGGCGACAGTCGGCGCTGTGTGTGTGTGAAGCTGCTGAGAGACACACATGGAGCAGTGAAGTGGACAATGCTGTGAATAAGACATTGACATGCGCAACATTATATTAGCTGAAAGTCAGAGTTTCACACAGATGATCAAGCATAATATATTGGTCTTTTAATTGATCAATTGACCAATTTCATGCTTAAAGTTAGTTTTAATAAGAATTTAATAATAGTTTTATTTTTCATGCATTTAGTCGCAATTTTTATAATGCATTAATAAATAATAGTATATGTAAAATGGTGCATTATTAACAGGTTATGTCAGCCAAAATATGTTACTGTTTTAGAATATTTTAGTATCAGTGAATTAGTGTACTGGTTTTATAATATAATATAATATAATATAATATAATATAATATAATATAATATAATATAATATAATATAATATAATATAATATAATATAATATAGGCAACCCAGTGGCGCAGTAGGTAGTGCTGTTGCCTCACAGCAAGAACGTCGCTGGGTCGCAGGTTCGAACCTCGGCTGGGCTGGGTCAGTTGGCGTTTCTGTGTGGAGTTTGCATGTTCTCCCTGGGTTCGCGTGGGTTTCCTCCGGGTGCTCCGGTTTCCCCCACAGTCCAAAGACATGCAGTACAGGTGAATTGGGTAAGCTAAATTGTCCATAGTGTATGAGTGTGAATGTGTGTGTGGAGGTTCCCAGAGATGGGTTGCGGCTGGAAGGGCATCCGCTGCGTAAAATCGTGCTGGATAAGTTGGCGGTTCATTCCGCTGTGGCGACCCCGCAAGGGACAAAGCCGACAAGAAAATGAATGAATGAATGAATATAATATAATATAATATAATATAATATAATATAATATAATATAATATAATATAATATAATATAATATAATATAATAATAAATATTTATGCTTCGTATTATTCAATAAAATCATAAAATATTAATCTACCATTTTTAAAATGTTTATTTATATCATTGTAATTAACATAAAACATCATTAATTTCGAAACAAAACATTAATATTAGTTTAGTAAATCTGGCAATATATCTAAAAGCATTAAGCATTCTTGTTTTAAATATATGAGACAAATAAAACGTATATAATATAATATAATATAATATAATATAATATAATATAATATAATATAATATAATATAATATAATATAAAAAAAAGAAGTTCTCCAATAAAATTATAGCATTTCAACCTATAGGGCTCTATTTTAACTATCTAGGCGTAAAGTCTAAAGCACAGGGTGCAAAAGCATTAAGGGCGTGTCCGAATTTACTTTTGCTATTTTAAGAACGGAAAAATACAGTTTGCGCTGCGGCACACGGTCTGACAGGGTTGTGCTTATTCTCTTAATAAGTTATGGGTGTGTTTTGAAACCAATCAGAGTCTCATCTCGCATTCCCTTTAAGAGTCAGTTGCATCGCGCCATGGCACATTTACTATTTACATGGCTTACTTTGTAAGTGTAAAAACTGAATGCTTCACTAACAAGAAAACAGTAAAACAGACCATCTGCAGCGCGGGGATACAGAATGAGCCTCTTTCATTCAGCCTCTTTACTTTAACTCTTTACTTTACTCCTTTACTTTCACGAATTAGAAACGGTGTTGTACACACTCCACTGAAGACATCCATTAGCCTACATATTTAATTTTGTTTGTTCAAAGATTTGTTTCAAAACTATTTCTAAATTCAGTTATAATTTGCAGCAAACTAAAAAAATTAGCAATAATAACGAAGTTTGGTCAAAAAACTAAGTTATATCCAAACCCACATGCTATGCCCCATATGGTCCAAAACCTGACAGGTGGACAAATCTAAGCTTGTTTTTATTAAAACAAATATAAATAGGCATATAATAAATAATTCTAATAATAATAACATGGTACAAAAGCAAGTTGTCATGAATAAACTGAAAAAAGCCCCCCAAGATGAAGTCATGCAGGCAATTTATGTAGAAATTAATAATTTTTGTAATATTTTAATTCTTTTTATTCTTTTTCATTTGTAAAGATATTTGCGTGTTGCTGTACTTCCTGTGTGTATTACGTAATGTGTAAGCGTTTAAGGCACACAACTATCGAACTTTAGACCAGCTTTCAGCTGTTCAATTGCACAGTCTATTTTAGTTCCTCAAAATAGCAACGTGGCAAAAATGCGCCTTGACACACCTCCTTTCTAGACTGGCACACTCATGAGTCCACAAAGCGGTGCAAATGGATTTGCTATTTAAACAACATGGCGCAAAACGGGAAAATTAGGGTTGCGTCATTTTGAAAATAGCAACACATCGGGCCTGTCTTGCACCTTATTGCGCCGGGTGTATGATAGGGCCCAAAATTTTCATTTATATCCTTATATTTAACAAAAATATAAGATTATATAGATGTTATAATATAATAACACAATATAACAATGTAATATAATATAATATGATATAATCAAGTCCAGGCTCGTTTTTCTGAAATGCTAGCAGAAAGGAAGAACGACATGTACTAAGCACATACCACAGAAATTACCCAGTGTGATTCATCATCACTGCATGCAGCTGAAAACTGTGTCACATGCTAAATAAGTCAAATGTCTTCGAATTTTATGTCTCGGTTTCCAAACATCTGACTTTGTTCTTTCACCCAAACACACAGCCGTTTTTGACTTCACCACAAATGAAGAGGAGCAGGAAATGATGACACTTTTTCCCCCATGAAACCACAGCAGTTTTACCATATACTACTGGAGATGTTTTGTGTTTTAGCTCCTATAAATCTATCCATAAGAATGTAGAACATGCAATGTTGTTGTTGTCGTTGGGATTTTACCGTTGAGTTCACAGCCGACCAGCTCCATTCTTAGAGTACAGGCTTTACGGCACACCACAGGAACAATCCGGAGGAACTGAGCGATGATTGGAGGCTCGAACAAATTCGTCTTTGTCCCATCATTGTCCATATTTCCAACAAAAATCTGGAGAACACAACTGATACATTTAATGTTTGCTTTTTTCTAGTATATATTATATGATTGATGAATGCTTATTCAAATGAAAATATTTGGGCAGTGTTTTATTATAGGGAAGAAGACAACATTCAAACTTTTACTGTAACTTTTCCTTTCCTTTTCTGTTTACATTTAATTGTTTCACCCCTTTTGCAGTCTTTTTTAAACTATGGAAATCCAGCCTAAGATATGTGTTTAAAACTATGGAGGTAAAGTGAAATAAACTTTAACTAACTTTCAAGATTTAAATGGTAAAATGATTTATACATTTTCTTTTGCTTCAACTATAACCAACCAAATCCACCCAAAGTTGAAAAAAACATCCATAGACAGACTAAAGTCTGAACCAAACAACACTAAAATAAAATAAAACTACATATACATCATTTGTATACAATATCATCATTATAAATTAATAATAAATGTTTATTTCTGAATTTATTAGTGTTTTATATTGATTTTAGATGTATCAAATCTGTTGTTGTTTTAATATTTTGTTGAAAAATAATTATTAAAACAATTTATTAATTATTTTTAGCTAGATTCTTTTTTAATTATTGAATTGGCTAAATGTTTAAATGCATCAGTAAATTTTGTTTGTAAAATGATTTTATTTAATACACAACTATACAATAATAAATAAATATAGTATTTTATTTTTAAAATAATGATTGAATTATTACCATATCTTTGCTCTGACCCTCAGGTCTGTACATGGTGTAGGTTCGTCCATCCAAGCTGGACGCCACCTTGAAGGCTTTGATGAACTCGGCTGTGCCCATGCGACTGGCACCCTGGGTAATGATACCAGTGAAGCGCATCTTCCTCTGCAGGTTGACCTATTAAAAAGCCAAATTTGAAAACAGTCATTAAACAGTTCATTTTTGGGCAAATGTTGAAATTTGGGCTCAAATATGCATTTAACCAGTAAAGCCCAACATATAATGAGTTTTTAATGTGTACGTTAGTGTATGCGTATAGTTTGGGTGATTTAAATTTTATCACCAAGATACACCTATGAATAATTAACATTTAATTCACAATTTCTGAGGATGTACTGGATTTATTGGGTAAAACGTAAATCTTTGTTTTATTCTATAAAGTTCTGCTAGCATTTCTTTAAAAAGAAAGAAAAGATAGTTTTTCAAAATAAAAAATAATTGATGTTTTCATTTGTTTGGAGTGCAAACCAGGTTTTTTTTTACATTTCTGAAGTAAAAATATTGCTATTGTGTGGTCTAAAATAAATTAAAATATATTGTTTTATGCAGGTATCTTATCTTTTTTTCAAAGCTATACATAAATTTGAGCTGTTCAGTCAACTGTACACAAACCAAACCAGGCTGTTGTTTTACAGTCAGAACAGAAAAACAGGAAATGCATCAAGAATTACCATCAACAAACTACTGAAGACAGCAAAAAATCTGCTAAAACTGAAAAAACATGTTTACCTCAATCCAGGGGTTTTTGTCATGCGTTGCAGAGGTCCATGCATTAACAAGTCCCTTGTTATTAAGTCGAGCCAACTCAGGCCCCCAGCGCTGCAGTCCCAGAATACCATAGTACACTGAAGACGCAGAGATCTGAGACTCAGCAATGCCTCCTCCTTCCATTCCCAGCAGAGAGATGCATCCTGGGAAAGAGAGCCAGACATAAGCAGATGCTCAGGAGACAAACAGACTCACAGATGGAGAGACAGTGTGATGAGCATATGTCACAGAAGAGACATAGACATGACTGTAGACATAGATTTATATAAATATATATTGTTGTTTCAGGTAGAGCTGAAGATCTTTGCTCGAATCCGAAGGAACTTGATAGGACCCAACGGTTTTGGGCTTAAATTCTATCATTTTAGACGGGGTCGGGCCAGACTCGGGCTAGGCTCCAGCTTGCGCAGTAAATGAACAGTAATGCATTCCGATTAGCGCGATAAAGTAATCAAATCATTTATTACAATATTAAAATTTATCCCTGCAAAGGTGAAACAAATGATGACAGAGAAGTCAAAAAGAGCGAATTTTGCGGAGTGGGAAAATGGACAGCAAGCTGACAGGGAAAATGATGAGGTCACTCGCTACATTGAAACCGCCATGAAATGGATGTTCTTGGCTGGTGAAAGATGAACAAACAATCCAAAATTTTTATATAAGCGTGACTATTATTAAACATTTATTTAAATATGGTTAATAGCTGCTGGTTTGCACTATTCATCACTATTTGTATATCATTTTGTTTGCAATTTGAACTATACCATAGACAACCAAAACGTCATGGTTTGTGCACACTTGTAGTGTTGCCATGTCTGCTTATTTTAAGGGTCTATAGGCTCACTGTTTAGGCTTGACTTATAAATCAATCAAGTTAGTAAGAGCTATATACAGTACAGTTGAAGTCAGAATTATTAGCCCCCCTGAATTATTAGCCCCCTTGTTTATTTTTCTCCCCAATTTTTGTTTAACGGAGAGCAGATTTTTAAAACACATTTCTGAACATAATAGTTTTAATAACTCATTTCTAATAACTGATTTATTTTATCTTTGCCATGATGACAGTAAATAATATTTTACTAGATATTTTTCAAGACACTTCTATACAGATTAAAGTGACATTTATAGGCTTAACTAGGTTAATTAGGGTAACTAGGCAGGTTAGGGTAATTAGGCAAGTTATTGTATAATAATGGTTTGTTCTGTAGACAATCGCAAAAAAAAGCTTAAAGGGGCTATTTATTTTGACCTTAAAATGGTTCTTAAAAAAAATTTTAACTGTTTTTTTTCTAGCCGAAATAAAACAAATAAGACTTTTTCAGAAAGAAAAAATATTATCAGACACACTGTGAAAATTTCCTTGCTCTGTTAAACATAATTTGGGAAATATTTAAAAAAGAAAAATAAATTCAAAGGTGGGCTAATAATTCTGACTTCAACTGTATGTTTGAAAGCTATATTTTGGAATTACTTCCTACACCTTTTTTATTACATTGTAAAAAATCAATTAGTTACTTAAAAGTTACCTAAAAAAGTGAATAAATATAAAATATAAAATAAATACCTAAAAGTGAGTAAACCAGTTGGAACTTGGAACTGTAAAGTTGACTTAATTTAATTGTTAAAATTATGCACATAGTTTGTTTACTAAATAATTTTAATGCAATGAGTTTACTTACTGTTTTTATTTAAAAGTAAAGTCAACTAATCCCTTTAAAACCAACAGGTTTACTCGATTTCTAAAGTCAACTAAGTAAAGTCACTTTTTACAGTGGATTTATTATTAGCTGCTGTTTTTTCCACAAATATCTGGCAACATGAATAAGTCAAGGTTTGTAGCTCTCTTTCTGTGATTTCTTGCTCGGAGTGCAGGAACATAAGTGATACACATTCCATTCAAAATACAAAACAATAACTCAGTCACACTATTTAAAATGTTTTGCAACAATATGGCAACTTTGTTTCATTTTGCAGTGGTTCTTTCAGTGTACCAAATGCTGCAGAAACTGCCTGTTAATGAAAATGTCAGTCTTTATATGAGGATGTGGTTTGTAAAAGAAAGAGTGTTTATGTGTTCATGTCTTTGTAAAAAAAAAAAAAAAAGAGAGAAGAAAAATACAAAAAAAAAAAAAAAAATTAAAAGTTATTACTATTCCATCAATTCCCAATTTAGGAGAACATATGGGTGGCCATGTATTGGTACTGGTAACATAAATCCATTGATCAACATTATTTAAAATAACGTTTCATTTAATTTTTTGTATTTTTTTTTTAAATATACCGGTGACTAAATATCTGTCTACAGGCCTGGCAGACATTGAAGCGTTGAAAAGTCAAAACAGGCTCACAGATGGATAAACAGTGTGATGAGTGCATTCACAGGGGAGACACACAGACATCGTGTGCTGAATGAAGTCATCGACTGAAACGCCCAATATGTTATAACTGTGAATGTGCATGTGTTGATGTACTTACGCAGATTGCAGTGTTTTCCAACATAGGGCGAGGGACATTTACAGTTGAAGTCACCATCAAGATCTTGACAGGTGCCTCCATTTAGACAGGGCTGACCCGCACAGTCGTTCACATCTGAAACAAACAGAAGAGTCTTGTAAAGATCAAGTTTTAAAGAGCAAAACAGTTTGGTTTGTGAGCTCCAGGTGGCGCTCATTGGTAGCATGCAGCTTCTACAGTGGTCTGAGGTAAAGAACATACTATATTTGCGAGTTAAAAATGTAAAGGTGTATTAAAAACAGCTTTATAATTTTATGTAAATTAGAAAGTGTCTTAATTAATTATTTTTTTTCCTGAGCAACTATATGCAGTATACAGTTGAGGTCAGAATGATTAGCCCCCCCTGCTTTATTAATCCCCCTGTTTATTTTTTCCCCAATTTCTGTTTAACGGAGACATTTCTAAACATAATTGTTTTAATAACTCATCTCTAATAACTGATTTATTTTATCTTTGCCATGATGACAGTAAATAATATTTTACTAGATATTTTTCAAGATACTTCTATATATTTAAAGGCTTTACTAGGTTAATTAGGTTAACTAGGCAGGTTAGGGTAATAAGGCAAGTTATTGTATAACGATGGTTTGTTCTGTAGACCATCGGAAAAAAATAGCTTAAAGGGGCTAATAATTTTGACCTTAAAATGGTTCTTAAAAAAAAATAAAAACTGCTTTTATTCTAGCCGAAATTAAACAAATAAGACTTTCTCCTGAAGAAAAATATTAACAGACATACTGTGAAAAATTCCTTGCTCTGTTAAACATCATTTGGGAAATGTTTAAAAAAGAAAAAAGTTTTCAGTTCAAAGGGGGGCTAATAATTTTTAGGGTACATAAATTATTGTTACACAGCTAATATATGAGGGAATATAAATATATATATATATATATATATATATATATATATATATATATATTTATATATATATATATATATATATATATATATATACACATATATATACATACAGTTAGAATTATTAACCTCCCTTTGAATTCTTTTTCTTTTTTTAAGATTTCCCAAATGATGTTTAACAAAGCAAGAAAATTTTCACAGTATGTCCGATAATATTTTTTCTTCTGGAGAAAGTTTTATTTGTTTTATTTTGTATGAACTGAATTGAATAAAAGCAGCTTTTATTTTTTTTAAACACCATTTTAAGGAAAAAATATTAGCCCCTTTAAGTTTTATTTTTTTCAATAGTCTACAGAACAAACCATCATTATACGATAACTTGCCTAATTACCCAAACCTGCCTAGTTAACCTAATTAACCTAGTTAAGCTTTTAAATATTACTTTAAGATTTATAGAAGTGTCTTGAATAATATCTAGTCAAATATTATTTACTGTCATCATGGCAAAGATAAAATAAATCAGTTATTAGAAATGAGTTATTAAAACTATTATGCTCAGAAATGTGTTGAAAAAAATCTTCTCTCTGTTAAACAGAAATTGGGGAAAAAAATTATTCAGAGGGGCTATTAATTCTTACTTCAACTATATATATATACACACACACACACACACACACACACACACACATATATACACACACACACATATATATATATATATATATTTTTTTTTTTTTTATTAGCAGTGTAACAATAATTTATGTACCCCAAAATCTTGTCAGGCTTATTTAGACTCAGTATCAATGCTTATAACATATTAAAAGACTCTAAGGATAGCAGTGCAGAACTAATATTTTAAACAGTTTCACTATTTTTCAAACCACTAGTTCTTACACATTTGTCAGCAATATGTTTTTTTTTGTATGATGAAAATTTAGTATGAAATAGTTTTTTTTTATCTGTACTTTTTTGTGTATTTCATGTTCTACTGTGTTTTGATGCTATTGTTAGCACTTTGAGTCTAAGAAAAGCGCAATATAAATAAATATTTATTAATATTATTATTACAGGTCAGAGTAAATATGTTGTTTACTTTTTATGTCATTTTATCTTTTACAATGAATGAGGATGAAAGATTATTTGACCCTTATATTGACATTTTATTTTCACAAGTTAAATTAAAGTTTGATTAATTAGTAGTTAATTAGTATGCTATTAAATTTTATTCCACGGCTGTCTGGAATACTTAATTCTGATTGGTCAGTCACAACATTCCAAATTATGTTATTCCCAGTTAACAACCTCTAAATAACCCTGGGTCATAGGGATGTAAATTTCAAATTACATCCACATTTATATGCATCTGCTTGTCTGTCAATAAGCCTGTCGGGCGTTATTCTGGAATAACAACTTCCTGGATATAATTTATCCCTTACATATAACATCACCTTTGTCAATTTAGTATGATTGGGTGTCAAATTGAATGTCTTGTATTATTAACTAAAGACAAAAGATAATTATACATATAACATTTAAAATGTTTAAACAAATCATAATACCAGTGGTTATGTTTAATTTCAATAATGTCTTGAAGTAGTTCTGATAAATTGTTGAGTAAAATTGGTTTTGTACATAAAATGTATTGTCGCAAGTATTATTATATTTTGTATTGTTATGATTATTTATTAAGTAGCTATTTGTTTGTTGTTATTGTCAATATTATTGTATATCATTTTTTTTTAAATCACAGAAAATCTCAAAAAAGAACCAAGAAAAATAGAAGAAAAAGCGGACAGAGCAGAAAAAAAAACTTCCAAAGTAATTTAGAAAAAAATTATATATATATATTTTGCTAAATTATATATATTTGCAACATGGATAAACCACACAGTCCTGTTTGAAAGAACTTTATGGCTTTTTAAAATTTTGACTTTCATTGTAACATTTGTTTTATGAGTTGCATGTTCATCGCATGCATGATTGCATATGGCAGTTTCACCACGTTTACAGTGTAATCCAGCAGAAACATCTCTGACCAGTAATACTGTTGTACAGATGTAAAAAATTGAGGGCAGGAAGACATCAAGTTAAGATCGCCAGCAACCTAGAATTGCAATCCCTTTTGCACATGTATATGACACAGCATAATCCCAGCACGACTGGATCTTTACAGTCGCTCTTTAAGAGGATATTGGAGACCAGGACACCATCTGACTGCAGTTGGTTAATCCACTTACGAGGGGCCATGTCACATCACGAACATGCTTCAAATATAAACTGTGTCAAATGCATTAAAACATCAATAAGATGACTCACATAACACTCTTCACATGCCTGAGAGTGAAATATATGCTGTGGGGAAAACAAGCAAGGATTTCAGTCAGAAGAATGTAACATTCCAGTAAAACAGAAGGAAATCAAGGGGATTATCTGTGGAGTGCAGACGGTCAACGCAGAGCTCAGACACACTGAAACACTTCCAAACCTCCAGAGGTCAGCGAGCAACACTTCCCTCCAAGTGTTAAGAGCTGGATGACCTAAAATGGCCTAACTTGACTGAATTTGCATTAGTGGCGTTCTGAAGTTTCAAACTTCATTCATTCCATGTTGCGACACTTGCATGATTCACGTATTCTCTAAATAAAAAATGCCTTCTAAAATGGTTTTACCATAGGATACCATGTATTTCATGTCAACTGCACTCAAAACAAATGCTGTATTGTCGAAACCCAACATTGGGTTAAATATGGACAAACACAACAGGAACGCTCTATGCTTAAAAAAAAATTGTCTCATTTACAGCTCCTCTATAGTTAAACATTTGAGTTTTACAATTTTTGAATGCATTCAGCTGATCTCCAGATCGGTTGGGAGCATTTTTAGCTTAGCTAATCAAGCTCTTACTAGGCTTTCTAGAAACCAACTTGCCTTAACACACCTGCAAGGATGAGCTAAGGACACTGACCCTCCAGGATGGAGTATGGACACCCTTGGTTTAGACTTCAGCATTTGCATCACTTTGGCTCAGCCCATGCTCAGGAAAACAAAGGTTTAATGTCCCTCATAGCTGGGCTGTTACAGTTTTGAATGAAATTATACAATTAAAAAACCAAAGAATATAACTTTTCAGTTATATGTAGATTATTGTTCATATGAAACTAGATTATATACATTTCTATTTCCACAGTTCTTAGCCATATCTGCCAAGAAAATAGCAACTTTTCATTTTCCATTTGTCTTAGCACACAATGTAACTACAGAATAGTAAAGCTTTAAACAGGACAATTATCAAATTTTTGTCAATCAATTATGAGCAAGATGCTAATGGTCAAATCAATTCAATGATTTCTGCTAAGCTAAAAGTTTTCCCGCCAGACCCAGAGATTGAATGAATGCATTAAAAAATGGTAAAACTCAAATGTTGAACTCTATCTGGACTTGTAAAATGAGTTTCCAAAGTAGAGTGTTTCTTAAAAATGATTTATTATTTTAATTATTTATTATTAATATTATATAAATTTAACTGAAAAATGTGCCTAACAGTTGGGTTTTTCCATATTTGATCCAACGTCGAGTTACAACAACCCAGCAAACTGCTAATGCTGACATTATCAACTCTGTAACACATTCAGCATAACACTAACAAGCTATTTAACCTACCAATGTTTATAAGTATATTTCCCAATACCAACAACCTAAATGCTAACTTTATCATTAAAGAATCTGTGTTTAACTGCAAAGTCAGCATGAAAATAATTTACAATGATTCTTTTACTAGCTCACACTGTTAGTCTTAACTAATCTATCAAAACACGTTAATACACTGAAAAAAAAACTGTCTGTTTTCATAATCTTCAATCAAAATCTGAACGCCTGCTTCCACTCTGCAATGGTAGTCCTTATTTGTTGTGAAAGATGAGAGAAGCACAAAAATAAAACCCCGCCCCCTACTCAATATTTTGTTTCAGTTGAAAACACGTCATCATACTGAAATATAACTCTGCAGCAACTTCTGGACTTTAAACAGTTGAGTGGCTTCAAATATTTTCACTGTTTATAACTATGTGAAGCTACAGTTGGTGTAAATAGTACATAAACATTAAGCATGCTATAGCATTCGGATTACTGGGGTTTTAGTATGCGAGGCAACACATAGTTATAAAAGTAACTACACTTAAATGGTATTTTATTTAATAAATATTATATCATCAAGTATTTTTAAAAATATACTATTAAGATTGAAATACTGTACACTACACTACATGGCAAAAGTCTTGTTGCCTATCCAAGTTTTAGAAACAAAAAATAATAACTTGACTGGATCATTTGGTATCAGAAGTTGCTTATATGAAAGGCAAAGGCCTCTAGATTACCCTTATTTTATCAAAATAAAATATGATCATGCCTTGAATTTTAATTATCTAATTAAGACAGTAAGATCTGACTTTGCTTAAACAAAAGTATTGTCACTTAACATAAATAATGTACAGTATAGAATACAAAGTCATGGTGCAGTGGATAAAGAATTAATATTGTGTATGACTCAAATAACTTATTAATAAAGTCATCTGGAATGGCAAGGAAAGCATTCTTGCAGGACTCCCAGAGTTCATTAAGAGTATTTGGATTCATCTTCAATGCCTCCTCCATCTTACCCCAGACATGCCCAATAATGTTCATGTCTGGTGACTGGGCTGGCCAATCCTTGAGCACCTTGACCTTCTTTGTTTTCAGGAACTTTGATGTGGAGGCTAAAGTATGAGGAGCGCTATCCTGCTGAAGAATTTGCCCTCTCCTCTACTGAATGTAACCCCAAACCATAATTTTTCCTACACCAAACTTGACTGATTTCTATAAGAGTCTTGGGTCCATGCGGGTTCAATATGTCTTTACATTATGTCTTTATGTCTTTATAATATGTCTGCATATTCAGTAAAATAAAATTTGCACTTCAGACTCTGCAACTCTGACTAAAGCTACAGAATCTAGGTTATTGTGAAACAGCAAATTATTGCAAATGAGACAGAGATGCAATTCAACAAAGTAGTGTATTGTATTACTCTGAGAACATCAATATCTTGCTACATAATATGAAACCCAATCTTAAGACAGTCGCAGCATCATCCACATCGATAAAATGCAAGGTCAGCAGGTCTCCACATGCATGTGACAGTGAAATTGGGGCATCCGATAGAAAAGACAAGCTGAGAGGGCACAAAGGAAAGCTTTTACCTCTCTGATCCTGTAATGTTGTCTTGTGATTGCTTGACCGACTGCACTACATCAGTCACTATAGCATTTTCGACTGTATACTGCATTAGTCACTATTTCTTGTTTTTAGAACAATGTCTGCAGGAATACCACATATTTCTATTGTTTAATTTATAATATTTAATTTAAAATATACAACTTATTATTTCATTTTATTATACAGGGCTAGATGCTTGGGCTAGATGCTACAGGGCTAATACTTAATTCTTTTTGGCTGATGAACACTTTGAAGTACAAATCTTATTCACTGGGGAAAAATCGAATTCCCTAAAACTGTTTGCCAAGCTCATGGTTAAATTTCATATTTATAAACTTGAAATTTCATATTATAAATTTTAAGTCTCTTAAATTTAGTTTCTAAATGTTCAAATCAGGGTGGAGCAGTAGTGCAGTGGGTAGCGCTGTCGCCTCACAGCAAGAAGGTCGCTGGTTCGAGCCTCGGTTGGGTCAGTTGGCATTTCTGTGTGGAGTTTGCATGTTCTAACTGTGTTGGTGTGGGTTTCTTCCAGGTGCTCTGGTTTGCCCCACAAGTCCAAAGACAGATGAATTGAGTAAGCTAAATTGTCTGTAGTGTATGTGTGTGAATGAGAGTGTATGGGTGTTTCCCAGTGATGGGTTGCAGCTGGAAGGGCATCTGCTGCATAAAACATATGCTGGATAAGTTGGTGAATGAATGAATGTTCAAATCATGCCAAAAAAAGTATGGTGATGCGAATGCCCAAGATAATGTGCATGTGCATTAGAAGTTAACGAGGACATGACACCAATCTCCTTTGTGGCGTCATCCTGTCACATGTTACACATTATCATCCGAACAGTGGTTTTCCCAACTTATTCCTGATGGCAAATCTCCTTCCAAAATGACTTTTGTGGGCATTCAAGTGGTTGCCATTATGTGATTTGCTTTTTATCATGTGATTTGCTAATGTTGGAGGTCAGACAGGACAGACTGTACTTTGTGTTAGTTTCTTGCAGATTATAAAACCAGAGATCATTTATTTGTAGATTTATTTGTCATGTCTGAGGCATGTATTCGATGAGATTTCAGCGCATTTGCTGACGGCAAAAAGTTCATAACAATGAAGCTGCAAAAGCTGCAAAAACACTAGTTTTGTCGTTGTAAATTATATTTTAGATATTTTCAATATAATAACTGAGTGCAAGCTTTAGATTTCAAGATTTAATTAAAAAGTAAGGTTTTTAAAACTGCAACATAACAGTATTAGGCTATTTCAATATATTATTTTCCATTTTGCAACTTTTATTGGGATAGGATAGTGAAGGACAGACAGAAAAGCATTGAGTGCAAAGAGAGGGGAAGGATCAACATAGGACCTCGAGCCAGCAATCGAACTCGGGTCGCCGTGAGCACCAAGGTGCTATATGTCGGCACACTTAACCACTAGGCTATTGGCGCCGACATTATTTTATATTTTTTACTAGTACATTTAGAAATATTAAGATTTCTTTTCATTTAACCATTTTGTTTTAATTTACCAACATTACTAAGACAAATAGTTTCAACTGTCAAAACCAAAAATATTTAAACAAAATATCTGATCTCTTTATAATAAAATAAACATAAGTGTTGAAGAATCTCTTAAACTTGATAAATGAAATGTTACAAAGTGTGTGCAATGGTAAAGGTAGATCAACATCTTTAAGGTGTGAATAATAATGATACAGTAAACCTCAAACTCTGTAAACAAATTAAATTATGATAATCAAATCTGAGCTTTCAAGTAAATGTACCAACCATCATTATTCATGCATTCGGAAAAGTGAAAAGAAAAGAAAATGTGCACGTCGTGCGAGTTGCACGCCTCCATTGGAAAAGACAAACTTACACCCTAAACTTATTGACATTACTTCCAAGGTGCGCGCTAAGCAGGCACATTTTAATAAAACTATAGCGCTTCATACCGAAACTTCATACCGAACTTATTTTTTATCGTTATTGACAATGGTGTTCAGTCAATTAATAATGATACCGATTTTATCGCCCAGCCCTAAAACATTGTTTATTCTAATTTTAGCTTTTTTTATTGTATTGATCTATGATTGTAGATGGTTTACTATATTTTATTCAGATGCACTTCTCTATAGAATCATCCCAACTAATCTAAAGTTACTAATTATTTCCGAATAGAGATAATCAAGTCATCTGGTGAAATTGTATTCATATCGAAATGTATATCGCAGAATCACAAAACGTCACAATGTTCGATTTTTCCAATATCGTGCAGCCCTAATAAAGTGCTTTATGTTCATTATTATTTATGTTTTCTATTGATGGATATCTATTTATTGTTATCTAAAAGTGTTATATAAAAATATTTAATTATAACTTATTAAACTATTTAAACTACAAAAACAGTTTTCATTGATTAAAATAAAGCTATAAATAAACATTTAATTTTAAAGCAAAATGTTTAATTTTAAAACATATTGCCTTAGAACTAAATTGATTATTACAAATAATAATAATATTTGAACCGGCTAAACACATTTGTTATTGTAAGTGTATAAGGATAAGTAAATATTTTGTTGATGATGAAATGTATTTTTTGTTTTATTTTTTAACATATGAATTTCTGTTTTAAATAAATAAATAAAAATGTATTCATAAAACATAATTGCTAAATTTAAAATAAAGTCAAAGCTAAAAATATAAATATATATAAGTAAATTCTGGATATAAAAACATATTAACAGTAAACAAATCATACAAAAAAATAGCACTGCTGTGAATGCTTAACCTCTAACAACATTAAAATCCCTTGACAGCAATGCTGAAAAAGATTGCTGAGGGAAAAAAGCAAAATAAAGACGCTGGTTGAGGCAAAATACAGCAATTAGAGGTGCGAAATTGGAGTGAGAAAACAAGCTCTTATTCAGTGGAAAATGGGGAAATTACACCATAGTAGCAGAAGGGCAGCACCAATTTAGCCGGCTAGCTTCAGACGCCTGAATCGAGCGCTTCGTTAACTCTTTGACACAAAAAAGAGGTGTTTAAATCCTACAGCAGGTTTCTATTTCAATCGCCTCAGCTAATGTGACCGCTGCGTAAAAGCTTTTGACACACATTTCACGGCCTCTTGCTGGGCTTTCAGACCAATTTCATGCTGTCAGTGAAACATTTCTGGCAGCTGAGAGCCGAGGATGTGTGCGGACTTCATTTACTTCGCCTCCTCCACTTGCCTTTTTACCCCAGCAACAAGGCTAGTGCGCGACGGCGTGGGTGTGCTACGCTAGTCATATTTTCATTTGTACTGCCACTATGTTTGGCAGTAAACTACACTGTGTGTTAGTACGTACTCCGCATTCTTTGCCATCACCCAAGCCTGATTTAGACATCTCTCTGAGGTGATTAAAGAGCTTCTAAACAGTCAATTTAATGTCATCGCTTCGCTAATCTAGCCACATTCCAGCCGAGCTCTGCAGATGAGCCCGCATGCTGAACCAAACCCAGTCAAAACATCATAACCCTGCTATCAAGAGCCGGGAAAGCTGGCACCGAAGTCAAAATGTCCACCATAATCAGAGAGAATGTGAAGGAGGTTTAGTGGTGAACTGAACAATTTATGCTGTCTGTAATGTATAGCGTGGAAATGCAACGTTTAATTATGGGAGGATTTCTGGCTTATGTTTTGTCTCCTCAAAGATTAATTTCTTAGCATGCAAGATGAAAAGTTTCTTTGTCAAATCTGTGAAATCCTGACTCTTCAAGATACTGAATAAAAGTACAGCGAAATGGGAACGGAAGCAAAGCAACTGACCAATACTGAACTAATTTACTTTTCTGATCAATTTCTGGGAAGCTTCTCAAATCTAATTCAAGATATATTAAAGAAATGCTCAAATAAAATAAATACATTATGCATACTAATATGATTTAGAGGTGAAATGACACTGAAATGTGCTATTTAAAAAAGGCGGTTCAATTGTTTTATTACATTATTAATAGAAAATCTACTGTATATATTAAACATTATATAATGTTAGTATTTCTTTTCTGCAATGAGGCACCCAAGGAAGGAAGAATAACAATTTTACACCGAATTAGAAAATCAAATACAATTTATTGCATAATTAAGATACTAGTAATGGGTTGGACCCCTTTTTGCCTTCAGAACTGCCTTAATCCTTTGTGGCATAGATTCAACAAAGTACTGGTCCCTATTATTGCTGTACATTCATGATGCGAATCTCCAGTTCCACCACATCCCAAAGGTGCTCTATTGGATTGAGCTCTGGTGACTGTGGAGGCCATTTGAGTACAGTGAACTCATTGTCATTTTCAAGAAACCAGTCTGAGATGATTTGCGCTTTATGACATGGTGCATTATCCTGCAGGAAGTAGACATCAGAAGATGGGTACACTGTGGTCATAAAGGGATGGACATGGTCAGGAACAATATTCAGGTAGGCTGTGGTGTTGACACGATGCTCACTTAGTACTAATGAGCTCAAAGTGTGCCAATTTCCCCCACACCATTACACCACCACCACCAGTCTGAACTGTTGATACAAGGGAAAATGGATCCATGCTTTCATGTTTGTTATGAACTGCACACTGTTTTGGTGTGTGTGTGTTCTTTCTGTCTCTGTTTCTCTTCTCTCTCTCCGTGCCCTGTCATTTTTACAGGTACCGCCTACTTCGGAGCACCATTGGCTTACAGGACTGCCAATCCTAATCAGCGTCGTGACGACTTCTCTCTCTGCCAATCGCAAGCGTTGCAGAGCCCTTTAAATCTGAAGCTGCAACGGGAAGAGATCAGCTGCTGCTGCTGTTGTTGTTGTTTGGCGTGTTGTCTGTACGGTGGTGTCCGTGTGCGTATGTAGCTGATATAATGTTGACTTTGAGTGAGATTTACTAATGTTGACTTTGGGTGAGATTTACTAATGTTGACTTTGAGTAATATCTGTTTGAGTTGTCCGTTGTTAGAGTTTATTCGTGTGTTTCCACAACTTTAGCCCGCTAATGCTCCATTCAAAACCTGTTGTGACTTGCAGACAAGGGAGATCTGGAACAACATAAGTAACGTGACATACATACTTTGCACGCAGGATTATTGATGTATAGACACACTAGTTAGCAAAGTGCGCCAATTTGTATTTTTATTTTTTAGTTAGTGTAAGTTCAGGGCGCTTTTGCGCTGAAGACTTTTCTTTTCATATTATTTTCTTATTTAGAGGATTGGGGAGGAGATTAAGGGAATATTTTTGTTATATTTATTTCTTTGATTTAATAGCCTTCTCCCGATTGTCTTGGTTTTTTTCAACTTTATCTTATTGTTTGTAAATACTGTGGGAGAAATAAATCTTTTGTGGTGCTAATTCGTTGTTTTGTCCTTTCTCTTGCCCTCTTCATCACCAGTTTTATACTTTGGTCATCTCTTGTTACTCCTTTAAATTCCCTATTTCAATCAAGGATCGTAACAATGTTGTTGACTCCAAATTCTGACCCTACCATCCGAATCACAGCAAAAATCGATTTGAGTTACTGTTGCCTTTCTATCAGCTCGAACCAGTCTGGCCATTCTTCTCTGACCTCTGACATCAACAAGGCAATTGCGCCCACAGAACTGCCACTCACTGGATATTTTCTCTTTTTCGGACCATTCTCTGTAAACCCTAGAGATGGTTTTGCGTGAAAATCCCAGTAGATCAGCAGTTTCTGAAATACTCCGACCAGCCTGTCTGGCACCAACAAACATGCCACGTTCAAAGTCACTTAAATAACCTTTTTCCCCATTATGATGCTTGGTTTAAACTGCAGCAGATCATCTTGACCATGTCTACATGCCTAAATCCATTGAGTTGCTGCCATGTGATTGGCTGATTAGAAATTTGCATTAACGAGCAGTTGGACAGATGTACCTAGACACTTAACTTAAAAAAATATATTAAACCCAATGAATAATTTTTTAAGTGAGACTCTTATTTTAAAATGACTGTGCTTTAATTCTATTAATTTAAACAGTTGAGCAAAATAAAATATGTTTATTCATAATGACGAACCAAAATGTTTAATTAATGTTTGTAAATAATTAAATAATTAGAAAACAAAAAACTAAATAAAGTAATATACATTTTAAAAACAAAATGACAAAAAACTAAATTTACTTCATGCATGTCATCACCAATGCCCCTCCTTGAAAGCCCACCTCTTGAGCCACTTTCAATCAACAGCGTAACAGATAACCTACTTGCATTTCATAATTAAAATTAAATTTGGTTGCTGATGCAGGTCATGCTGATCAAATAAACAAATCAAAGCACATTTTAGTATCACTCTAATGTTATTTAACTAAACTGTGGGCCTGTGTGAGCAGCCGTGCAGACCTGACTTGGCTGTTTTGTTTTTTTTTCTTATGTTTTGTGCTGAGGGCTGTAGGTCTGTTCACCCCTCAGCCAAAGACAGACGACAGCAGAGACTGAAGCGCTTTTCTGCCGTCTTAACAGATGCATCTGTTAACATAGCGGAAGTTCGGCCATCTGCCCTCATTACATCCTGAGAGCTTCTGGGATTGACATAGACCAGTGCTTGGTGAAATAATTAGTCACACATTTCTAAAGAGAACAGCTGCATGTGATACGGTAGTCTTCCAATGCAGTTTTAGAAAAAGCGGGTTTATAATTTGTGATTTCGTCAAAGATTTTACCAGGCAAAGTTTATATAAAAAGCTACTCATTTAAAATTTTGCAAAACAGAAGATGTTTTTTACTTTACATGCTAAATTAAGCTAATTGAAAATATGTATCTATTTTCAAAATAGGCGACACGGTGGCTCAGTGGTTAGCACTGTCGCCTCACAGCAAGAAGGACGCTGGTTTGAGTCCTGGCTGGGTCAGTTGGCATTTCTGTGTGGAGTTATCCCTGTGTTGGCATGGGTTTCCTCCGGGTGCTCCGGTTTCCCCCACAGTCCAAAGACATGCAGTATAGGTGAATTGAATAAACGAAATTTGCCGTTGTGTATGTGTGTAAATGAGAGTGTATTGATGTTTCCCCAGTACTGGGTTGCAGCTGGAAGGGCATCCGCTGTGTAAAACATATGCTGGATAAGTTGGCGGTTCATTCGCTGTGGCGACCCCTGATGAATAAAGGGACTAAGCCGAAAGAAAATGAATGAATGAATGAATATTTCCAAAATGTTGGCTTACATGTGAAGCAAAATAATAGCAGAGGGACTTGGTTAAACAATGTTTCTATTCAGTAAATCTGACAGAATTCAGTAGTTTTAGGTACAATTTGCTCTATGGTTTAGTTCTCAGTTAATTAATTACCATGTGCAATGAGTTTATGGGCTTCTGTGTCAATATATGAAAATTAGAGGAAAAAAAAAACATTACAATTTGCTGATGCTCCACTTATTTCTATTGTGCCAATACTAGCCAAAATCTATGTAATAGATTATTTTACATACAAATGAGCAATACAAACAAGCAATTCATTGTAATAGAGGCAAAGTAACACAAGAAAGTAATACAAAGTAATACAAAGTTTCAACCACGGTTACTTTTATAAAGTAAAGCAACAATATCTGAGAGAGAAGTTAGAATGTTTTAGGTTGAATTAAAAGCTGTATATATTTTCCCAGTGACCGGTTGCAGCTGGAAGGGCATCCGCTGCGTAAAACATGTGCTGGATTAGTTGGTGGTTCATTCCGCTGTGGTGACCCCAGATTAAAAAAGGGACTAAGCCGAAAAGAAAATTTGATTTTCACAATTGATAATTCTCAATGCTTATCACAGACACCCGTTACTCACATTTGGCATGCATGAAACACATCTAACAGTAAAGATTTAAAGACTCACTGTTCTGGCAGTGGATTCCCTCGAAGCCCACTGGACACTTGCAGATGTATTCGCTGAAAACGTCTCCTCGCCGAGAGTTGGAAATGATATCGCACACTCCATCGTTTTTACAGGGGTTTGGGTTGCAGGGGCCTGGAAGAAAAAAGTCATATGAGAAATGATTATTCTCAGTGGATATAACTAGCCGTTCCTGAAATAACTGTGCTGTAGAGATGGGCTATTGATTATGGTTTATGGTTGTGGATGGCTATGGATTATGGTTTGGAAAACCTATAATCTGGATTTTAAAAGTGTACGATACAGTTTTGCATGTGTATGAGCTTGTTTACAAAAAGATTTACTGACACACTTTTAATCCAAATTTTTGAAAAAACAACCAGATGTGGTTTAATATCACATAAATCAGGGGAAAAAATTATACTCATTTCTAGTATTAGCATTGCATTCTAAATATACTTATTTTTCTAAAACTTCTCAAATTGATGCAAGCTGTAATTATTTACTAACCCTTAATAAAATGTAGCTAAAAAAAGCTAAAATTAGATTTAGATAGTTTCTATGCAGCCTACACTATCCTACTTATTATTATTATTAATATTATTGAGTCAGTGGTATGTCAAATAAACATAAATATATATACACGCATTCACTAAGAGCCAAGATAATTAATAGTACCTGCCTGTGTTATTAGATTAATCTGTTGTTTTCGAGAAATAAAATAGCTTGCAATGTTGTGATTTTCCAATCAAAATCAAGTATTCCAGAGAGCTGTGTATTTTTTTTTTGTATTTTAACTTCTTTTTACTCAGAAACAGCTACTGTTTGAAGTGTTTACTTCTGTGATCCATATGTTTACATCAGTACAAATGACAGATAAAAACAGATATTACATTGTGTGTGTGTGTGTGTGTGTGTGTGTGTGTGTGTGTGTGTGTGTGTGTGTGTGTGTGTGTGTGTGTGTGTGTGTGTGTGTGTGTTCACAAAACCCTATTTGGTAAAAAAAAAAAAAAAAAACAGGAAAGAGAATAATTCTCTCTAAAAATGCAGGATTTTTATATATCCAAGTGGATACACATGTATCATCATCATTGATATAGTTGTTGCAATAAATACCATGAAATATTGTATGTTAAAACGAGAAATTGTAAGAAAATGTAGATTAAAATCCATAATTGCCCATCCTTACTGTAGTCTTTTTGTAGTTTTAAATATAAGATTGTTACCAATCTGAGTCTCGTTGCAGGTGTTTCCAGTGAAGCCGTCAGCACAAATGCAGATGAAGGAATCTTTGTCTGCTCCGGTCACACAGGTACCTCCATTCAAACACACATTTACTTTGCAGAAGTCGGCTGAGAAAAGACAAAGGAAGAGAATTTGAGATTACACCCATTGTTATTGTAATATTTCAAACTCAATTGGCCTTGTTCAATAAACATGAAAAGACTTGTATGCTTGCTTAACTTTCGTTTTCGATTAATGTATCATGAATTTAAGAATGGCAAAAAAATCATTAGCGAGCTTAATTTGGGTTTAATTCGGTTTAATTTCAGCAGAATTTTGTGAGGAGATGTTTCTGTTTCTTTTAAAAAGGAAAGTAAAAACATTGGGTTCACCGTTTGGTCATGTTTTTATTAGGGTTGGACATGATGGACGTTGGTCAAATTGCTGATGTGGCCTCAAGGTTACAAAAATCTTGAAGTTTCATTGTGCATTGAATATTGAAAATATAAAAAGGAATAGTGTAAAAATAATAAAAACCATATTAAAAAATCTCAGCATTAAAATAAATAAACCTAGAAGTATCTAGGTTTTAGAGATACACTACACCGTAATGCACCAACAATCCATTATTGTTTGCAATGTGGAGGCAGAGTCGGGGTTTAAAAAGTCAAATTCAAAAAATGCAGTGGGTACAACCACAAGTGTCTTATCTGGAACACATTATCTCTGAAGGACATGAGAGAATTTCTTCATACAGCGTGAAGCTGGTGAGAAGATTTGTTAAACCAGCTATAATTATGCAACTGATAAACTACTGCAGAGCATGAAAGCTAGATTATGCTTTGCATGACAAGACCCTGCGATGAGCCATTAATGGAAAAAGTCTTCCTTGGATTCACCAACATAGAAACTTTGGCCCGATATCAAAAAACGATTTAGATATTTGGAAGCCAATAACCGATATCAATGCTGATAAATATATGCATCGTCTTGTTACAAAAACAAAATACAAAACATCTAGGCATTCTCTTTTCCAAATGAATTGGTAGCTGACATCTAGGGATGCACCAATAAAGAAATTTGGGCTGATAACTGATAATATTGCAATAAATGGATGCCAATAACCGATATTTTGCCAAATAAATACAATTATAGTCTTTTTACAAAAAATCTAAAATACAGCACATGTATATCTTTCCTTTTCGAAATTAATTGGTAGCCGACATCTAGGGCTGATAACCGATAATGTTGCTATAATTGGATGTCAATAACCGATATATCGGCTGATAAATACCTGTATAGTCTTTTTTTTAAAATACAACACATTATATATTTTCCTTTCGAAATTGATTGGTAGCTGATATCTAAGGCTGACAACCGATAATGTTGCTATAATTGGATGCCGATAATCGATATATCGGCTGATAAACACATTTATAGTACTATTATACTGTAGTTAAAACAAAATACTAAACAACAAGAGCTTTCCTTTCCCAAAATCATTTACATCGGACATGTAGGGATTTTTAGGGACATTTTGGCCAATACCGATAAGTGATAACTCTTTGTATTTGTATGCTGATAACCAACGTTGATAAAATCGTGATATTAATTTTTCTGACTGTGACTGTGAAAACAAAATGTCAAATACTGGGAAAAGATTTGTTTTCCATTTATTTTAATTAGGTTTGGAACAAGTGGAGAATGAGGAAATCATAATAGAATTTAGATTTTTCTGTAAACTGTTCCTTTAAAACAAACTAAAATGATTACCCAATAATACTAAAACAACATAAGGGTAAGCAAGTAAAACACCATATGCCCCAAAAAATAGCATAGCATAACAAATCTTTAAAGAATAATTTTATTAAGGCCTTAAATTTGCGGTGTTACATGCTCCACATTGAGGGCTGTTTGCCCACAACTCAGTGTAAATGACACCTCTGTGAGATACTTCCTGCACATCGTTGTGCACTCGCCTGGAGCCTGTCCAAAATACCACAACCAAGACTCTCAGCAGAGTTTATTTGAGGTGAACAGCTCTCTAAATGATAATCAGCCCAAGTTTCAGCAGCAGATTTCAACCGTATGTAGTCATTTGGCGCCAAGACATCATTTGGCGAACAGGCTCCTCTAATTGTGACAAAAGGCAACGGCCGTCAAGCTCAGGGTCAGAACGATAAAACCTCGGCCTGCATAAACACAAGGTTTTCTTATCCAAACGACTGCCATGTTTATCTTTGGAAAGGAATGCATCCTTCTTTTCACGCTGTACCAGAAGGCTGAAAGCACAATTCCCTTCGCTCCTCTAAAAGAGAGCAATTTTTTGGATTCTGAAATAGTTTTTTCCCCTTTGGAATTTGCTAAATATCTTTGATATAATGTGGCAGGAATAAACTGTTTAGCAGCTCAGATCAACTCATCCGGCACGGATAAACACTGAAAGCTCCTCTGGGATCAGAAACTTTTTAAGGACAGCAGAAGGTTTCATAGTTTTTTTTTTTGCCGATGGTTAAGATAAAGTTGATGGGAAGTGAAAGTAGTTCATTGTGGATTAATGGGAGTTACAGTTCTGCTTTTGTTTCCATAAAAATGGAACTATGAAACTTTGGTGCTTTTTAAGGAAATGTTTTAGCGGCAAACCGTCTAACAGGAATAGCTACCAAAATTGTTTACTCGCATGACTCACATTCACATTAATTAAATTAAATGACTGATAATAAACTACCGTTAAAAACACGTTCAAACAAGTATTTTTTTTTAAATAAACTTAAAATCTATTTCTGAAGTGTACTTTAAATTTTACTTGAATTTTTTTATCATTTCTAGTATTAGATTTATTTGATTCTAATTATATATAACATATGAATAGTGGTGTGAAAAAGAGTTTGCCCCTTACAGATTTCTTTTTTTTACATGTTTGTTACACTTTAATGTTTCAGATCATCAAACAAATGTAAATATTAGTCAAAGATAACACAAGTAAACTCATGTCGTTTTTAAATGAAGTTTTTATTATTAGGGGGAAGTAAAATACATAACTACATACCCCTGTGTGAAAAAGTGTTTGCCCCCTAAACCTAATAACTGGTTAAGCCACCCTTAACAGCAACAACTACAATGAAGCATTTTCGATAACTTGCAATGAGTCTGTTACAGTGCTTTGAAGGGATTTTGGCCAATTCACCGTTGGAGCCACATTGGGGGGGTTTTTGAGCATGACCTGCCTTTTTAAGGTCATGCCATGGCATCTCAATTGGATGGAGATCAGGACTTTGACTAGGCCAGCAAATGTAATTTTTTTTCAGCCATTCAGAAGTGGACTTGCTAGTGTGCTTTGGATCATTGACCTGCTGAACTCAAGTTTGCTTTAGCTTGAGATCACTAACAGATGGCCAGGCAATCTTTTCAGGATATTTTGGTACATAGCACTCCTGGCAAGGTTCTCCACTGTTCCATGTTTAGCCCTTTTTAGATAATGATTCTTATTGTGGTTCGCTGCAATCCCAAAGCTTTAGAAATGACTTTATAACCTCTACCAGACTGGTAGATCTTGATTATTTTCTTTCTCATTTGTTTTTGAATTTATTTGGATCTCAGCATGATATCTGGCTTTTGAGGATCTTTTGGTCTACTTCACTTTGTCAAGCAGGTCCTACTTAAGTGATTGCAAACAGGTGTGGCAGTAATCAGGCCTGGGTGTTGCTAGATAAATTATTATTATTATTTGTAATAACACAAATAAAATAAATTGATATTTTAAGTCATGTTCTATGTTTATTAATGTTTTAGTTATATGACAACTTAAATTCTTATCTTCACTATTTAAATTTTTAATTGAAACTGAAACAACAACACATTTATGTGAGTGAACAATTCCTTCAAACTATCCCTGCGTTATGCTATATTTATGCAAACTGAACAGGATGGACAATAACTCATGTCAGCGAACACCATGATGTCTCAGCTAACATACCAGCTAAACTTAACCCATTTGAACTGTCAGAGAAACCGTGCCTAAATCTGTTCTGGAAGTCCATCAGACAGAACTGAAAACATCAGCTGAACACAGAGCTGAAACATCTGATCAGCGCCTCATCAGCTGAGCTGGCCTTTTGATCAGCAAAACCTCAGAGCGGATTATTCCCTACAGGCTTTCGGAGAGATGGCTTTAGGCACTATAGTACAGTATATCATCACATGGCTTTTCTCAGAGTCAAACGTGTAAAGAAAAGAAAACGGGGAAAAAGCAAAGCCATGGAGCTTAGCCAGACAACAGTGAAACTGAACTGCGACTCTGAGAAGTTCAGCTCAGAATATGAGTAATAATAACCAATGTGCTGTTGACCCAGTCAAAAAAATGGTGAAAAAGCATATTAAAAAACATATCACTGTGACTGCGCTGATGTTGGAGGTGTGTGTGCGCTTAAAATAACGCAACATCCAAAAAATGAACATTTTGGAGCAGACATGCATGATTCTGGATAAAAATGGTCTCATTTTTTTATTATTATTAACAGGTAATCATATGTTAGTTTTTGCAGTCTATTTAACATCTAAATATACTTTGATTTAAAGCATGTTGAATGAATAATACATTAGTTTACTTGTTTTATTACTGGATGAATCAGAATTTTTGAATGAATCTTTTAAATATGGAAGATAAAACAAACTGCAACATTTACATACAATTACTGAATTCTGAGCTTATATTTTGCAGCTCTGAGTTTTTTTTAGTTTTTGATTGTTTGTTTGTTGTAAAATTAAGTTCAAAGACCTTCACAATTCTAAACATTTATCCTGGAATTATGTGTTTTTTTTTTCATATTGCGACCTTGCAATTTCAAGCTATAAATTTGCAGTTCAAAAACAAAATCTCACAACGACTATGTGTACATGGACATCAGTAATCAAATTATTTGCTTTAATCCGAATAAGACAATAATATGATTAAGGTGTTTACATTTACACGCTTTTTGAATGTTCCTTTCATGATCCCGTTTTACATGTTATTGCACATATTTCGATTAATGTAATGTCACCATGATATTCACATTTCCTCTGGAGTTTCATGTATTTTTGGGTGTTTCATTTTTAAATTGTCGACTTTAACTGCAGTTTGGCACTTTCACTTTCATTCAGGAACATTTCTTGCATGCCCCCCGTGACAAATGAGATATTGGATGTGAGTTTAAACTGCTGGACGAGTGTTGTTTTAATGGAATTTGATACCGCACGCCATATGGGAAAAAACCCTCCACATTTCGCGATGCAGGTGTCTGCGGTCCTTCACTGACTTGGTAGGTGCAGAGAAAGTGTCATACAGCCGTGTGCGCAGACTATCCTGGCGCAAAATGCGCCGTAAGTCCTACACGCCAGTAATAGTTTGATTGCGGTGTTTACAGGTCTGTACTGCACTTCAATAATGCAAATAAAATTGGCATACACAACATGTCTTAATTTGATTTCTGTTCAGTTCGATTATAACCTTAATCAGAAATTAAATTAATCAAAAATCGCCGTTTAAACTCTTAATCAGAGTATTGTCTTAATAGCATTAAAATATGATTTTTGACGTCCATGTAGACGCAGTCACGGTCACATTCACAATGCATTGGATTATATATTTATTTTAACAAATTCATAGCTGCCACTTATAACATTGCAACTTGGTACGTTTAGAAATCAGATGTGGAGTATGCCGATTTTAGTTGCATTATTGAAGTATACAGACATGTAAACACCTTAATCAAACAATTATCATCATGTAGGACTTTTTTTTTCATCACGTTTTGCGACAGGATATTTCATATACAAACAGCTGTTTGACACTATTCTCTGCTCCTATCAAGTCTGTAAAGGACCACAGACATAACAGTGAAATGCGGAGTTTTTTTCTTCTTCCATACAGCATGCGGTATCAAAATCCGTTAGAACAACACTCTTCCACCAATCCTTCATACTCACATAAAATAACATCTCATATGTCATGGGAGGCATGAATGAAATGTTCCTGAATGAAAGTGAAAGTGCCAAACTGCAGTTAAATTCGAAAAAGTAAAAATGAAACACCCGAAATTACATGAAACTCCAGAGGAAATGTGGATACTGTGGTGACGCAATGATGTTAATCGAATTTTGTGCTATAAAATGTAAAACCGGATCATGAAAGGAACATTCAAAAAGCAACTCATGTAAACACTTTAATCATATTATTGTCTTAATTAGATTAACGCAAATAAATTGATTACTGATGCCCATGTAAACGTAGTCAATGATATAATTTCCATATAAAGCATCAAGTTACTTCACGAGGTGTTTAACAATTCTTTTTTGATCGCTTTCACAGCCACCAGTTTTGAAACTATGAATATTCATATGAAGCAAAGCTGTTACCTAAATGACAACTGCTCTCTCTATTTCAGCATCAGAGGAAATACAGAATATGCATGTGATCTTACTTTACTTAGTCAAAGGTTTAATAGAAAGAAGATTGATTGTCATTTAATTAGACTTTGTGGGTGTTTGAATTATTATGATCTTAGGTGATCAATCTTTCTGCAAGTTAGCTTGAAGGCATAGAAGTGACACCCGTCAGCATTACATTTTAGACCATTTTGAAGCAAACAGTCCAATTACAAATACGTTTGATGTGCGACTATTATGATTATGGTCTGCCAAAAAATCCCTACATATTTTAACTAGGAGAACCAAAATGAACAGTTCCAAACTGAAAATAACAGAAGGGTTCAAAACCATAAAACCACTCGCTCTCTCATTTCAAGTATCTGAGACGTCACTCGAGTGACTCATTTCAAAAAGAAACCCAACCTGATCAAAAATCTCAAGTGTGCAACAATTATATCAGAAGTATTAACGTTTAAAAGTTGGGAAGGGCTTTGCAAATGAGTCATCATTAGATTGAGGAGTCATTCAGCAACAATCTGCTGAGCGGATCACGCACACAGGCACACACACTTAGCCAACAAAAGAGCTCTTGACTGTCGTATTAGTAACAGGTGCAAAACAAAAACAAGAGACTGGAGAACAACCAAAACACCACACACGTGCATGTGACTGCATGCAAACGCAAGAACACACCTAAAAGCTGTATCCTATAGTTTGATCTAGGACATGGAAATGACAGGAAGTACTCATTCAACTAACAACATTTACAGCACCTCACATGATGCTGAAGATCTTTCTATTGGTATTGATTGATAGTGGTACTTTAGTAGCTTACAGTAAAGACTTAAACAGTCATATAGGGAATTGAATTATCCTACAAATTATGTTATAGGTTTGTATTTTTATAACATCATTGTAGTCTTTCATAGGGCTGCACAATATATCATTTCAATATCGATATCTCAATGTGATCATTGGCAGTAGTCACATCGCAGGATATGCAATGTTGAATATGGTTTATAATTGATCATTTTCATGTGTTTTTGAGGCCTGTGACTGTATAATTATTTTTAAGCATTCAGGCATAAGAAATTGTAATGTTTGTATTTTTAATAACAATTAATTTTGTTTAATTATTTTCATTTTTAATAATCAGTTATTTTACCCGAATACTGTTAGACTCAGGAAAACTATATAAAAAAGTTTATTTCAATTGTTTTTTTTTTTTGTAATTTGTATTTATCTATGCTTGTAGATGGTTTATTATTTTTATGCAGATGCACTTCTCTACAGAATCATTCTGATAAGTCTAAAATTTCAAATTTTTACCATATAGAGATATTCAAGTATCTGGTGAAATTGTATTCATATCGCAATTTATATCGCAGAATAACAAAAAAAAAAATCACAATGTTAGATTATTTCAATATTTTGCAGCCCTAGTCTATCAGAATATAATGAGTAGATTTAGTTGCACTGTACCCAACTCAGGCTCATTCTGATTACGTACCCCTATATACATTTCTGGAGAGAGCAAAATACATCCCAGGAGGTGCGTTTTTTTGCAGTTTTTGTTTTTCGCGAATCCACCAAAAGTCGCTGTGATCAGATCTCAAATTTCTCTTGCAAGTGCCATTCGCGCCTGCTGTTCTCACGTAAATTCACCAGAGGCCGCTGTCGACTGACTGACTTACTGACTGATTAACCGACCGATCGCCCACCCACCCCCTTCCCTAAACCCAACCAATAGTGTTTTAAAAAATACCAATTGACCCATGCACCCCCTTCCCTAAACCCAACCGCGGTGTTTGAAAAAGCAAGTCAGAAAAAGAAAAGCCCATCGTCTGATTTTTTACCACGCTTTCAGATTTTACCACATTCTCACCCTGTTATTTACTTGTTTATTTTCTTTTTTTAGCTTTTATTTTTGTCTTATCTGCTTTCTGGAGCCATTCTTCACAAGACTTGAACCCCGTTGTCAACTCCGCTCTGCGTCTCAAGTCCACCGACACACATGTCGATTAACCGGAAAAACTGGTAACAGCTGGAAAACCGTCCATACCGAGATAAGAGGTCAGCTGGCAAGCGAGAAAAGAAACTCTGGCTACATAATTCGCAACCTCCAGAAATGTATATAGGGCTACGTTTTCAGAATGAGCCTATGTTGACTGTAGTAGTTTCTGACCAGCACCAACAGCAGAAGAAGTCATGGTGTATGCCAATTTTGCAGTTTTGAGCATGATAAATTATATATATATATATATATATATATATATATATATATATATATATATATATATATATATATATATATATATATATATATATATATTAAACCAATTAAATAACAATAATAAAAATATTCAAGTAAATAATAATTAGGTGTTTTTATAATTAATACCATGCCCCAATAAGTCTTGACACTGATAAAATCTGCACAGAACATCCATATCTTGTTACAGAAACTATTTACTAGTTAAAAATAGATGAACTGTGTCTAAGTACTGATCTGGGTAACAACCATCATGTATATTTAGAAGTGCTTGTTACAGTGTTGGAACTTCACACTTTACACTAAAGGTGTCCTGGATCTGTACCTCTACATGATTACTGGTGTGAATATGCACTTTTGTTTGTGTTTGTTATTATTCAGTGCTTTCTCAGCTATGCAGCCATTCACACATCATTTAAGATGCAATCAAGAAGCCCTGGGGAACACGGTGTTCCAAACCTCATGTACCCATGTCACAAAATCCCACATAAAAAATAAAAATACTCCCAGAACAGTTTGATACACTGAAGGAAACAGTATGAACGTCTTAATGATCAAGTCAACAGTGCACACAAGAAACACACTGTACTCTGACCAGAAGTAAACTAAACTGAAAGTAAGTAAACGGTCAGGGAGTCTACATCTTCAGGTGAGATTTCTATAATCTACAGGCATTTCTACAAAACAACACAGCCATCTGTTCTTAAAAATAACCCACAAAGACTAAAAATACACTCTGACGTACAGAGAAAACAGCCTTTCTCTAAGGCAACGCAAATAGGCTTATATTAATCCTACTTGGAAATGCTATAATGCAACGATATAATATTTTGACATGCTCAAGCCACAGATACAAAATTTACATTAATCGTGTAAGCAGCGAAGCGTATTTGTGCAAAATCTAGCAACCAAAAACTTTCTCGAAAAGTGACGGATATGTGCTTTTAAAAATTCAACGTAGCAGATTGGAAAATGGAGCATGAAACTAAGATGGAGCGAAATCATGAGAAATGCTGTGTTGAGCTGCCTATGAATGAAACATTGATTAGGGCTTATTGAAATTTAATCACAGGAGAAGCAGCCCTCATTGGACTGCTATTAGAAGTGGCGTCGTCAGGACAAATGAGCCCATCGCTGGAGGGGAAGACCCTGCTGCCAGATGGCATGGGCCACACGACAGCTTTTCAGCGGCTCGCAAACACATTCTCGCAAAAGAGAGCGAGTGAAAAGCGGGAGGCTGTGTGGTCGCTATAATTAGCGTACTCTTCGTCAGCTGACCTGAAAGGCCTGTGTTGTGCTTTTTTCTATTGAAAGGAATCAGTATTTGCTGATTTTAAGCAGTTTTTGCTTATGAAGGTAGATCTGATAGAATGCTCGACAATGCAGCTGCCGACTACAGTGGTTTAATTTCTCAGTTTGATAATTGAGACAAATAGTTTAGTCAACTTTTTGAGATTAACATTGTTTTTATTTACTCACTCTCACGTAGGCATGGGACGATAACCGTTTTTAAGAATTAACCACATTTGGAAAAGTCAAGGTTTTAAATCTGCTACAATTTTCTGTTGTCTAAGGTATATGTAATGGTTTTTTAATATTCATTCATTTTCTTTTCGGCTCAGTCCCTTTATTAATCTGGGGTCGCCACAGCGGAATGAACCACCAACTTATCAAGCATATGTTTTACGCAGTGGATGCCCTTCCAGCTGCAACCCATCACTAAGAAACATCCATACACTCATTCACACACATACACCACGGACAACTTAGCTTACCCAATTCATCTATACCACAAGTCTATGATGGACTTGTGGGGGAAACCGGAGCACCCGGATGAAACTCACGCGAACACGGGGAGAACATGCAAACTCCACACAGAATGCCAATTGACCCAGCCAAGGCTCGAACCAGCGACCTTCTTGCTGTGAGGTGATCGTTCTACCCGCTGCACCACCGTGACGCCTGTTTTTTTCTTCATTGTGTTGTAAAGAAATCTATGTTTTTGAAACTAATGAAGATAGCAGAAGTCAATGATTTATTTTAATTATTTAGCCTGTTAGCATGTTTACTGTTCCAAAATATTTGTTGTTTCCTAAAATCAAATATATTGTGTTACAATTGGGGAATTTTTTTTTTGTTATTTTACCCAGACATTTAAAAATAACTTATTTCAGAGCAGTATCACAATACCGCAAAGCTGTGATATTTTTATCCAAGGTTATCATACCGTCAGAATCTTACAGAATCTACTCTCATGTTGTTCAACATCGGCCTGAATTTAGGCAGGCTGTTATTTTGCATTTCTTTGCGGATTTCAAAATAATATGTCTTATTAAAGCACTGATAAAAACAGGCATAGACTTTTTTTGCTTAAAAAATGCTAAAGAAAATTATTGCAATGAAATCAGAATGAAACTAAACTAAACTGAATTTGAAGTAGAAAAACTGAAATGGAATCATTTTGTAAAACACTATCAAAGGTTGTGTTTCATTTACAATATAAAAAGCATTGCCTTTTAGGTGTATTATTTTAATCAGGCAACACGGTGGAGCAGTGGGTAGCGATGTTGCCCTAGAGTAAGAAGGTCGCTGGTTCGAGCCCCAGCTGGGTCAGTTTGCATGTTCTCCCCCTGTTCACTTGGGTTTCCTCCGGGTGCTCCGGTTTTCCCCACAGTCCAAAGACATGTGTTGTAGGTGAATTGGGTAAGCTAAATTGTCCATAGTATATGTCCTGGTCCTCCAAGTTAGGGGTTGAGCGTATGCATGGGCCAGTATAAGATTCTGACGGTATGATAACCTTGGATAAAAATATCAAGGTTTCACGGTATTGTGATCACTGCTCTAAAAATTTATTCTTCTTAAATGTCTGGGTAAAAAACTAAAACTTTTTTCCCTTTTGAAGACAGTATATTTTATTTTGAGAAACATTTAAAATATTTTGGAACAGTAAACATTCATTCGTTTTCTTTTTGGCCTAGTCCCTTTATTAATCTGGGGTTGCCACAGCAGAATGAACCGGCAACTTATCCAGCACATTTTTTACGCAGCGGATGCCCTTCCAGCTGCAACCCATCTCTGGGAAACATCCATACACTCTCATTCACACTCATACACTACAGACAATTTAGCCTACCCAATTCACGCACCCGGAGGAAACCCACGCGAACGCAGGGAGAACATGCAAACTCCACACAGAAACGCCAACTGACCCAGCCGAGGCTTGAACCAGCGACCTTCTTGCTGTGAGGCGACAGCACTACCTACTGTGCCACTGTGTTGCCCAACAGTAAACATGTCAGGCTAAATGAATTATTGACTTCTGATGTCTTCAATTGTTTCAAAAACACAGATTTGTTATTTACAATTTAAAACGGCATCTTTAGATATCTTTTCCGCTGGAGAAAAAATTAAAACTAAAAATTAAAACATAAATAAAAAAATCGTACACATACCTTAGGAACGGTATTGCTGCAAATTTTGACTGTTTTAAAACCTTGACTATTCCAAACCGTGGTATACCCTAAAAACTGTTATCATCCCATGCCTAATTCCAATTTTATGATTTGTTATGGATCAGTTAGTACAAATAATGATTGGCATCTTTGACATAAAACTTGACATGATGGCATATTTGAATATGCAAAAGTAAATATGATTTCAGACATACATCCAGACAATTTTCAATTAATAAATCACAAAATGTGGTCATTCTTCAATGTTTAATATAGGATTATGAGAGTATTTTCTCTTTTAATATCAGATTATAAGAGAAAAGAATATACAAGTCATACAATTTTATAGAGTTTTATTATTCTAGCCACCACCATTCACTTTACATAAACAGAAAAGAGCAGCATGAACATTCTGCTGAACATCTCCTTTGGACTTGGATGAAAAAAAATCACAGGCTTTGTAAATACATCAAAACGAGTGAACGATGAACAAAATAACAGTATGAATGGTTTGTTTAAATCCATCTAAACATCCCTGAGCGCCAATTTCATCACTTAAGGTGTGAACAAGGAAGATGAAGGAGGTGGAAACTCCACGGAAAATGCTCTGACATGGAAAACTCTCTGGAGCACAACCACAAACCAATCAAAAAGCAGTCAACGCTACGGGAAACAGGATGAATTTTCCAAAGTTTGCTCAAACCTGACGTGCAGCACTGGTCATTAGTGGCAGGAAGTGTCCTGGCCTACGCAGCATATTAAAGTGGTCACATTCAAGGGAAGTGACTCAGTGATTTGGTCACTTGAGCCACACCTACAGATTGGAGCCAGATCATGACCTGAAGCTCAACAACAGATAGGGAAGTGTGCTCTTAAACGGAGAACAACATCAGGATGGACCAAAAATGAATAATAGTGCCAATTCCATAGAACAAATTAAAGCTATTCAACTATAGACATTATATAATAGGTTGTTTTTAATGTTTACTCTCCCTCTGGCCATCCAAATGACTCATTTTTCAGTAGTACGTTAAAAGATATCATTACTGAAGTTGTAGTCTTTGGTGATTCATAAAATGAAAATCAGCAGTTTTGAGAGTCATAATGAACACATACAGGCAAAACAAAATGAATACATGTGGATCGTGATAGCATTGCTGCGTTTTCAAGCAAAACAATCAGTCTGTGCAATAAACGAAACATTATTTACATTTAGGATGTGCACCAGATTGCTGTGAATGTGCTCAAGAGCATTTGCTGTGAATTAAAAGTAAAAGATTTTAAATTGCATGCAATCAATGTCATCAGGACCTACTGGTATTGGTCCCAATTTATATTTATAAGTGGCATTTACTGTACTTATTGTGGTCATATTGTATATTATGATACTTATTGTCCTATTGAGGTGGAAAATGGGTAAGGTTAGGGACGTGCTTTGATGGTATAAGTACAGTAAGTGGGTGAAGTGTTTTTATATATGTAATAACACCTGAAATACAGATGTAATAACATGCGGACAATTCTTTAAATATGTAATACAATGTAAAAACATGAACGTATAACAAGTGCATTGTAACAAATTATTAGTTTCATATGCAAGTACATAGTAGTTAATACCGCTTCATATAAAGTAGGGCCTATTTTAATGTTTCTTGATTTTTTCCCTCTCAAAGTGTCATTTACTTGCATTTTATGAGAACCAAGGCTAAATATTACAACTAAATATCTTCTCAAATGTATTCCTTAAGCAAGTAAGTTAGATTTGTTTTATTTTCTGAATTTTCCCTTTAACACAAGAGTTGGCAAGGCATGAAATTGGAGCTCAATGCTCTTCCACATCTGACCACGCAGCTATAAAAGTATCAAGCCTGTGGGTCACTCACTGGTAATGGATTAAAATCAGGACATGATGTTTTGTACACAAAAGTGTAACAAAAGGACAAAGAAATACAGCCCTAAGCAATAAACGCAAGTACAGACATGAATAATATACATTTTGAGAGACATCAACAAGATGTCTACAAGGACTTTATATAATGTGAAGACGCCAAGACTTGTTTACAAAACGATAGCGTAGGAATGTACACTAGAAACCATTCATTCATTGCCAAATGTATGAAACTAAAAACTCTGCATATATAAGGTAAATATATTAATAAAATACGCTGTTTGGCATTTTGACAATTCAAATAAATAACCTTAAATTAAACAAGAAGCGACTTAAACTCGCTTTGTTTATAATTGTAGTTTGCCATGCTGTGTCTACAGCGCTCAAAGCACAGACGAAAACAAAAACACTCACCGCTCGCTGTGGAGACAGAAACAGCCAGAAAACACGCAGCAAGAAGTGGGAAACTAGCAAACAAGCGTGATAAAGTTCTCATTGTGTCGAAATGTAGTTTTTCAATGAACTTATCGTCGGTCTCAAGAGTCGTTCGTGTGAATGCGTTTCGCCGTTATGACTACAGGCAAGATTAGAGGCGAGAGGGACAATATGTGCGCTCCCACGTGTATCTCTGCTCTCAGCCAATTACGTGCTGTTTTTAAATACAGCCCCGCCTCTGACCACGCCTCTCTCGGGTTGTTATTAGTGTGAATAACGGTGTGTGCAGCTAGATTGACTTGATAGTGTAAACAAAACAGCTCGGCTGGTTTACAGAACGGGAAAACATTTGGTGGGTTCAGGCATTTTCCCATGTTTAAAGGGGGAGTCTAGCGAAAAGTGGCAAATATTTGCTTAACCTTAAGCCGTTGTAGACCTGTGAAAACAATTATTGTTAAAATAATTAACTTATTACGAATAGTAACTAATGGTTATTGAAAGTAGGCTAGCCCAAATCATGAAAACTAACTATTAGGGTTATTTATACATACATACACATGCAAATAACCAAAAAAGAAAGAAAGAAAGAAACTTTAAAATAACATGATAATAGGCAGTGGTTAAAATTAACAAATTACAATTACTCAAATTACTGTAATTGTAATTGTAATTGTAAAATAGTTTTTCTTGGGAATTGTAATTTACTAAACATGTGTACTTTTACTATCCCTTGAGTACATTTTTAGTGTACTCTACATTTTTAGTACTCTATTATTTTCCTTCATCCTGTAGTCACTACTTTTTATTCTTGTCTATGGGGATTGGCTAAGTGGAAAAATCAGTCCTGTGATTCCTGCCCAATCAAATCACGCATAGAAAGTAACAACCTCAAGACATAGGCACTTTATAAAAGCAGCAAAGTGTTTGGAAGCATTAATAATGTCCAAATTCTTTACACACACTAACTCAGAAACCGCACTGATGAGAAGATGAAGAATGTTTACTGTATGATGACTAAAAAACATGGCTAAATGGCCTTAAACAATAACTAAATTCATGACAGAATGTTACGTTTACACATGCCTGCATCGTAATGATCACTACTCTTGAATCCTTTTTTTTTTTTTTTTAAAAGGGCTACTTTTTACTCACACTTTGAGTAATAATTACAACAGATACTTTTACTCGAATTCACTACATTTTTGAGCAAGTAATGGTAGATTTACTTAAGTATTATTGTTCAGTACTCTTTCCACCACTGATAATAGGTTTCTCAAAAAGGTTCCCACAAATGGCATTCCCACATCTGCAACATTCTGGAACATTCCCAGGTTCCAAAGAGAACCAAAAAAACAAAACAAAAGCCAAACGTTAACCAAAAAAATTGTGGGAGTATTTACGTTTTTTGAGAAAATGTGATGGAAAATTACAGTAAAATTTGTCACCAATTGCTATTATTACATCTTCTTGCATACATTATAACTCTGAAGTCAACTTTTGAGCATTCTGCTGTGATTAAAACTGTAATGACAATTTAGAAATATAAAAAATAATAACAGGCTAAAAAAATTGAAACCCGTGACTCCTTGACTGAAGACAAATGACCATTTTAACAATATTTGTGAATGTTTAAAAAACATTAGCTGCATTTGTTTTTAAACATATAATTAAAACCAGTATAGGGAACCAAAAAGTTCCAGAAGTAGATTTTTGCCTTGATTGCAAGGAAAATGTTTAGTTCCCTAAAAAACCTTTCAATCAGTGGCTCTTAAAAAACATTTTCATGATAAACAACCTTTTGTTTTTCAATTTTACCTAAATTTTTGCGTGTGTAATGGATGTTAAAGTTCTTCATGGAACCATAGATGCCAACACAGAACCAATAAGGCTTCCTTTTATACTAAACAGCGTTCTGAGAATGCTACAAAGATCAATAGAGAACGTTCCCAGTTCTCCCAAAATACCACACATTAACCATGAAACATCATCAGAATATAAGATGTTACAGAAAATAACAATAATGTTAATCACCTTTCACTCTTGTCTTGTTCTCATCCAATGACAGTGAATTTCACATACACTATATAAAAAAAGAATCTTCACAACTTCTTTTAAAGATAAAAACATTTTTTTGTGTGCCTGACACTCTTCTGTTAAATTCTGCAACTAAAAATAAAATGCTTTGCTTTATAATAATGGAAAACACAATGGGCCTAACCATTACTCTGATATAAAGCAATGTAGCATTCATGCAAAGGCAGTAATTGAGCTTTGTAAGGTTAAGATAGTGGGTGTGTTGCTCTGGCAGAAATGGATTTATGCACGCGGGTCGATGCAATGTGGGTGTTGGTCAGCTGCTGATTATTGGTGATGTTTTATGCTGAAAACACACTTTTGTTTTGCCTTTGTGTAAGCAAAGCTTCAAGTCGATGCATCAGTATATAAAAGAAATGCTATTATATTAAATAACTTCAGAGGTCTTCACAAAGTCAAAACGTTTAAGGAGACCTATTGTCCATGCACCACGAGATTCCACTTGATGCATAATGAAAAATAGTCTCTCTTGGCTCTGTGGCAGGGGCCTTTAAGAGCTTGTGTGTCTAAATGCTCAGTCACTTTAGCCAGACTCACTTGATTTGATTGAATATAAAGCGAGTTTGATTTTTTTTTCTCCAGCACAGCCACTAATCTTTAATAACATAATGGATGTCGGCGGTGGAGAAATCACGGAGCTGGATTTCAAACATCAGGCTTCACAGAATATCCATCTTATTTAGCTTCACTTACTGAGCTTCATTTGTGGCACTTACGGGATATAATGCAATCAATTATAAGGCTGGATTGAATCAGCTGTGCATTACAGGGTGCATTTAGCTGTGTAATTGCTGTATTGAGTCTTGGAGATGTTCTTGGACTGCTGATCCACTGCTGTTCTCACTTTTGTATCTGGTTTCTCCAATTCTGTGAATTTCTGAGAACAGACCGCTCTGACGAAAGCACTTGTAATACATGAAAATGGTAAACAACTGGTTTTAGGCTCATCCTGCTGGGTGTCTAGGTCTATTCTGCCATCTTGTGGCAACTATCAATTAGCAGAGTGTTCATTTAATTGATATTGAAAGCTGTTGTTCTGGGAGGAATATATATTATAGAATAGAATATGTATATTTTTTATACTTGCTATAGCCTAAACAGTAAAAATGTTTCTGTATTTTCTTTTATTTTTAAGATAATTCTTATTTGTTTGTTTGTTTATTTACTTTTAACTTACTTTTGAGTTACTATTTTTCCTCTTTAAGCATTTTACTTCATTCTGGGAGATACAGTATGTTAAAAATAAGTATGCAGTAAAGACTTGAAAATGGAATGAATATGTGTGTGTGTATACATAATTAAATATAAAACATTAGTAATATTCATTCATTCATTCATTCATTCATTCATTCATTCATTCATTATTTATTCATTTTCTTTCCGGTTTAGTCCCTTTATTAATCAGGGGTCGACACAGTGGAATGAACCGCCAACTTATCTGGCATATGTTTTACACAGTGGATGCCCTTCCAGCTGCAACCCAACAATGGGAAACACCCACACACTCTTGCATTCACACTCATACACTAAGGCCAATTTAGTTTTTTCAATTCACCTATACCGCATGTCTTTGGACTGTGGGGGAAACCGGAGCACCCGGAGGAAACCCATGTGAACACGGGAAGAACAGGCAAACTCCACACAGAAATGGAAACTGACCTAGCCGGGGCTTGAACCAGCAACATTCTTGCTGTGAGGTGATCATGCTACCCACTGTGACGGCCACATTATTAATATATAATATTTTTATTATTTGACAGCATAATTTTTTATAACATATTTACAACTAAATCATGCAATAAAGACATTTATAAAAATAAAAATGTTTTTCTTTCATTGGGTTAAATATTATTTATATTACTGGTTTGTTTTTAGGATTTAAATAAAAATATATGTAACCAACACATAGACATTTAGAGGAATTAAATTAAATTAAATGCAAATTTTGCATTTTCTTCTGTGTGAACTATTTTAGAAATTTGTTTAGAAATTTATTTATTTGCAACCAAAATTTGCCACAAAGATGTTTAAAGACACAGCATCATTCATTCCGTTTATATACTGTTTATGCTTTAAAAAATCAGTTTTTCCGTATTTTGTGATTCATGTTTTTTCTCCTAATTAGGCTTTTGAATAGCATTTTTGGACCTTGGTCTTTCTTCCAACAACTTCTAACCTTGAAAAGTTTGTGAACAGTGACTTTTATGAACATTTTTAATAGTTTGAAGTGATATATTGTCTGGGATGGTATTGAATATTATGCTGCAAAATCCTGGTAATAAGCTGCCAGAACATTTTTATTAATTTTTATAACATTTTTATAACATTTTATTTTTATTTTAGTTCTCTATATATTATTTCTTAAACAATATCTTGTCTCAAACTACTGAAATGTCAACAAAAGTCACTTTGTTAAACTGCAGAGTGGAATTTTCAACATTAAATGTTGACAGAGCAGAGAGGAGGTAGAGCGACTGGCTTTATGGTGCAGATACAACAACCTGGAGCTGAACAAGCTCAAAACAGTTGAGATAATAGTGGACTTTAGGAGAAACCACCCTGCACTCCCCCCACTCACCATCATGAACAGCACTGTGGCGGCAGTAGAGTCATTCAGGTTCCTGGGCACCACCATCTCTCAGGATCTGAAACGGGACATTCACATAGACTCTATTGTGAAGAAAGCTCAGCAGAGACTGTACTTCCTTCGTCAGCTGAGGAAGTTTAACCTGCCACAGGAGCTGCTCATACAGTTCTACTCAGCTGTCATCTAATCCATCCTCTGCACTTCAATCACTGTCTGGTTTAGCTCAGCTGCCAAACCTGACCATGTAGACTACAGCGAACGAATCACTGGCACTACCCTTCCTACACTTCAAGAACTGTACTCTTCCAGCACGAGTAAAAGGGCTCGCAAAATCACTCTGGACACCTCGCACCCAGCACACTACCTGTTGGAACTGTTACCGTCTGGTCGGCGCTACAGAGCACAAAAACAGCCAGAAACAGGAAAAGTTTTTTTCCTCAGGCCATCTACCTCATGAACAGTTAAATATTCCCCTACTGTGCAATAAACGAGCAATACTTTCTCACACGCATTTGTACACAGCACCTTATAACTTGTATATTTATAACAAATCTGTACATACAACTCAACTTTCAGATACTTTGACTAACTGCATCTCTGTTTAATGTTTATCGTCTTTTTTCATATTCATTTTGTGTTGTCACTTGTCACTTTATGTACACTGGAAGCTTTTGTAGCCAAAACAAATTCCTTGTGTGTGTGAAGCACACTTGGCAATAAAACTGATTCTGATTCTGATCAACCTCCCATAATGCAATTCACCAACATAAATTAATGGGAAACACAGATATTAATTAATTAATTAACAGATATTTTAGTGCAATTCGGTGGAATGCAGAAAACCAAAAGAGATTAAAGATTCATTTATTCATTTTCTTTCAGTTTAGTCCCTTTATTAATCTGGGGTCGCCACAGCAAAATAAACCGCCAACTTATCTAGCATATGTTTCACACAGCGCATGCCCTTCCAGCTGCAACCCAGTACTGGGAAACACCCATACACACACAAACAGTCAATTTAGTTTATTCAATTCATCTATAGTGCATGTCTTTGGACTGTGGGGGAAACCGAAGCCCCCGGAGGAAACCCTCGAGAACAAGGGGAGAACATGCAAACTCCACACAAATGCCAACTGGACCAGCCGGGACTCGAACCAGCAACCTTCTTGCTGTGATGCGACAGCGCTAACCACTGAGCCACCGTGTCACCCCAGAGATGAAAGATGATTGTATTTTTTGTTCATATACGGATGTCAGTGGCTGATTATTTCCTCAGGATATCTTGTTTTGTGGTCAACAGAAGAAAAAACCCATCAAAGTTTAAAACCACTGGAGTGTGTGAGTAAATGGTGAGGACATTTTCGTTTTTGGGTGAACTATCCCTTTAAGTATGCAACAGTTAGCCTAACATACATGTTAAAACTATTAAAACTTTTTCTAAATATGAATAGACTATAAAATAATCTTAAATATGACCTATTTTTACTTTTCCCTCACATATTTCCATACCTCAGATTGTTTGTTTGTGTGTGTGTGTTTGTTTGTACCTTTTGTTCACGTCCTGTGGCACCTCTTGAATGACAGTAAAGTAATTCTAGCTCTTTACTGAATATCAATGGCACCGTGGGCGCGACGAGTCTGACGTCATTCTGACGCCTGTCCAATCAGAGCGCAGGTATGAGAACGCGCTCCAGTTGCTGGGTGTAAAGTGAGTGATGCTGCGCTGATGTTTGTAGTGTCTGCGAGTACAGTGATGATGTCAAGAGCACGACAGACACTGGACAACTTTCAACACAAGGTCAGTATTGTTTTCTTTTTGTATAAGCTGTTGCGCATGTTTACAATTTGATTTTATAGTTGGCATAAACTACTGTATCGTTAGGACAAGGTACGTGAAGACCAAGCGTAAAACCTTTCTCAGCGGGATCTGTTTATAAACACGCAGTATCACTAGAAACCATGGCAGAAGTTATGATGCTTCAAATAGTAAAAACATTATAAACCATCAAATTATAACAATAAATCTTGTACGGAAAGCAAAAAAATTGACCAGAAAGATATTTATAGTAAATACTATAGTGTTTTGGAACCATACTACAGTATTGAAATTTATATGTTGTGGTAATTCTATAACACAATGACTATAGTAATATGAACAAATGACGCAATACTGTAGTTTTCTACAACTATAGGGTAGGCTATATTATACTATATTACACTTTACTCTATAGGCTACAACAGTGTTAGTATTTTGGTTTATCAGTTCACTATAGTTAATGCTGTAAATACTAATATGTATTATACAGCATAATACACTTTACCAGTATGGTTAAAAATACTATCTATTCTAAATTACTATAGTATTTCTTTTTATGTGGGCATTAATGCTGGAGCATTCATTACCAAAGAGCTGTAAATACTAATATATAATATATACAGCATAATACACTTTACTAGTATGGTTAAAATACCATTTATTCTAAATTACTAAAGTATTTCTTTCCATTTGGGCATTTTCAATTAAAACCAATACAGCCATCTTAGAATTCCCTAACATTGCAACTTTTACAAATTCTATTGTTTAAAGCAGGGCAGTGCAAAAAATACACTTTTAAATGTTTCAAAAATATGCACAGAAAATGTCAGAAATGTTTTTTCTTAAAGCAGGGTGGTCAGAAAAACACATATACAATATTTTAAAAATATGTACAAACTTAAAATGTTCTGCTCATTTAATTATCATGAAAGGAATTCATCAAGTCTGTCTTTAAAAGGGTTTTCTATACTGGAAGTAAAAATTAATAGGTATTTTCTGGCTGTAAAGTTACATAGAAGGCATAAAATTAACACTAGTCAAGCATCAAATGCAAGTAAAAAAATTTAATGAGAATGAAACAACAAAGATGTTATGTTTCCTTGGAATTTATACCAAGAATAAAGCTAATAAAGCTATAATAAAGCTATTACAAATAACAAATAAAAAACAAAGTAAAGTAAAAACAAACAAACAAATAAATAAAATGAATAAATATTAGCAATGTAATTTTATTGTTGTTAAAATGATGATGATGATGATGATGATGATAATAATAACAACAATAAATAGAATAATAAATACAAAAACAAATAAATGAATAAAATAAATAAATATTAAAATTATATATTTATTGTTACAATATAAAATGAGGATGGTGATGATGATGCTGATGATAATAATAATAATAATAATAATAATAATAATAATAATTATTATTATTATAAATTAAACAAACAAATAAATAAAAATGAATAAATATTAGCATTGTAATTTTATTGTTATTGAATAAAATCAGGATGATGATAATAATAATAATAATAATAATAATAATAATAATAATAATAATAATAATAATAATAATAATAATAATAATAATCCTGGTTATATTTAATCATTTAATTTATTTTTTGTTTGTTACTTTCATTTTTTATAATAATAATAAAAATAATAATACATTGAATTAAATTAATAAATATTAGCATTGTATTAAATATTATTGTTATTAAATACAACCAGGATGATGATAATAATAATCATATGTGTTTCATCAATTTGTTCTGCTTGCTTTAAATAAAATAATCCAGGTCGAGTTTCATGGCCAGTGGCAGATGTTGCAGAGTGTTAGTTTTAAAATGCGCTGTTAACCTTTTTAGCATAAATGTAGCTGTCAGTCAAAAGTGTACTAAGCTCCAGTCGCAGAATTCTTGTCTGTCAGTGAGAGCAGTCAGATTAACCTCCTGTAACTCTTGCATGATGCAGGACACTTTGACTGGATGACACATCTGGGTCAGTGAAGCACTGCTGTTTGTCAGTTGGACTGAACCGTGAGATTCAGGAGCTGCTCTCAAACCTTGCACAAATATATTTTTTACAGTCAAGGTGTGGTATGAATTCAATAGCAGTCTTTGCTTTTGCCATTGATTTTTTTGTGTATTTTTGTATATTTATTGTGTGTCTGTTCATTTTCTTTTGTATTTGATTGGATATGCATGTGTGTCTGCACAGGTGTGTATTTGGGTCAGAGACAAAAATGGGTGTTTCAAGCTTTAAATTGTAATATGCCTTATTTTTGTCATGCATCAAAATGTGTCCTGTTTAATTTAATAACACTTCATTTCTTTAAATCATTCATTCTTTCCATTTTTATTTTATGTTTTTAGTAAAAACAATAAAAAAGGCTATTTATATATATATATATATATATATATATATATATATATATATATATATATATATATATATATACACACACACACACACACACACACACACACACACACACACACACAATACTAAATGTAGTATATGATATGTATGCTTACATTTAACCACAATTTCTAGTTTAGTTTATTTACCAACCATCTAGTCAGGGTTATTTATCCTTTCATTTTTCATAATTTCATTTTAAATCATTAGACTTTGCCGATACCCTTCAAAGCAGTTTTACTCATTTGTCACCAAGAATTTAAAATCACTTATCCTCCTATATATTTTACAGTACACCTTCATAATAAAATGATCAGTATTATAAAAAATTATAAATATCAGTAAAAATAAACAGTATCAGTATTGTTTACATAAATATAGGTCTGTTATGCTGAACGGCAATGGAATATTTATTCACACATATCTTGACAATTTATTTTAACAAAATGTATTTGAAAGATTAAAGCAGAGAGTTTGCTCGAATGTAATATGCTTTCTATGAATATAAAATCACTTTTGTGTGTGAAAATGGGACGTCTCGTCTTTGACCCAAATATGCCCATGAAAAATTATGTCTGAGGTGATAAAGGAAAAAAAAAATTAAAAGGCAGTTGGCAAGTTTATTTGTAATATTTTATATAAAAATATTATTAAGAACTATGACATTATATGGCTCGTTATTTTATTTTAAAGATAAATGCTTTTTAATAAAAAAAAAATAATAATTAAAATAAAGGTTATTAAACATATTTTCCACAAAAAAATGACATTTATATACAGCATTTTATAAATAAAACAAGAGGACTTCTTTAGTTTATTCCAGTTTATCTGAACAAAATATGTTTTTGTGAAAGTTTCAAAATTTGATATTCTACAAAAATGCACAGAGGTCTAAAAAGAGTCCTCTTTAGTCTTTTAATAATAATAATAATAATAATAATAATAATAATAATAATAATAATAATAATAATAATAATTATTATTATTATTATTATTATTCATTCATTCATTCATTCATTCATTTTCTTTTAGGCTTAGTCCCTTTATTAATCTGGGGTCGCCACAGAGGAATGAACCTTATCCAGCATATGTTTTTACGGAGCAGATGCCCTTCCAGCCACAACCCATCACTGGAAAACATGCATACACACACTCATACACTACAGTCAATTTTAGCATACACAATTCACCTGTAAGACATGTCTTTAGACTTGTGAGTAAAACCGGAGCACCCGGCGGAAACCCACGCAAACACGGGGAGAACATGCAAATTCCACACAGAAATGACCCGAGGCTTGAACCAGCGACCTTCTTGCTGTGAGGCAAACGTGCTACCCACTGCGCCACCGCATCACCCATTATTATTATTATTATTATTATTATTATTATTATTATTATTATTATTATTATTTTTATTATTATTATTATTATTATTATTATTATTATTATTATTATTATATATTTAATAGTCTTTTAATATGTCATTAGACGATTTCTGTTTTAAATATGACTAACTACAATTTTTAAGAGACTGTTGTTACACATAAAGTAATTCAAGTGGTGTCTTCAGAAAATAGGGATTATATTTTGCTCGGAAAACAAAACAAATCAGTTAAACAGGACACAATCTAATGTAGAGAAATAAATTAAAGCTATATTACACTTTTACTGTTTTGATGCTTGAAAACTTTTGCCGTTCATTAGTTTCATACTTAATTGTATTTCCCCCCTACAGATCGGCCACTAGTAAAAGAGTCCACCATGAGTGCCCAGCTGGAGGCAGACGTGCGCACCATGTCTCCTGAAATGCCTGCCATGTTTGACGGCATGAAGCTGGCAGCAGTAGCCGCGGTGCTTTACGTGATTGTGCGCAGCCTCAACCTCAAGTGTCCCACAGCCGCCGCTGACATCACCTGTCAGGACACCCCTCTCAATCACTACCTGCTCAAGTCCTGCCCCGTCCTGACCAAAGAGTGAGTAGTGTTTCCTGCCATCTCTCCATCTTTCTGCTACAGTTTTTTAAGTGGTAAAATAAGTTAAAAGAACTAAAAGTCTGTCATCGTTTAAACGTTCTCCGCTTGTTCCAATCACATTTGACTTTCTTTCTTCTGTTGAACACAAAAGAAGATATTAGGAGACTTGTGGAAAGGATGGTTTAGAAAGAACGAATCTTCAAAAAAATCACATGAATTGTTTGAAACTTTGATTACCGAGGTGATTTAAAGTGTATTATGAAAAAAGGTGTTTTTTTTATATATTGGATGCATGTGAATCTATTTTAGGAGATATTTGGCCCTGGTGGCCTTCTGTTCAGAAAAATGCAAAGACTTTAGGGATTCATTTACTTTGTATTTCATCTTTATAGAGAAAAAGATTCAAAAATCAAAAGATTAATGTACTGTATATGTAAGACACACAGAAAAGAAAATAAGAAAAATCATACAGATTTGTCTTGTAGAATGCTTGTGTAAGTATACATTTATTACTGAATAAATGTTCTTAGTAATGTACATTTCTATAAAAAAAATTGAGATTTGATATATTTATAGTAGGAAATTTCCTAAATATCTTCATGGAACATGATCTTTACTTAATCCTCTAATGATTTTTGGGATAAAACGAAAATGGATCATTTTGACCCATACGAACGTGCTTCTGGCTATTGCCAATATTAGTTTTCAGCACTTGAATACTTTTTAGCTACACTTTGCACAATGTGCCCATGTCTCCAGGTACATCCCTCCTTTGTTATGGGGAAAGAGTGGTCATCTGCAGACAGCGCTGTATGGAAAGATTGGACGGGTGAAATCACCTAAACCTTGCGGGCTTCGTAAGTTTCTGCCCATGCAAGATGGAGCCACAGCCACCTTTGACCTGTTTGAGCCGCAGGGGGTCCACAGCACAGGAGGTGAGCTTGGCTTTACTGAAACAAAATGTATTTTGTAAATAGAGTAAAATAGTGAATTTATTAATTTGATTGATTACATATAGAATTGCAATCTTTTTTTATTACAAGATTTCTAAAATGTGTGAATATCCAAATGAGACATTTTATTAAGTATACACCAATTTGTAAACATTTTTGGCACAAAAATCTGAACTTTGGATGAAGTTGCATTCAAAATATTTTTTTTACATATTGACAAAATATCAGGCAACTTGTGTATGAACAAACCACTCTAAATAGTGAAGTTTGGTGTATGTAAGAGCCTTTAAAAATATGTATTATAATTGAAATCTGCAGACACAATTTGATATAGAGTGCAATGAATCACACTGTGTTTTAGATGGGGCCGGGCGATATGGCAAAAATGCAATCTTGATGTATATTTATATACACGATATATATTTCCATATAAGTTGTTAATGCTTCCAGATTTAAAAGAGTACCCCAACAATGACTAAAAGCCACAAAAATAAGAGGGTCTATTAAATGGCATAACATATTTTCAGATGATAGATTTTCGATGGCAGAAAATTCAGTACATCTCTAATATCAACACACTTTTATATTCCCATTGTTGCACTTTTCTGCAGTGTGATTGGCTCTTAGATCAATATAGAGTGAAAAAGTCCAGAGCTTATCATTGTTATTGACATAAATTTTATTGCGATTCCATATAATATAATTTATCGGCCCAGCCCTAATTTTAGATTTTGCCTTTACATTAGGCCGAGAAAACACTATGAAAAGCAGTATTTATTCCTCCAGTGTCTCACCTTAAGTTGTAAATAAAGATTATTGGAGGCTGCTGCTTATGAGTCTGCTGTTCCTCTGGAGGGCTGAAGGTGTTGCTCATGTTTATCTGTCCATGTCTCATCACAGATGACATCACTATGGTGATCTGTCCTGGGATCGGGAACCATAGTGAGAAGCATTATATACGGACCTTTGTGGATTACTCTCAGAAACAGGGCTACAGGTGCGCTGTTCTCAACCATCTTGGAGCTCTGCCAAACATCGAGCTCACATCCCCGAGGATGTTCACCTACGGTGAGCCACGTGTGTTTGTGATAAAACAAGCATGTTTGTGAAAAACTACGCCTTTTTAAGATAAGCTGACAGGCTTGTTTCATATTAAAAATGTTATACATTTGACATGCATAAACTTTTTATAAACCACCTGTAGGATATACTGTAAGATAGTCCTCTCTATGCAGCAGGCACTTTATTAGAAACACTTCTATGTTTTTAAGTGTGTTTGTATAGCTAAGATTTTTTTATATTGTATATGTTCTTTTTTCTATAGCAAGATTGTTCTTATATAAACTTTTAAATATTTTATATTTGTTCTTATTTTCTGTAGCTATATCTTTTATTTACATATCTAAAATTGTCTGCTTTTACTTATTATATTTCATAATGTAGTCCCTTAGAGGAATGAACTGCCAACTTATTCAGCATACATGTTTTACGCAGTGGATGCCCTTCTAGCTGCATCCCATCACTGGGAAACATCCATACACTCTTATTCACACACATTTAGCTTACCCAATTCACCTATACCGCATGTCTTTGGACTTGTGGGGGAAACCAGAGCGCCCTGAGGAAACCCAAGCAACCATGGGAGAACGTGTAAACTCCATACAGAAATGCCAGCGGACCCAGCCAAGGCTCGAACCAGTGACCTTCTTGCTGTGAGGCGATCGTGCTACCCAATGTGCCACTGTGACGCCCATTATTATTATTATTATTATTATTATTATTATTATTATTATTATTATTAATGGTAATAGTAATAAAAGCAATAATGACTGGAGTAATAATTTCATTTAAAACTACAACATACAAAAAGAAAGCAGTTATTTAAAATTTCAATAAACATTGAACAATTCTTTTACGTTTAATAAATGCCGCCTTGCATTTCACTGCATATCGTACTGTGTATGACTGTGCATGTGACTTTTAATTTGAAATAAAATTTTAACTTTAAATAAAATGTGAATTTAACATTTCTTTTAGTTTGACTGGACTAAAAGCAATTTTTAAAAAAGGTCATTATTTTTAGTCTTCTTAAAATGTTTATTTTTTCAGTTGGCTACAGAACAAACCACTGTTGTCTAATGATTTGCCTAATAAAATATTATATACTGTGATAATGGGAGAAACAAAAGTTATTAAACTATTATGTTTAAAATGTGTTGAAAATCTTCTCTCCATTAAACGGCACTTCCCAAATCAACATTAGATAAATTAAATGCCTGGAAAACAGATATGTCAGAAGATATAGATGAGGCAGACTGGAATTATGCTTGCTTGAAAGCTTAAACACAAACAATAAATACCAGGTTTAAACTTCAATATAAATGGTTAATGAGAATTTATATAACCCCTGTGAAACTTCATCATATGTCTGCTAATAGTCCAGATGTGTGCTCTAATTGTTTGGATGATAAAGGTACACTATATCACTGCCTCTGGCAATGTCCTAAAATACAAAAGTTTTGGAAAGAGATAATTGAATGAATGTCAGACATGTTTAATATTAAAATCCCTTTAAATGGCAAGCTCTGTATACTTGGTTTGTATCCTATGGAACTTTCAAAAATTCTAAAATTTTGGATTTTGGTTTTCTTCATGCTAGAAGGGCTATTGCATTATACTGGAAACACATGGATGCTCCATCAATAGAAATGTGGAAAAAAGAAATATTGAACTGTATTGGACTGGAGAGACTAACTTATATCATCAAAAGCAAGCAGAAGGACTTTGACTATCTTTGGGAACCATATATGAATATTATGTAAATTGTGTGTTTGTAAACATGTATTTTTATTTATTTATTTATTTTTTGTAATATTGTTTTTTTTGTCATTATCTATTTTTTATTGTTTTAATTCATTATTTTTATTTATTTACTATCATTTTCATATTTATTATTATTATTATTATTTATTTATTTTTTTAAATATGTTATTTAAATGTGTATATGTGTGTATGTATATGTGTATATACATATATAAGAAGGGTGTGGATATGTGCTGTGTAGGCTGCATTGTTGTTGTATGCCTAGTTGATGGGGAGAAAAGGAAAAAATCAATAAACAAATTTGGAAAAAAAAAAACAGCACTTCCCAGGAGGGCTAACGACTCCCCGGAGGGCAACTGCATATTAATGTTTTTTAACATTAGTTATGTTATATTATTTATGAATTAAATAATTAAAACTACTTTTGAAATATATTTAATATGACAGAATATTATGTTAAATGTAATATTATAATATATTTTATATACAATATATAAACAGTATGTTAACAATAATTTCTCTTGTGTCTGTGTTTATTAAAGGTTGTACGTGGGAGTTTTCGGCCATGGTGGGCTTCATTAAGCGCACATTTCCACAGACTCAGCTGATCGTAGTGGGGTTCAGTCTGGGAGGAAACATCGCCTGCAAATACCTGGGGGAAAATCCAGCCAATCAGGAGCGAGTGCTGTGCTGCGTCAGTGTCTGCCAGGGCTACAGTGCTCTCAGGTCAGAAATAAACTAATAATACACTAATACATTATTAATACATCTAATATAAAAGAGCTGTTTTAAAGTTACCTTTTTTCATATGTCCCATGACACTTTGCATAAACTTTAAACAATAATCAAAATGTTAAAAAAAACAGTATAATAAGGTGGCATTATTTTCCTCACAATTCAACCTTTAAGTATTAAAAGGCAACTTAATAGAATTAACAGATTACTTTGAGCTGTCCATGAATAACCCCAGAAACTCTAAACAATTAAGGAGCAATGCTTTATATGGTAAAGGAGTACTTTTTTATTCTTTATGCATGTGATCAGAGCTCAGGAGACATTTCTACAGTGGGATCAGTGCAGAAGACTCTACAACTTCCTAATGGCGGACAACATGAAAAAAATCATTCTGTCTCACAGGTTTGTGTCATTTGATTTATTACACTATACAGATGATTTGATTGTCATTCAAAAGAATCACCTGAATGCATTTTAGAAATTTTGTCTAATGTTAACTTGAAATGAATGTTTTGTTAACCGTAATCTTTTAGATTGTATTGTATTGAGATTGTCATGAAGATGTCATGAAGTCATGTTTATGTTCATGTTTATCAGGTGCTATAACTAGTAGTAAAGAGGAAGCAATGAAATGAATCACATCTATAGTTTGAATTTCACTATGAAATCAATAGAATTTGAAAGGTGAGAATATTCTTCTTATCAAAATAAACAGCACATTTTGCAATTAATCCACAGGAGATGTGATATATAGGCTTAGTTTCACAAACAGGCCTTAGCTTAGCAGGACTAGACCTTAGTTAAATTAGGCTATTTAAGCCACATTTTTAAAAACAGCCTTAGAAAAATACATTACTAGTGTGCACCTGTAGACAAAAAATGACACTGACATATTTTAAGACATCTCACTGCAAGTTATTTTTAGTTGAGACAGCTCAAACATGCAATTTAATCCATGACTAGCCTTAAACCTTGTTTGTGAAACCGGGGGATAATGTCTAACAAAGATTTATTCAGGCATTAACTGAAAAATCTTAGAACGTAACTGTTACGTTCCTCTCAACTCTGCCTAGGGGGTCACAGGAACGCAACAGAATGTTAGTAGAGTGTGTGTGTGTGTGTGTCAGCAATGAGGTCCCATGAGCAACCTCTCAAAGGACTAAACGAAAGAAAAATGCAACTTGGGTAAAGATTAACAGAATATTTATTAAATGATTAAGGGAGGGCTCCAAGAAAGCTTCAAGAGGGGGTTCAAACCAAAACAAACAAAAGTTCTTTAACTGAAAGAAAGGGAAGAACTAAATAATCTATCAAAGAAAAGAAAAAAAGTTTTCTGAGGCAAAAGCTGCATAAGATGGTCAAAGCATCAACAGAACCTAAACAAATTAAAGTTCCTAATCAACAAATAATGCTTTAAAGGATCAAACAAGAAATATAAAGCCTCACAAAAAGAGCCTCCACACACGCACGCACGCACACACACACACACACACACACACACACACACACACACAAAAACACACTGTTCTAGTAGAGACATGCTACTTAAATGTCCACTGATTTTCTCGTCCTCCAATCACTGAGCAGTTCATAAGTGGCAGCAGGTGACGGTCATTATCTCCTACTAGACTGTAGCAGAGAAAGAACGAAAGGAAGGAATACAAAACAGAAACAAATACGTCCTGGGACGTAACAGTAATGAAAACAAAATTGAAGAAACGAACTGAAAACACATAATACAGGGTTGCGAAAAGGGGCAGGAATAAACAAGATGATTAGACATTTAAAAAAGCGAGCGATGGGTCCATGTTTTAAATTTCTGTCCAGAAAGGTCATGTTTTGATCCTCGATTGGTTTCACAAAGTCAAGTGATGCGATTTTGCAGGTCAGAGTTCACCAAGCTTGAACTTTGCAACGCAGCGACCTGCGAAACTTGACACCCGACCTTGCGTTTCCGGTCTGACGCATTCGCATGCGTATGAATGGAAGTCTATGGGAAGAAAAGTCCAGTGTGACCGCAGCTTTATTCTACAGAGGCCAGACAGGAGAACAACATATAAAACAACAACACTAGCTACAAAAATGAGGAGAGTTGAAAAGCAGAGCTGGTACAGATGTATCTGCACTTGTACGATCGCCCATGGAGAGATTATATTAAGGACTCTAAAGGAGATCTTTAAAGAGCGAATCACACACTGGATAAGAAACCCACCTCGTTGCACCTCTCCACTTTTCCTGTTGGAGAATCTTGTTTGGCAGATGTTTATGTAACTGTTGTTCTCTCAGCTGCTGTCATTGTGTTAAGAGGTACATGCAAGCAGCGTGACATATTTACAACCCAGCTCACTGCAGCACAGGAGTGTTTGAAAAATTATACCGTCACTTAGCCTTTTCAAAGTTTCCTCTCAGACAAAGGACGAAAAAGAAGAGGTATATCAAGGCCTTAAGTCGATGTCAACAAACTAGCAGGGATGAAACCGATTCCTTTTGGGACAAAAAACTGCACATAAACATATTAAATGGACGACAGCTGACTGAAACTAGAACATACATTCATACGGTTAACATTGTAGTGGTTAGTAAAGCCTATGGTTTGGTTGATGATGAACTGAAAAAACGTTAAAGTCTGCATAAAGCAGAAGCTGAAATAGTTTTTTTTTTTGTTGTATTGTGATGCAGATCCTAAAGAATCTCAATATTAAATGAGAAATGGTGGGCATGGCTGCAAGCCGATTGGTTGTAGTAAAGTAGGCATTTTATTTAAAAAAATCAGAAAAGGGTTTTGGGAGAGTTATTACAACCCAACTTATCCTCGCCATTTCTGTTTGTTGTCATAGCGCTGTCAAAACTAACAGTTGGAGGGGCGTGGTTAAGTATGTTAACCACGCCAAAGAGCTTAGAATCACCAAGAGGCGACACTCAATAGAACGTTCCATTGCAATAGCAGAGCCCAGCGATTCCGCCATTCTGAAGTGAAAGCGATCGGTCGTCCACTGGATCTTATTGCTGTCGCGATGGCAAGCAGCTGCTTTTTTTTTTATTTATTCATTTAAAAAGCACATCAAAGCTGAAATACAACCTGAAAGATGACGATACAACACTTACAATCATAGACTGGTGATTATCAGCACTTTTAATAGTTTATTTTACAGACCTAATGTTTAATATATTAACCATACTTATTTTCTTGAAACTGTCACTTTTAGGTGAAATTACTTTAAATTACTTTAGTTTAATAGTTTACGCACTGGCATAATACATATTAATGCTGACATGTTAAATTAAATTAACATGACTTTCAAAATGGGATGTTGATAACAGATTAACAGTACTGTTTGTTGGAGTATTATGTTATAATAGTACATAGCATTTTTTCCAGTGTTGTCTATTAAAAAAAGACTAATAAAGATTTTATTTAAAAAAGAAATCTCCAAATTTATTTATTTTATATATATATATATATATATATATATATATATATATATATATATATATATATATATATATATATATATATATATATATATATATATATATATATATATTTATATTCATGATTTTTAATGCTGTCATTAAAAATCATGGAGGCCATACAAATTACTAGATAATGTAGTTTTTGTTGTAGTTTTGTTGTGTATACTCATTTTTGCTTCACCCTAATTTGAGTAAAACAAAACAAAAAAAATAGTAATAGTAGCCTGGGGTACAAAGTAACGCGGGGTTAAATGTAACACAGAGTTTTAAGGTATTTGCTCAGGGTTAATCATGGCATGCTTCAGAGGTTTTCACCGCAGTGTCGGCAGACGTTTCCTGACAATTATTGAAAATTTTCGGCGAAATTTGGATGAGATACAGAGGAGAAACCATTTTTGCAGCATAAAAGTATTTTTTATTATAGTCGATATTTTTTTATTTTGAAAAAAATCGGTGAAAGTATGTAGGTAAAATCTTATATTGTCGTGGTCACCGTCTTCTAGGCTAAAAGATGAAACCATTTTGAAAGATGTATAAAACACACAGTGACTGCTAGCCAGTTTTAAGTAAAACATGACACAGCCGGGTTAGTTGTAACAGGGTGTTACAATTAAGCCACACACTGTTGGACACCAACTAAACTAACAAAATATTTTTTTGAATTTTGAGTGTAATGTTGAGAACTTTTTAAATAAAAATGTTTTTAATAGAAAGTATTGTTTTAATAGAAAAACAATATATAATTATTGCTAATAATGCAAATAAATGCATTGTATAATAATGAATAAATGGATAATAATGCAAATAGATTCAAATGTGTTTATCCAATAAACAAAATAAATAAATAAACATACTGTGCTATGTAGAATAAAAAAGAAATGAGCCAATTCCTGAGGAAATATATAGCCACTATTTAAAGTAAACTGAATTTAAATTAATAGTGTGAAATCTGCCTTTATAAGCATGTGTTACAACTAACCCTGTCTTCTACAACTTGCCCCGCAGGTGGGGTAAATAGTAAAATTTTTACTCCTGGCACTTTTGGCAATACTGCACAGAAACCATCGGTCTGACGATCCTAATTCCAGTGCTCATTTGTAGGAGAGGCTTGTGTGTTGTTGGTAAAAAAAATCTGGTTTGTCTAACCCCATTACTTTGTTCATTATTTGACCAAAACCAAAAAGTGTTACTTTGTGCCCCGCTCTCCCCTAAGTTATTTTGTTAACCTTATGTTATATGTGAAACAGATATTTTAGATATCAGATGTATTAAACGTAGTCTTATCAACATTTTGGAAATTGTCTTTCATTGGGATATTGTTTTAAAATGTTACTTTTCAAAGGGGATGTACTCATTTAAACTCATATTTAACTCAATATTTTAAATTATTCTGTCTAGCGTTTGTTATCCGTGCTGTTGTTCTATTGGAATTTTCATTCCAAAATGGCCGCTGCTTGACACGAGCGGCATCTAGTGGCTGTTTCCCAAATAGCAACAGAGTGTCGCCTCTTGGTAAATCTATGCCAGGGGTGGGCAAACTCGGTCCTGGAGTGCCGGTGTCCAGCCTAGTTTAGCTCCGACACTAATCAAACACACCTGAACATGCTAATTAGTGTCTCCAAGATCAATAATTATCTATAAGCAGGTGTGTTTGATCAGAGTTTGAGCTAAATTGTGCAGGACACCGGCCCTCCAGGACCGAGTTTGCCCACCCCTGTTCTATGCCCTTTGACCACGTCCAATACCTCAGACAGACAATTTAACTGAAAACAAACATGAAGTGCATTTTCAGATTTCAATTTTAGATAGGAAAATCATTATTTTTTCTTAATAACATGCACAGATGAATTGTTCACCACACAACTAGCAATGTGAGCTAACAAAATCAACATGGTTAGTTTTGATTTCATGTGTACTTTAAAACTGTATTATCACAACTATAACCATGCGAATGTTTAAAATATGTCTCTTGAACAGGTACATTGATACATTATTAGTTTATACAATATTTTAATTCAATTGTAATTAATCTAGAACTGAGGAAACTGAGTTTTAATGATAGAAAATCAAAGTGAATTAAAATAATTTTAGTTTTAAATAATTAAAATAAGTTTACTCAAATGTTTTGCAGCAATACGTTTCCACAAACATTTTGAGTAAGCTGGACTTACAAAATTATCCAGTGCTTTTGTAATGAGTGACCTGAATGTGTCTTGTAGGGGAAGTTTATTTGGTATGAACTCCAGCAGAATGGAGTTTGCTGACCTCAGCCGTCTCTATACAGCCACCTCACTCATGCAGATTGATGACAACATTATGAGGTACTGGAAAAACCTTCATCTCATTATTTTGCTTTTAGATGTCAGTTAGCTCTGGCTTTCATTTGCTGTAAGTGGCTAAGACAGTGATAGGCTACAGCTCTTGTTCATATTTTGTCTCTATTTAGGAAGTTTCATGGACACAACTCTTTAAAGGAGTACTATGAAAAGGAAAGCTGCGTGCATTACATTCATAATGTAAGTAACACTGTGGAAAACAGCTCAAAAGTCCAACATGATTTCATGAGAGGGGTCTGGCTGCAGACTCGGTGCAGATGCAATCTGAGCTGCATCTAATGCTTTTTAATGTGCTCACCTAGCCCCACCCCTAACCCTACCCCTCACAGTGATGTCACTAGCTCTATTGAGTGCATTGTGTCTGACATTGCATTATTGAGCGATGCAATTTCAGCTTGCATCATAAAGGCTGCATCCACTTACTATTGGATTTCAAAGCAATTCATAACTACGTTTGGAAAAATTAGAGGCTAATTCATTTTATTTTGTATAATCTATTAAAGGGCACCTATTTACTCCCTTTTCAAGATTTAAGATAAGTATTCCAGAATGTGTCTGTAAAGTTTTAGCTCAAAACACCCATCAGATTATTTATTATAACTTTAAGGATATTGGAATTTTCTCCTCTGAACACATTGTAGTTGTTTTTGTTGCCTGTGCCTTTAATGCTGGTTCTCCCTGCCCACCTTTCCCACGTGCCTGTCAGAGTGTGCCTCAATCTTCGCCTCGGCTGCGTCAGATAAACAGCACAGACATTAAGGATCTCAAAGTAACGGTTGTGAGAAATTTTACAGTAAGGACTTTCCCAATGATTATTTGATGTATTTGTTGTGGAGTTAATTCTGCAACGATGAGTCACACACAATGTCGTTACAAAGTTCACATACACACACATCGCGCGTGTTTAACTTTGCGCTGTTCAAATGAGACAGGATACACATTAATATCCACTGCTGTATTAATATCCGTTGTGTTAATGTACAAAATAAACCTGATTTAATGTCCACAAACAGCGATTGAAGCATCTTCTTTTATAATTGTACTGACATGCGGCTGTGGCGATGAATTACAGCGATTTTACCGTCTTTACTTTATTACAAACATGCACTGTTTTCAAAACATTTTAAACTTGTAAAACTCATTCTTGATCACATTTGATGATGATTGATGATCACAGAGAGTTCAACAGATCTTTTAACCCCAGTTGCTTTGCGCACGTCCTGTCTTGTAGATATGATTATACGCGTTACTATGGAGACATGTTAATACGCGGCTGTCAATCAATTTGGTGGGTGGGGAAACCGCACTCCTACATCACGTTGCAGTCGGCCTCAAAATGGGAGGGATTTGGATCCTATATTTAACGTCAGGAAATTTAAAAAAAAGCGACTTATTGTCTTTATATCGCCCCAATATGACTGTGGACACACAATACCTACACACAGTTCTGTCCAGACAGCTTACAAAAGATGATTTTCATCATGGGTGCCCTTTAATCTATTTAATTTTTAATAACATCTGCTAATGTTCCAGTTTTACACTGTTAATTAGTTTCCATATTTTGTGATTCACAAGTGTTTTCTATTTATTTATGGTTATGAATTGCATTATGGGACCATGATCTCTGCTCTGTCGACTTTTGATGTTGAAAATTCAACTCTACAGTTGAACTTTTATTCATATTTTAGTAGTTTGGAATAATATAATGTAAAAGAAATAATATAGAAAGAAACAGACCATAGGGCCTCACGGTGGTGCAGTGGGTAGCACAATAGCCTCACAGCAAGAAGGTCACTGGTTCGAGCCTCGGCTGTGTCAGTTGACGTTTCTATGTGGAGTTTGCATGTTCTCCCTGCGTTCGCGTGGGTTTCCTCCGGTTGCACCCACCCACCAGTCCAAAGACATGCGGTACAGGTGAATTGGGTAGGCTAAATTGTCCGTAGTGTATGTGTGTGAATGGAAGTGTATGGATGTTTCCTAGTGATGGGTTGCAGCTGGAAAGGCATCAAAAACATGCTGGATAAGTTGGCGGTTCATTCTGCTGTGGTGATGCCTGAGTAATAAAGGGACTAAGCCGAAAAGAAAAGGAATGAATGAAACAGACCATTCTGAGGGATGTTAACAATAGCAATGGTCCCAACGTATTTCATGTTTTACATTTTTAATTTCTATGGCTTACGAGAATCCAAAAGAGCCACATATTGATAAATAATATTATGATAGCTGCTTTAACATGAAGTTATGATTGAATTGCCTCTTGTTACACTTATGAAATAGTTTGATAACAAGCAGGAAATGTTTTAGGGCCAATAACATGAACACATTGAAATGGTCTATAAGTCTGTAACTGGCAGTTTATGACATGGCTTTTGCACTATAATATACAACACCAACCCACATTATATATCACTTTAAACTATTAAAAATGTTAATAAAAGTCACTTTTTCAAACTTTTCAAGGTTAAAAGTTGTTGGAAAAAAGATTGAGGTCCCATAATGCAAATCAAAAGCATAAATAAAAAGGAAAAATAAAAATTTTTTACAGTGCAGGTTTGGGTAAAATTTTGTACATTTTCATATGAATAAATACTTATATATACTGTATGAATTAGCCACTAATTTACTAAAACATAACAGAGTTACATTTTATAAGTCAGTTTAGTATAATTGATATTTTTGATGGTAACCATAATATTTGCCATTTATTTCAGATCAGTGTTCCTCTCCTCTTGGTGAACTCTTCAGATGATCCATTAGTCCACCAGTCTCTGCTGACGATACCTCGAACTCTAGCAGGTATTTATTACTAAACTAAATCAACTGGACGCACAGTACAGTAGACATGGAAATGCACTATGCAAACTCAGATCTTTGCAATTCAAACAGGTTACAAAAAGGTTGCTCTATTTTAAAAAAGAACTTGTACAAATGCAAATGCACCTTATAGCAAACTAATGGTAAGAGAGGGTATTAATATGCAGTTGTTATGGAAGCCCTAAGATTGACGTCTACAGATCAATAGCTCAACAGAAGTAAATGGTCAGACTTTCATTCACTGTAAAAAGCGATTAGTAGACTTTACTTAAAAAAAAGAGTTAACTCGCTGCCTTATAATTATAAAGTTAACAAACTATGTGCATAATTATAAAAGTTAAGTCAATGGGTTTACTGACTTTTTATAAGTAAAATCAATTTGTTGCTTTTAAGGCAAGTGGTTTCCTGACTTTTTAAAAGTAAAGTAACTAATCGCATTTTACAGTGTTGAAGATTATCAAAACAAAACAACATTTTCAGTTGTTTAATATGCACGATTTAATTATTCACCTTAAGCATAACAGTGTGAGCTAGCAGATTTCAAATTTAGACTTCAGGCAACTTTAAAGTGTTACCACCAGTTGAATATGAAGCTGCCTGAAATACAGTCAACATCATGTGTTTTCCTGGACGCATGTCGTAATAGTGCTTTAAGGCCCATTAAGACTCTCTGCACTGCAGTGTCTCTAAGATCCAGCACTGGACACCTGTGCTGAATTTTTCAAGGCCATCTGATCCTTCCCTCTGTGATTATTTATCAGATTACTGGCTTCTTCCTTCAGCCTCAGGTGAAAGATCCAACGGCGAGCCGCTATTAACAAGTCTAACAGACTCACACAAAGGAAATATGGGTCACCTAATCTTCAGCTCCATCCCTTGAGCTTCGGAAGAACGTTAAAGCTGATGCATTTTTAAAGAGGCCACAACCAAATTCTTTGCTGCCTTACAAAGAGCATTGAATGGGTTTAATTAACCTTTAGGATGTCGAATTAATGTTTAATATGGTTAAAGGGATGTATCACATTTAAGGAATAACAAGTAATACCAAGGAACATTTAAAATAGGATTAAAAACGTTGTCTGATTCAGTTTTGATTCTAAATGTATCAATTCTGTTTATTGAATCAAAACCATATGCTGCAGCAAGTGTGATCAGATTCCTGAACTATGACTTTAATTAGTTGATTTATTTGAACGAGTTGCAAACATACAGTCCGACTAGAGTAATCTGATTCCTGAACTTATTGTTTATGACTTGGTTCTTTTTAGTCAATCAAAAACACAGAGTACTTCAAGTGTAGTTCAATTCCTGAAATAATGATTCTTATGACTTGGTTCTTTTTAGTGAATCAAAACCATAGAGTGCTTTAAGTGCAGTTCAGTTCCTGAAGTAATGATTCTTATGACTTAAAACAGTTCTTATTCCTTATAGACAAAGAGGAAAACCCACAAATAAAAGAAAAGGGCAGAATACTTTTAACAAATGAATTATAAAAGGTCTATTTCAACCTGTTGTCAATGATTGTCCCTACCTCGGATGAAGTCAGAATTATTAGCCCTCCTGAATTATTTGCCCCCTGTATATATTTTTTTCCCCAATTTGTTTAACTGAAAAAAAAATTTTTCAACACATTTCTAAACAATAGTTTTAATAACTCATTTCTAATAACTGATTTATTTTATATTTGCCATGATGACGTTTCATAAAATTTTAGATATTTTTCAAGACACTAGTATTCAACTTAGTTCAATTTAAGGGCTTAACTAGATTAATTAGGCAAGTTAGAGTAATTAGGCAAGTCATTGTATAACGATGGTTTGTTCTGTAACAATATTGACCTAAAAATGTTTTTTTTTTTTAAATAAAAACTGCTTTTATTCTAGCTGAAATAAAACAAAGAAACAATATTATGGGAAATACTGTGAAAAATTCCTTGCTCTATTGAACATCAGTTGAAATATATTTGAAAAAGAAAAGAAAATTTACATGAGGGCTAATTATTTTGACTTCAACGGTATATTCCTCCACAACCACATTTTATGAGCACTCTTTGGAGTGCAGGTGTCTTTTTTTGTTTGTTTTTTTACCAAAATGAATGAGCATTTCTTTAGTTTTTGACACATTCAGATTTCATTTCATTCTATCACCCCATGAATAAAATCATGCAAAACTGAACTATATTCCTGATCTGAATGAGAAAGCAAGGACAAAAGCACAGTATCATCTGCTATTTAACCAGATACCTCTTTTCATGTGTACTCTGACAATCATTTGTATATAATATTTAAAAAAAAACTGAAGAAAGTGCACAGCCTTGTGGAGAGCCTGTAGAACACAGGTGTCAAAGTCAGTTCCTGGAGGGCCGCAGCTCTGCACAGTTCAGTTCCAACCCTAATTAAACACACCTGATCAAACTAATTGAGTCCTTTAGGTTTGTTTGAAACCTACAGGTAAGTGTGTTGGAGCAGGGTTGAAACTAAACTGTGCAGAGCTGTGGCCTTCCAGGAACTGACTTTGACACCCCTGCTGTAAAAATATTAATGATGTCTGATAAGGCCCCATTTGCCCTGACTCTTTCCTGCACAGTAGTGGAAAGAGTACTGAAAAATCATACTTAAGTAAAAGTACTATTACTTGCCTAAAATTGTAGTGCAAGTAGAGTAAAAGTATCTGTTGTAAATATTACTCAAAGTATGAGTAAAAAGACCTTTCAAAAGTACTCAAGAGTAGTGAGTTCTAAATATTACACTGTGAAAGGTTGATGCATTTACATGTCATTTGTGGATGTGTGTAAACGTAACATTCTGTAGTGCATTTACTGTAATTGTTGCCCAGCAGGCACACAACATCATAAGACGTTAATATTAGGTTAAATTTAGGTCGTGATGCCAGGTGACTAATATTCAATGTCTATCCAGCGTCTAAGGACAACGTTATTTTGATGTCCAATAACGACATGATGTTGATATTTGGTTTGATGTTGATTTTAGGTTTGGTTAGAAACTGACTAAAATCCATCGTCGAACCAATATCGCCATATTAATGTCAAATACTGATATTTATTCATCAGGTATGGCAACTAAAATCCAACATCTGGCTTTTTTATTTATTTTTTAATTATTTTTTATTTATTTAATTGTTTAACCAGGAATGGCCCATTGAGATACAATATCTCTTCTACCAGGGAGTCCTGGTCAAGATGGGCAGCATAGGACAAAGTTACAAAAAAATATATATATATATATATATATATATATATATATATATATATATATATATATATATATATATAATAAATACGTCACAACCCATAGACACACAAAAATAGTATAAACCAAAGTCAATTGTTAAAACAATGTGCACTGTTCTAAATTGACAGTTTAAATATAGCGATAGATGGTACAGATTTCATATGTAGTATATCTTGAAGCTCATTCCATACATATGGAGCATACTTAGAGAATGCAGACCGACCTAACTCTGTGTGAAAAAGTGGCATCTTAAGTAAGAGTATATCTGCTGATCTGGTATTGTAAGTATTTGAACAGTACTCCAACAAATTTGATAAATACTGTGGTAATTTACCAACTAAAGCTATAACCTCTTAGGGCTTGAGTGTCCACATACGTGCACAGCACATTTGAGCTCTTAAGTGGCTATTTAAAATACTTTGAATGTTTTATATTTTGTTACAGACATACAGTGTCATCCTGCAATTGTTTTGCAGCATATGAAATGTCCCAAACCCTATTTTTAACTGTCCAACATGGGAAAAAATGTTGCTTTTACGCTCTGATAGTCAAAAGCAAGTAAAAAAAAAATTCTGTTACATATGCATTAAAAAACATTCAGTGTTTTATGTAAATTCTGACCACGAGTCCACATATATGGACATCATTTTTCTCTAAAAGTACATCATATCAAAAGATGATACTTAGATTTTTATTCTAATAAAAAAATAAAAAATAAATAAAAAATGCATGTAAAAAAACACCTTGGGCCTAAATGAAAACTAAAATATGTTGTTTTCTCCTTAACTGTAATGAGGTCCATTCTGTCATTTTATATAAATCACTTGAACCAGTGACAAATCTTAAGACACTATGATAAACAATATCCAATTTTTTTAAAAACATTCAGAGGTGCGTGCATATAAAGTATATCACCGTAATCCAGTACTGATAGAAATGTACTCTCAACTAAATGTTTTTGAGCTGCGAAGGAGAAACATCTGATAGACATCATAGTATGGTAACATCCACACAACATCAAGCTGTAGCATCATTAGATGTTGATATTTGGTTGATTTTAGTTTGGCCGTTGGACTATGACGGCGGCCTGACGTTGGCTTCTAATCTCAACCTGATTTTCATTGTTTAAAGCCATTTCAGTCATCATACAATAAACATCCGTCATCTTCTCATCAGTGACTGGGTCAATGCGTGTAAAGATTTTGGACATCTTTTTGGACACTTTTAACGCTTCCAAACAGTTTGCTGCAATTATAAAGTGTCTTGAGGTAGTTCATTATTATTATGCGATTTACTTTCTATATGCGATTTGATTGGACAGGAATCACAGGACTGAGTTTTCTAATCCCCATAGACAAGAAAAAATAGTGACTGCAGGTTGAGGAAAAGTAGTGGAGTAAAAGCACCAATACTGCACTAAAAATGTACTCAAGGCAAAGTAAAAGTACACATTTTTAAAAACTGCTTAGTAAATTACAATTTCTGAGACAAACTTCTTAATTACAGTAGTTTGAGTATTTGTAATTTGTTACTTTACACCACTTTTCCTGCATGTTAAAAAATTCATAACTCCAATGAAAACTAATGACTTCTTTTTACACAGATTAATAAATTAATAGATTAAATGTTAGTTTGTATCAGTGTTCATTTCATAATTGAAAAAAGTGCTCATTGAATAATGTTCATTGAATAAAAACTTGACAGGTCTGCTATGGAAGAAAATGCTGATTTGATCAGAAATTAATGCTACATATTTGTCTTTTTAGATAGCTTTAGATTAGTTCTTATCATTAATTTCCACAATCAGAAATGAATAGTAATTAGTTATCTTTTTAGAAAAGTTTTGATTAGTTTTTAACATTTTCAGTCTATTTTCGACAATATTGTATGCTGATGTAGTATCTAATGATATCCACGTAGTCCTGGTTTTATCCCATCTTAGTCTTGGAAAAACAATCATCAACGAACATTTTTTGGTCTTTCATTGACAAAATAAACACTGGTTTGTATCATATTTAAGCTTCTTCTAAAGCAAAGATGCCCAAATTAGGGCCAGCGGGCCAACGTTGGCCCACAGGAACCTTTGATTTGGCCCACCATCCCATCTGAGAAGAGAGGGAGGATGATGGGGACTGTTTAGAGATTGTCTTTTCACATCTAATGTAATCTTTGTTTGTTTTATTGTTAAAAGCTAATTGAAATGAAATGTTTCGATTAAATATTGTAAATAAATCAGATTTAGTTTAAATGTACATACCTGATGCATAGAGGACAATGGAGAGACTTTGGTGAGCAAATCAAGGCAAAGGCAGATTCTGCTATTCCGCATTGCCAAATCAGTGTTGCCAGATGTAACTGACCTTTTCCAGCCCAAAAACCCGCCGAAGTGCAAAAACACCCGCCCAACAACCTCGATAATAAAATGGGGGTGGGGGGGATGCTGGACGCTCCAAAATGTATGAGGGGTGGTTGGATCATCCCATATTTCACGAAAAGTGGGGGGAACGTCCCAAGTTTCACGAATAGTGGGGGGGTTACGGGAGATCGCAGGCAGAAACCGCCCAATCTGGCAACACTGATTGAAATCTGTTAGGTTTTTATTGCAATAAGTTATCATTTTAAAAGTTATACTGCATTAGTTAATACGATAAGCATGTTTTTTATTTATTTTTAGATATTATGAAATAAATTAGGAAATTACCCATGGCAACTTTAATGTAATATAGTTTGGTATATTTACCTTCGGCCCATAACTCATAATGATATTTGGTTTTTGGCCCTTTATACCAAAACGTTTGGGCACCCCTGTTCTAAAGACTAATAAGTCATTTGATGTGTTTGCTCTCAGAGAAGAAGCAGAACGTGATCTTCGCTCTGACTCTACACGGAGGTCACCTGGGCTTCTTTGAAGGCGCTGTTCTCTTTCCTCAACCTCTTTCCTGGATGGACAAAGTCATCGTCAGTTACGCTAATGCAGTCTGCCAGTGGGAGAAACACAAGCCGCAGTGCCACCAGCAAAAAGAATGAGTGCAAAACAAAGCACAATAAACACCACATACTCGCTCCGTGTTGAGCTTAGACGATGGTTTCTGACTTTCACTGGGGGAAACTGATAGTAGTCAAACACAGCAATAATCCACACTGACACCAGTGGGTCAGAAGTCAATAGTGTATCGCTACGCAGGATGAAAATGTGCAGAAGGATTCATGTTTAAAAAACATACTTGGCGAGAGGAGATGTGAGGTAGTAAAGATGAACTATTGTAGCTAACGCTGAGCTGTTATTTACATAGATTTTTCGATACTATGTTGTCAGAGAATATTAAATAGTAATGATTGTTGAATCAAAACGTCTGATTGGTTTAAAAATGGTTAATATTTGGTGTTGTGAGTTCAGTAGAAATTGAAAATCTGCACATTGATTGTCTACGAGTGTTTCAGGCTGCCTTATTTTTTATCGACACTTTATTCCATCGCACTTTTATATGTATCATTTCATTCCTGGTTCGGTGGCACAATACATTTTAGAAAATGTATTTAGTAAATTGCTGTAGATGGGAGTGTAAAAATTGTAGCAATAATCTTTTTGTCTGATAATGTCTCCCTCTATTGGCAACTTTTAGAAGTGCATTTGAATGTTTCGTGGATGAGTTCGCGTTTATAAAATGTTTCAAGTGAACATTCTTTTCAATCTCTGTCATTCTTACTATCGTTCTCTATGTTGTGTTATATTAGACCTCTATAGGAGTTATTTGTTTATATGTAACGTTAAACCAAAGGTTAAAACATTGAGAAAATGTTTGTATTGCACTATGAAAATTTGGATTAGCTTGTTTGATTTTCTGCATCGTACAGACATTTTAAAAGTGAAAGCAAGACTGCGGTGAGAAGAAACTGGAAGTATCGCCTGGAGTCACACAGGAATGTTGTGCACCTGGCTGTATAGCTTATCAGTGAAGAGAAAGCGAGGCAAATTTATAATTTCACCGCCTTCCAAGTGACCCGAAGGTCCGTTCTGAATGGATAGTGAAAATAAAAAGGGATGTCAGACCTCATTTTTAGCTAATGCCGAGTTCAGACTGCACGACTTTCAAAGTAGTCGTGTCACGGATGTTTTCACACTGCATGACTATCTGGGCTAGCGTTCTGTTGGTGCTGTGTTTACACTGAAGGATTGATCAGTGACAGGAGAGTTTACACTGCATGACTTTAAAATAGGAAGAATTGCCGACAACTTTGTCCAAACTACGTCTCACAACCAAACAAACGTGAGAAGTGACAGGGAAACAATGCGAGGTCACGAAATATATCATTTATTGTTAACTATAATAGGGGTAGGGGTGTCCCAATTCTCTTTAGCTTGAAGGTGTAGGGCTAAGGGGAAGGGGTAGATAGCCCTTCGAATGAAGATTTTTCAGGACCACACTCGAAACCAAGGGGTAAGAAAATTTCCCAGAACACATCAGCCACAACGACAGATAGATACACCCGGAATTTATTAATAATTTATTAAAACAATGCGAGGTCACGAAATATATCATTTATTGTTAACTACATAATAGAAAAAGAAGGCTTTAGCTTTAGAAAATGGACTTATTTTGCTCACCTGGCTTTTGAAGGGAGTTAGCAATTTTACTTTTCCACCCAGTTGTGATATTGCTCAGATGACACACCAACCAGACACGGGTGCTCCTGCCAAATTTACACTAGTTTTCCCTTCATTTCATTTCAAATATACTGAAAATGAGAGCTTTTAACTTCTCCCTCAACCTCCCGCTGGCCTGCAGATACCCTTACTAGTGAATGGTGCTCTCTCATTGGCTGTAGGTGATCGCAGATGTTATTTTTAATCAGAACTCATTTCACACGGCATGATTTGAATCAACGACAGCTCCAGATATTTAGCATGCCAAATAGGCCTATCTACGGGTGTCAGCAACTCATCGGCGATTCTCTCAGATCACGTCCTTGATAGTTCATACTGTGTGATTGTTACTCACGTGAACGAGCACCGATTTGCCTGTGATTTCAGGTATTGTCGGCGATTTCTCAAAACCTGTCGGCGAGTCCAATCGGGGCTAAAATCATGCAGTCTGAACTCGGCATAAGTTAAGGGAAATGGCACTAGTTAACTAACTTTTTCCTTCCAAAACACACGTTTTAGATGCCATTTATCAAACTCAAGTTAATAAACTGGTTCTTTTACTAGATTAGACTTGTCACGATACTGAATTTTGATACTGAAATTAAAAAATATCCCATCCATTTCCCACAAACATTTAGGCCTAATCCCCATATCTACCCCTTACCCTTACCCCTCGTTTTGCGCGTTCCCGTGAAGGGGTAGGGGTGTCCCAATTCTCTTTAGCTTGAAGGTGTAGGGCTAAGGGGAAGGGGTAGATAGCCCTTAGAATGAAGATTTTTCAGGACCACACTCGAAACCAAGGGGTAAGAAAATTTCCCAGAACACATCAGCCACAACGGCAGATAGATATACCCGGAAGTAAGGAGATCCACAAATTAGTATTTTTTGTCATCATTACGAATTTTTACAACAAACAAACATGTTTTAATATATTCATAACCGCATTCGTGTTTTACCGTCATGCTTTTAAAAAAAAAAAACGCTAAAATAAAAACCGCTAAATTTGATAAATCTTTAACCAATAATAATAACTCCCGTACAGCAGTCGCACAACATTCTGACACTCGAATACCCTGTGAGAAAAGTCTAGTGGCAGAGAATGAGCTTTTTACAGTGTCTGCTATAATGTTAATGTTGTTTTGGTGTGTTTACATAGATGAATATGGCCACTGTGTGAATGCGCAGTATAGTTACGATCTAACTGCCACATTATATAACTATGATAACATGATATATGCCTTCACTGATTTCCTGAAGATAAATACCAAAAAATAACACAACTGGAATAACTACAGCAGTCGCCATCATCTGATCTCATATGAAGCAACGATGACATATGATGACGTGTGCAGGTGTTGTAGTGTTGTCCCAATTCTTAGGGGTACATTTTGAAGCCCTTACCCTTCACTCTTGGCTTTAAGGGCCAAGGGGAAGGGGTACAAAAATACAATTGGGATTGGGCCTTTAGCACCATTGAGCGTGTTCTTTTTTTTTATATATTTTATTTTAAATTGTTTTACATAATGTATAAAAAAAGAAAAAAAAAACAAGCGAGAGACATTTAACATCATCAAAGCAAAATCGTAAACTAACAACAGAGTAAATTCAGTCATTACTGTGAAAGTAGTAGTACACTATTCAGTTTTGAGGAAATCCACAAAGGGTTGCCATGCAGATTGAAATTGCAGACGAGATTTGGGCTCCACAGACGAGCAATCGACTGATCTTCGTGGCTTTAAAACTCACCAATGTCCCTGTATTTGTGTTTGCACTTGGTGAAGAGCGGTGAACTGATGACCTTCATGGCCAATCACAGTCATTTCTGTTGAGCACTGGTGAACACTGCAAATCAGTGGTGTTTAAGAACGTGCTCAACAGCGCTAAAATGTTAGTGGGAAATGCACATTTTTAAAACTTCAGTACTGGGACAACACTATTACAGACAACACAAGGGTGTGCTACAGAGGACTGCATTGTTTTATCGACTGGGTTACATAGGCTGAACCAGGGAAGCATCCCTGCGGTGTTTACCTGGTGCCATGAACTAAAGCCTAGGAGGACACTCAAGCGTATTACTCTTAAAGAGATTGTGATTTAATTTGATGCCTAATATGCTTTTAATTGTTTAAATTAAACTTAACAATGATATTAAAGTGATGTTTACACCATTTCTGCATTTTGAAATCATGGCAAAAGCTGGAGGTTTGTAGTCCACAGCATGTTGTTGCAGTGTTTACACTGTTGATCCTATACTTCCAGGTTTCTTCCCAGCGCAGCCATGCTTTCTTTTTTTAAAATGGTGGCCGTGTGAAATAAGAGCATTGTGGAAAACACATTAAAAGATTTTTTACAAATCACTCCAGCACAACATTCCCAAAGGGGTTTAATACACAGGAAATACATAGTAATGTCATTTTAAACGTGCACTTTATTTAGAGAAACAGAAACTTTCTACACATTCTGAACATCATATATAGTTTGCTTGTAACACTTAGACCAGGCTGAGCGTTTTTCCGTTCTCAGTTAACAAGACAAACAACAGGAATGTCTGGACTTTGTCATCTGCCATCTGTTGCTGAAGAATATCTACATTTCAGGGAAAATCTAAATACATGGCCCTCATAGAGAACTAACTGATCGTGTCTGTTTTCATTCCTCTTTGATGGCGTCTGGAGACTTTTCCAGTTTCGCTTGGGAAAATCTCTATACTTCTGGGTTCACCCTCAGGAAAGAAACACAATCGAACGCCCTGTAATACAATGCAGCTAAAACAACAGTCGTGTTCTTGTACAGCGACAGACTGAAAAGTGCCTAGTCAAACAGATGTGCTGCTGTGATCTTGCCGTCGTATTTGGAGCCTTTACCATCAAAGTCTGACGGCAGGATTTCAGCATCGAACTCCTTGAAGTAGTTTTCCAGCTCATCGCCGTGGACAAACACCTTTAAAGACACAGAAAGTCTAAATCACTTTCTCTTCAACCATATTTGAATTCTCTTGATTTTGATCAAATTGTCAAAAATTATTCTCCTTCTTTTGAAACTAAAATATATGACTAATGATTTATCCTATTGTTACAACCATCATTAAACTCTGCTCAGAACTTCTGGTATTTTTCGCTTTCCCTGCTGAAAAACCCAGCTTAAACCAGCCTAAGCTGGTTGGCTGGTTTTAGCTGGTCGACCAGCCTGGTTTTAGAGGGGTTTTGGCCATTTCCAGGCTGGTTTCCAGCCATTTCCAGCCTGGTTTTAGCTGGTCAGGCTGGGAGTTGACCAGCTAAAACCAGCTTGACCAGCCAAAACCAGCTATGTCCATCTTAAACCAGGCTGGTCAAGCTGGTTTTAGCTGGTTTAAGCAGGTCATTTTCCAGCCTGACCAGCTAAGACCAGGCTGGAAATGGCTGGAAACCAGCCTGGAAATGGCCAAAACCCCTCTAAAACCAGGCTGGTCGACCAGCTAAAACCAGCCAACCAGCTTAGGCTGGTTTAAGCTGGATTTTTCAGCAGGGTTATCTTTTATAACTTAGGAAACTTTGTGTTTTTGATAAAAACGACAACTAAATCTCAAAAGATTTTCATAGAACCTACATTGGTTTAATGTTCAAACGAGTGAAGGGTATAATTTTACTAGTCACACCTAAAATGTAGGCTAGGGCATGTTAGCCATATGCTAAACTGCTATCAATGCATTATAATAGTCTTGCTATTTTATAAACACGCTATTGACGTCAAATACTAACATTTATTCGTCAGGAATGGCAACCAAAATCCAACATCTGATAGACGTCATATTGGTAACGTCCACACAATGTCAAGCTGTAACATCATGAGACGTTGATATTTGGTCAATTTTAGGTTGGATGTTGGACATTGACGTCGGCCTGACGTTGGGTTCTGAAGTCAACCAAATTTTATTTCCAAACAAAATCCAACGTCCCCATGACTTTGGGGTACAATGTCAATATGACATCATGTTGACGTCCTGTGCCAGCAGGGTCTGCTCAGAACGTCTGGTATGACTTAGTTCCGCTTTATCTTTTATAACTTCGAAAATTTGGTGTTTTGATAAAAAGGACAACTAAATCTCAAAAAATGTTCATAGAACCTACATTGGTTTAATGTTCAAAGAAGTGAAGGGTATAATTTTACTAGTCATACCTAAAATGTAGGCTAGGGCATGTTAGCCATATGCTAAAATGCTAGCAATGCGTTATAAAAGGCTTGCTATTTTATAAACATGCTAGCAGTGAGCCAAAACCATAGATATATACACTAGATATCGCATAGGTACCCTGAGCATGCGTCAATAGCGCCGCCACATTGGTACAGTGCTCCTAGGACAAACGTCATTCAACCGCACTAGTCAAGACAGTGTGCCAATGTGAAGATGCTGGACTTTAGCGCTGTGTACGGATGTAGTAACGAGCAAACAAAGAAAACAAAGCACAAAGGCAGAACATTTCATAGGTAAGATTTAGTTTTTTTTATGTTTTTGTATGTTATGAACTTTTGTGCTTAACAAGTAATGTTATTGATGATAATACAGTCTCTTGCTGCATTCGCCATAAGGCAAAGTAGCACCAACTCGCACTTAATTCTAGACTTATTCAGGACATGGATTAGATCAAATTAAACAGGGAGAGAGAATAATACATTTCCATGCACACAAACACTCACTCTTTGTCGGTAATGCCGTGCGGTCACATCCATCAATGTAGAAAAGTGATGTAAAATTATAATATTTCGTAATTGAAAAAAATATTTGCATACTGACCACCGGGGAAAACTCCCGATCATAGATATATGTGTATATGTGTATTTCTCTGGCTTTGGATGGCCACAGTCCTCCGCTTCACCTTGGTCCTGCATTCATTTCAAAGGAGCGCTACCCTGTACTAAAATGGCGGCTCTATTGACACATTCGTTCTAATAGACAACAGCAGGGTAGGCGACATCTAATGTATATATCTATGAGCCAAAACATTCAACTTATGCTAGTGTTCATCAGCCAAACCTTCAGACTCAATTACCATTTGGCTATTACCACAAAAACTAAAACAGAAAATGCTAGCTTTCACAATCTAAAGGGCTGAGGAGTAAAATAAGGTCATATTATAACCCAGCAGGCACACAACGTCATAAGACGTTAATATTAGGTTAGAATTAGGTCGTGATGTCAGGTGTCCAAAATTCAATGTCTAGCCAGCATCTAAGGACAATGTTATTTTGACATCCAATAACAATGTCAAATCACGTTGATATTTGGTTGATTTTGGGTTGTGTTGTACAAAATCCAACATCGTGCCAACATCTTAAACCAACATCATATTGACGTCAAATCCTGACATTTATTCGTCAAGTATGGCAACCAAAATTTAACGTCTGATAGACGTCATAGTGGTAACGCTGTCTACACAACGTCAAGCTGTAACATCATTAGGCGTTGATATTTGGTCAATTTTAGGTTGGATGTTGGACATTGACGTCGGCCTGACGTTGGGTTCTGACGTCAACTCAATTTTCATTTCCAAACAAAATGCTACGTCCCCATGACGTTGGGGTACAACGTCAAACTGACGTCATGTTGACGTCCTGTGCCTGCTGGGAAATGACACTACAAGGCTAACATCGTTAGAAACAGAGCTTATTAGTAGGCTAGTGTTTCTACTCATTTTGTGCTGTAACAAAATACTAAAGTTTATCTCATTGGAAGCCGCCATCATAGAAGTGACATTAAATGGCAAATCTCACAGGTCAGGGTTGTTCGATTTGCCCTAGGAATGCACCGATACCATTTTTTTGGAACCAATCCGGTCCCGATATCAAAATTCTGAGTATCAGATCCGATCCCGATACTGTGCCATTTTTTTAAAAACATATTAAAGTTTCTATAGTTCTGGTGATAAACTCAAAAAATATATCTTTTTTTAGTAAAAAATAACTGACCTATAGGCCTACTGTATATGACAGACAGCACAATCTAACTAAAAACATGATGCTTGCTGTAAACTAGTCTACATTATTTGAGCATTCATTATGACATCGATCTGTTGTGGTCCAGCTTATGTTTCCTTTTTTAATATTTAGATTTTTCTTTGAAATCTGTAATAGGCTACCACTATTGACCCTCATCATAGGTAAAATAACCAGGCTTCCAGCAAAGCCTGATATTATCCTGCAGGTTTGATGTAGACTAAACTAAACTGTCTAAGGCCAGTTTTAATTAATAAACATTCCCTTTTCTGTTAATGACAATCCATATTGCGCTCGTCAGTTACACGTTTATTATTTTAATGAACTACTTTGACCACAATGAGCCAGGCTTTACAAACTGTTCACAGTACTGAAAGTATTCCCCTCGGAAGAATAAACTCAGTCGGAAAGATGACAGAATAAAATGCTTAATGCATCACTGAGGCACAGCACGCAGCACTCCCGTATCTGCAGGCACTTTTAAAACTTTTAAGGCACTTTTAAGGCACTGGGCCTATTTTTTACGTGCCACCGTTGTTGGCGGTTTTATTGTTTTGTTCTGAAATACACAAACCGATTGTCCTGCTAACTTGCGCGCGACCATTTTATTCAGCTTAAATAACGTAGCTTGGAGGCGCAAACTGACAACAGACTCTCGGATAGGTAGTGTATGGTAGTTTATTTGTGTTGACTCCAGATTATAAGACGTCGTACATAACGAAAATATGCTGGAAGTAATCGACAGGTAAGGGCAAGCTAGATTTGTTTAGATTCAACAAGCAAAGCAGCACAAAGAGAAGAAATGAGTGCATTGAGGATCTGTCCAATGTATTATCGAGCCTTTTCTAATTTAAAGTTTCACTTGGGCCTACTTTGTGTGTAAAGAGCAGGTAATAATAACCCTCTCTACTCCAGTGTTGAGAATGCAATCTGCTGATCTAACAGACAAAGTGCAACATGATTTAGAAACAGCAATGAACTCAAAATGAAGGTCAAAATGAAGCCATTTAATGAACCCACTGATTATTTATATTAACAGGAACAATTAGTCTTGGAGAGTTTTTCGTGTTGTCATAAACGCGACACAGTTTGAACTGTGAATGAATAAAAAATGATTGACAGGCGCAGCGGAGAGAAGCACTGAATTGAACATGATTTTAATCACTTGAATATTCATCTGTGCTTCACATTAAACTATAGAATGGCTTCAGAACATTTGAGATGTAGTAGGCCTACATGACAACTTTCTAGTGCCTTAAAATTGGCTACCTTCATGGCTTTTGTTGGCTTATAAATTACACCGAATATAGTGCACGCGTAAGATTGGATTTGAACCAATACCAGCTGGCCGATAGCCGATCCAGCAAAAATATGCGATATCGAACCGATATCTGATCCAAGTATCAGGATCGGTCATCCCTAATTTGCCCAGAGTTCACAGGTCAGCTGTCTGACTATTATTTCCAAGTAGGAACATGAAAATATCCTAATTTTGAGTTGTAGCATTGGACACCTTGCAGAAATCATTTAGAATTCAACCAATCAGATGCACACCTAAAAACTCCTGTAGTGTTTCTAGGTTTGTGTGCCTTGTGAATCAGATGTTCCATGGTTGTGACATCTGCGGCTGAGACTATAAAAAAATCATTGTGACAACATGCTAAATGCGCTAACACAACAACCAAGCAACACCTCAACTACTACCCAGAATACAACAGCCACACAGAATATTCTAGCAATGACAAATGCAATCAAATTTTGTCTTGTCAAGCTATATTTCTAAAAGTTCTGTGAAGTGCTTTGAAATGTGCAGTTTTTTATTTAGCGTGTGATGTATTTTGAACTAAAACATGAAGACATGATGGGATATAGAGTAGCTCCTCCCCTTTTTTCAAAAACAGCCAATTGCATTTTGTTTTTTATCACGGTCCTTTCCAAACAGGGTATATTCGCCTTCTGAAGGACACTTCAGAGTGAAAAAATCATGGTTACTATATTAAAGTGTCATTCCAAACCAAAGTGGCCAACAAAACAAAACTGGCCACTTCAAATGGCCGCTGGAGTGAAGGATTTTAACAAATATAACGGATTGACACTTCAGGCCACCATCCTTTGAACAGGGAAGTTGTTTGGTGTCACAGACTGCACTCAGTTTGAAAGGGCTCATTCTTATGCTCTGATCCCTTCAGAGGGACCCTCTGAAGCCATAGGGATGAGCCCTTTCGAATGGAACCCAGCGTGAGAGTGGTTGAGTTCAAGCGCATATAGCATAAACATCTAGAAGGGGGGTGGGGACATGTCAGATACTAAAGAGCATTTGATTGGTCAGAAGATTTGGTGAGAAACTGAAGTATGAGGAAAAAAATATTGATCCATTTAGGCAGAATTGACAAACTGCCAGCTTTAAAATGCTTATTTTTTCTAAATGCGAATTCTGTCACTGTTTTGGTGCACCCTCGCTCATAGACATACTTAATACTAGCATACTGATGCTAACATCTAAAAAACTTACTTCTTAATTTACAAGGACTTTAAAATCTACGTGATTTGACACTGATGAAGCAGACCAGACTAAATGTGATAGTTTGGATGGGGTAGCCTATAGTTGCCTCTTTGCTTTTCCATTATTTTTATTTGTCTGAATTAAACACAACTCGGGGCGACACGGTGGCTCAGTGGTTAGCACTGTCGCCTCACAGCAAGAAGGTCGCTGATTCGAGTCCCGGCTGGGTCAGTTGGCATTTCTGTGTGGAGTTTGCATGTTCTCCCGTGTTGGCGTGGGTTTCCTCTGGGTGCTTTGGTATCCCCCACAGTCCAAAGATGCTGAATTGAGTAAACTAAATTGGCCGTAGTGTATGTATGTGTGTGAATGAGAGTGTATGGATGTTTCCCAGTACCGGGTTGCAGCTGGAAGGGCATCCGCTGCATAAAACATGCTGGATAAGTTGGCGGTTCATTCCGCTGTGGTGACCCCAGATTAATAAAGGGACTAAGCCGAAAAGGAAATGAATGAATGAATGAATGAATGATAAACACAACTCACCCTTTCCAGCAGTTTGCTCTTCATCAGGGGTTTGACCACATTGTATGTGGTGGTGAAGTACCAGGGCTGGTGAATAAAGTGCACAGCTTTGAAACGGGCAGGGAAAGAGTCCTGCCATTAAGAAAAAGAAATTCACATGAATGAATGATCATATGGAAAGATTGGCATAAATATATTTGATTTCTTGATGTTTTACCAGCAAAACAATGTTTGGGAACTTATTATTAGAATGTGCACTCGTTGTCATCTTGGACTTATACTGGCACCTAGTGGTGTGGTTATAGCATGTTGAACAAAACAATATTCAGTAGATTTTATTATTATTATCTTTTTTTATTAGAAATTCCTATTATATATGGTTAAATGTCTTTGCAAAACAAACATTTATATTTTTCGTCAAATTTCTGTAAATTTTGTATATAACAACATGTTACAATCTGTTGTAAAACTATAAAAAACATTTTGGGTACATCTTAGATTAGTGTTTAGATTATGCAAAACTAAGTGCTTGAATAGTTTTATTATAAGTTATATTTACAGAAATGTTAATTTGTTAAAGCTGCTCTAAGCTTTGTGACATTTATTAAAAATTATGTCATATGTGGTATTGTCACAGCCTGGCCAGGTTCTCCCCCTTTGCAGTATGCGTTATACCAACGCTATCTCACAGCAATTCGTAACTTTTTGATTTAGTGGCTAATTCGTATGAAATCGTATGATCTCATTCATACAATTTAGTACGATTTGCTCATCCCCTAGTGACGGATGGGTTTAGGGGCGGGTTGGGTGCCACACCTCCTTTTAAATCATACATTTTCATAAGATTGAACCTAGTTACTAATAGGGTTGGGTATCGTTTGGAGATATTTCGATACCGTAGCTTAATTGATACTTTTAAAACGGTACCTGTGCCAAAACGGTGCCTAAACTGATACTTTTGAGCCACAAAATTATGGTGGATGACTCTAGAAAAATCTTTTATTTGACAAAATCTTTTAAAAAATTATTTTAATAGAACAATATATATATATATATATAGTTTAAAGTAAACATAATTTCATATTTTATATATTTGAATTACATCAATATATTTCCTTTAATCATTTGTTGGTTAGCATGAATTTAAGATTTGCATTATGAAATTGCATTTGCTTACTACTAACCTGTGGAAAGGCTGTCATCAAAATACTGAACTCCTTTTTTCTAGGGTTGGGGCTTGTGACTATGTTTACATGGTTATCTGTAATTTAATGATTTGCCTTCATCTGAATAAGACAATAATATGATTAAGGTGTTTACATGAGTTGCTTTTTGAATGTTCTGTTCATGATTCCGTCTTACATGTTATAGTACATAGATCGATTAACGTCATTGCGTCACCACGCTATCCATGTTTCCTCCAGAGTTTCATGTAATTTCAGGTGTTTCATTTTGAATTTTTCGACTTTACCTGCAGTTTCACTTTCATTCAGGAAAATTTCATTCATGCCCCCATGACAAACTGAGGTATTTGATGCGAGCATTAAGTAAGGACTGGTGGAAGAGTGAGTGCTCTTTTAATGGAATTTGATGCCGCAAGTTGAATGGAAAGAATAAACCTCTGCATTTCACAAAGCAGGTGTCTGTGGTCCTTTAAGGTAATAATTTTTTTTTTTTTTCGCTGTTTACATGGTAGTCTAGACTCTTAATCAGAGTATTGTCTGAATCATATTAAAATCGGAGCATTGGTGTCCATGTACGTACTCACTGAAAGTGCCAGATGATGTCGCAAGCTTTCAGAGACAGTGCATTCCTCTGCCTCTAAGTTGATTCCATGAGCCCTCAAATGTGTCATTAAGTTTGACGTGTTTCCCCCTTACACGCAACTTTTGTAAAGCGTCTGCTTCAAGTTGCTGTGTCAGAATCCTTGCTTGTAATCTACGCTTTAGAACGCTTAGTTTAAGCAAATTTGATGAACGCGATCATGCTTGTTGATCTGAAGAGAGTCGCTCTCGCTCACCGAATGCGCTGTACTGCGTGCGTTGTGTGCGTCCATTCCATAAGCAACAAGAACAAATGGCTGACTTCGCCTGTTCGTATTCCTGTCCGAGTTGTTTAGAATTAAATGTTGGAGATGGTGTGACAACGCGGACCTATGTGTGCCTTTGATGGACCCCTTGATGCTTCTTACGTCCTTGTCGCAGCACCAGTGGCACCAAAATTAGGCACCGAAATTCATATGCTGATTCGGTCCGGTACATACCAGTTACAAAGGTACCGGTGCTATAATGGTAAACAGTTACGTTTTCTTGTGAGATCAGGCTGGTTATACTATGCTTTCATTCATTTACTGGCTTCCATGATATTTTTCTTGTTGTGGAACTTTTTAAAAATAAAAACAACACAGAGATCCATTTAGTTAAACCATCACCTGCAACATGTCCACCATTTTCTTCAGCTCTGTGGGCTTGATGCCGGACGCTTGCTGCATTGTGAAACCCTTAAAGTTCTCGATAATGCAAAACCCGTTGATCTGAGTCTCCTCATTTTCCAGAAGCTTCTCCAGGATCACACAATAAGCTCTGAGGATCTGGAGCAAACACAACATCAGTACAGTTTACAAACCAAGTACCAGTTTAGTCTGTTTTAATAAAAAAATACCTCATCAAAAGTGATCTCCTCATAATCCCAGTTCTCGATATTAAAGAGCAGCACCACGCGGCCGTATTTGTCTCTGCTGGACAGGATTCCTGGGTATCCGGCCTCAATGGTGCTGCGCACAGCCTCCGGGGTCAAGTTTTCAAAAAGTTCAGGATAATCCCGTCTGAAGCGCACATAACCTTGAAGAAAATACAACCAATCTGCATGTTAAATCCGACATCACAGTTTCTGGGCCCAAAAGCTCTATCAGATGGCAAAAGCAAACAACAAATGATACTAATATAGCGTATGCTCACAGTGTGCTGTAACAGTATTAGTATTGAAAATCATGATCATAATGTTTGTGATTAGCCCATGTATAATCTCAGATGGTCCACAGTCATTGGGGCCTATCATACACCAGGCACAATAAGGCGCAAGACGAGTTTGCCCCAACGCGTTGCTATTTTCAGACCAACGCAACCTTAATTTTTCTGTTTTTCACCACGTTGTTTAAATAGCAAATCCATTTGCGCCACTTTGTGGACTCATGGGCATTTCGATCAAGAAAAGAGGTGTGTTAAGGTGCATTGATGGCATGTTGCTATTTTGAGGAACTATAATAGACTGTGCAATAGACCAGCTGAAAGCCGGTCTAAAGTCCAGCACAGAGCGCGCTAGTTGTGCGCCTCTCTTACACATTGCTTAAAACATGCAGGATGTACAGCAATACGCAAATATCTTTACAAATGAAAAAGAATTCAAGGATTAAATTATTCCAAAAGTTATTATTTTCTACATAAATATAAAAACCACTGCCTCCATGCCATCTTCATCTTGGTTTTTCTTTTTAGTTTATTCATGGCAACTTGTTTTGTATAATGTTATTAATATTATTAATATTATTTATTATATGCATATTTATATTTGTTTTATAAAAAATAGCTTAGATTTGTCCACCTGTCAGGTTTTGGACCATATGGGGCATAGCATGTGTGCTTGGATATAACTCAGTTTTTTACGACACTTCGTTATTATTGCTCATTTATTCGTTTGCTGGAAATTAGAACTAAATTTAGAAATAGTTTTGAAACTAATCTTTGCGCTTAAACAGAATTAATTATGTAGGTTAATGGATGTCTGTGCATAGCCTACGGCACTGTTTCCTTATCCACGAAAGAGAAAAAGAGAAAGTGAAAGTAAAGGCCGGTTGGAGGAGACTCATTCTTTATCCTTGCACTGCAGATGGTCTGTTTTACTGTTTTCTCGCTAGTGAAGCGTTCAGTTTTTCCACTGCAAAGTCTGCCATGTAAATAGCAAATGCGCCATGGTATGACGCAACTGACTCTTAAAGGGGAATGTGAGATGAGACTCTGATTGGTTTATTCTCGAAACACACCCATAACTCATTAAGAGAATAAGCTCAACCCTGTTAGACCATGCGCTGCGGTGCTGAGCGTATTTTTCCTTCCTTAAAATAGCAAAAGTGGATTCTGACACACCCTTAATGCTTTTGCGCCCTGCGCTTCAGACTTTGCACCTAGATCGTTAAAATAGAGCCCATTATGGTTAAAGGAACACTTCACTTTTTTTGAAAATAGGCTTATTTTTTAAGTACACTGTAAAAAAATCTGTTATTTTACAGTTTTGTCTGGCAGCTAGGGTGCCAGAAAAAAAGTGTAAAATAACGGCTGGTAAATTTCAGACATTTGCCGTAAAATAACAGACGGTAAATTACAGAAATCTAAAATTATGGAAATTTCTGTAATTTAACGTCTGTTATTTTATGTATTTTTTTTACAGTGTACTCTAGAGTTTAACTATTTTTGAATACATTCAGACGATCTCCGGGTAACACTTTACTTTAGCTTAGCATATATAATTGAATTGGATTAGACCATTAGCATCTTGCACAAAATTTTTTAAAGTGTTTTGATAATTTTTTTATTTAATGCTACCATGGGTGCAGCAGACTCAATTATATAACACAGTGCTGTTAACTAGTTTGGCACTATTTAAAGGTGCTATGTAATATCATTGTGCCTGCTGCAGCCATGGTTCGGCAACAAAATCCCTTGAGTATTACGCCAGAATGAGAGTATAAATCCCAGCCATATTAGCCTAGAAAATAGCAACTTTTTAGATTTTCATCCATCTTAAAAGTTTATGTAACTACAAAATAGTCAAACTCTAAGTGGTAAAATTATTGGAACATTTTTTGACATTTTTGAGTGAAATGCTAATGGTCTAATCCGATTCAATGAATTATGCTAAACTAAGCTAAAAGTGCTCCTGTCTGAATGAGAGATTGGCTTAATGGATTAAAAAAATGATAATCATCTATTTAAATCTAGAGGACTTGTATATTGAGCTTATTTCCAAATAAAAGGGGATTTACATTAAAATATTGATGTCTGGTATGCGGCAAGTCTAGAGACTGTAGTAAACACCATGGTTTTGTAAAAGATTCCCAATAATGTGTGAAATGACTAAACTGTGTTCATAAATGGCCGTTGAGAGAATTTTCTCAGGTCAAATGAATAAAGGTTTTGACTCTGCAAAAAGCTTTGGTAGACTCAGACTTTATACAGTGCTGTGAAAAAGTCTTTGCCCTCTTACTGATTTCTTATTTTTTGCATGTTTTCACAATTCAATGTTTCAGATCATTAAACCAATTTAAATATTAGTCCAAAACAACATAAGTAAAGCAAAATTCAACTCAGGTGTAATAAACAAGAGTTACGTTTAAAAACAGCATGATGTGATTACTTGTGTTATCTTTGACTAATATTTTAAATTAGTTTGGATTTGCTAAATTAAAGATGCAAAAAATTAATAAATCAGTAAAGACTTTTTCACACCCCTGTATATATCTATATTTATTTGCCTGTCTCTTTAATAAAATACAAACAGAAAATACTAGAAATATATACACAAAACCTGAAAAAAGGCCAATCTTTAAACAAAAACAAGCAAAAGTTAGTTTTAATGTGATCTTCTTTGGCACCAAACAGACCTTCAACTCTTTTGAAGAGACTGTCCTTTAAATAACTGTTTTAGCAGTTCAGTTTTTCTTTAAATTTAAGCTGTCAATTTATTATTTGTCTGTCTATGTGACACTATGCCGCCCCTATAATATTCAGGTCTGGACTCTGTGGAGGCCATTTTCATGACTGCCAGTGCTTGAATCAACTGTTTTTTTCCCTCCAAATATGATTTCACTTCATTAGCAGAATGTTTGGGATCATTACCATGCTGAAAAATATAACCATTACCAATGAGTACTTTCCAGAAGAAATGACATTGTGGATTAAAACCTGTATGTACCTTTCAACATTCACAATCCTATCAATTCAGACAATATTGCAACAACCATGACACAAATGCAGCTTTTAGCCAATAGACTCACCCTTCATGAGTTCATAGGCCCGGTTTACATCATATTTCCTGGCACGGATGAACCTCACCAGCACGCCATCGGGTTTGTCCCCAAAAGTATCCTGAACACCTTTAGCAAGCTCATCTCCAGTATCTGCCTTCTCCTTGATTATTCCTCTGAGCTCCTTCACAGCTGACGTTCGCTTCTCATCCGTCTCATTCAACTCATCTTTAGCCTAAAATGACACCACAAGAGCAACATTTGTTTTTAAAGAAACATGTTTAAAAAGTTTTATCCGCCTCAATGAAGCATGCTAACTAAATGGCAGATGTTTGTAGTGATTTGTTTTTGTAGTGATAACTAGGTTCTAGGTATTACTGTTTTGGGTAATAGTGTTGCTTGATCAATAGTTTCACAAACACCACTAATAGTCTGAAAGTAGACGCTAGTTTCTGTAGTTGCGATTTGAATTTTTCTATTTTCCTAACAAACTGATGCTGGATGAATGATAGATTGTTACTAGGGTGATTTGGGTCTTTATGGTTAAAATGTAATTATATGAGAAGTTACCATAGTTTTATTGTAGTAAACCTTTGACTTTTGGTTTACTAATTACCAGGGCTAGACGGAATCTGCGGACATTTTTTGCAATTTCTGCGCAGAATTTTGTTAAACTCTGCGGATTTATGCGGAATAATTTTGGGAGTATCGTACCTAAAACCTTAATATATGAACTAAAAAGTAATACCTTTTAACTTGTATTTAATGTTTACAATGCAGATCCATTTAGATCCACTTTATTTGGTAAACAAAGCAAGTCTTCTATATAATATATCTACTAAAAGACAGAAAATATTACTTTACAAACAGTATTGTAAATAAATTATATGAACATTTTCATATTACTCAATAATTATACTGAAATTTATTTAAAAACTGTATAAATATAAATTTACACACATTCACATAAGTAAATAAACAGAATCAATGATGGGCTAAAAATCAGCATTAATCTGCGCAGTTTCCGTGTGGGTCTACTCATTACCTAGTTGTATATTGTAGCAAAACTATGGTTTATTAGTGTTTTGTTTTTTTATAACCAAGGCTAATTTTTGTTTGCTAAGTTGTGGCGGTGATGCTTTGGCTCACCATTGTGTACCTGAAATTAGATTAGAATTGTTACATTTTTACACCCAACAAATATTTTACAAGAACTTTCAACATGATCTTGTACGTTTGCTAAGTTGTTACTAGATTGATTTGGATTGACACTATATGGTTCAAATTTAATAATGTGTCACTAGCTTTAGCGAATGCAGCTAATAGTACGTTAACCTGATATTAAGGATACATTTGTGTAGTGCATTGTTTAGTACTACATTTTTACATTTATTGGTAGTCACGATTTACTTAGCAAACACAGCTAAGATGCTAGTTTACATGATTTTCACATTTTCTCAAAAGATCCTGAGCTAAACCTGTTACCATGATGCTGGATGTTCACCAGGTTGTCACTAGGGTGTGTTCATGCAGTTTAAATTTACCATTAGCATCGGTAACACTTTATTTTGATGGTCCATTTGAGTATTAGTATACTGTCTGCTTAATATCTGTTATTATACTGTACTCCTTCAACAGACATTTAACTGACTATAAGAAACTTTGGAAGTACATGTCAACTTACACTAACCCTAACCCCAACCTAACAGTTTACTTATAATCTAATGAGAATGAGTTGGCATGAAGATGCAATGTAACTTAAATTCAACAAACGGACCATCAAAATGAAGTGTGACCTTAGCATCACTTTAGCAATTTTGACAGCATAAATGTGCCATGTTCTGTCTAATTGTGTTTATTTTCTACACTCAGACATCTGTAAGATTTCCTCACACCTTCTGCATGGTGTGGTCTGGTACTTGTGTAGAGGGTTCAAACACGGGCCCATGGTCTTTGACCGTGAGGTGCTCCAGCTTCGCTCTGAGGGCCTGCTCCTCCTCGGACACCATTCGAAAAGTTCCACTCTGTGGAAACAGATGGAAAAAGATGCATGAAAACACCCTAATCCACATGCTTGAATTCAGTAGCGCTAATCAATGGAAGCTAGTGTGGGCCAATGCTAAGCTGACTCACATGAATTGCATAAAGCCGGTCTGAGATTGAGGATTAGTGGCTAATGTTCGTAGCTCTATCCCTAAATACTAAGAAATGCCTTGTTTCTAAAACATTTGTTAGCAAAATGAGCAACATTTTGGATGAACCAGCGTGAAATCACATGTTGTGTGATGTAACAGAGTCTTAAGACTTCACTTTAAAACTGAGTTTTGCTAATGTAAACAGTTCTGTTTCATTCTTATAAAGACGAAAATGGTCTACTTACAACAACCGCCATTGCTTCAGACGCTCAGTACAACGTTCTGTGGAAAACAAATATATATTTATCACAAAGAAAATACTGCAGTCCCACACAAAAAAGACTTTTTATGACAAAGGCATCACAGTTTTTCTGAATAATGAAAAATTATACAAGCTAACAGGCTTGGGAAAAGATTTTGCATCAATACATTTGCTCATTATGCTAAACTTAAAATTATGCTAAAAGTTCAAAGCTGGTTAAGCATTTACTAAATATTCATTTACCCCAAAATAATCACTGATAGCAAATAATTTTTTTGCTAAAACATTTTACGAAATGTTATATAGACTATAAATGCTCATTTCAGATCTTTGAGAAACAAAATAAGAATTATAAAGGCAATGATGTTTGTGACTTGAAATGTCCTGAAGGCAAATGAAATCATTATAGTAAATAATCTGAGAAATATATACTTTGTATCAAGCATTTTTGTCCACTAATAAAACACAGAAACAAGAACATCAATACAATACAATAATATTCCTAATAAATATTAAAGAAAAAACTAAATACTAATTCTGGATTGCTAAGTAAAAGGCTGTCTGTAGTGTTTGTAGTGACACTTTTGTATTACTTTATATTGTCACCCTTTTTAGAAAAATGCTGCCTAATGCTATGTTTTAGTTAGAATATACTGTATGATTCATATTATAATTTCTGACCAGTGATTTCCAGAAAGCTATATAAAGTAATAATAATAACATTCTTTTTTTTAATATCTTTCTTACATAGTATTATGAGTAATACAATTTCACAAATATTAAAAGCAATATGATACAATTGTTTATAATTTCAATTTTTTTATACTTTATAAATCCAAAAAATGAATAGAAAACATTTGTTTTGCGATTAAATAAAGTCAAAGTGCAAATAATGTCAAAAATGATCCTGTCAGTGGAATAAAACAAAGGTTTAGAAAGAAGCAGAATCAAACAGCACATTACAATTAAATATCTTTGAGATAGTATTAGAATAATAAACAAAATAATACCAAAACAGTAGTAAAAATCCAAATAAACAATAGAACATTTACAGTTTTATAGCTACTATTAAAGGAATATCTATATTTAATAAAAATAGTTAATTAAAAAATTGTTGACGTGACAACTAATTATTTTCAATTGCAAAAGGTGAAAGCTAAAAAATGTCCTAATAATCTTTACCCTATTGCAAACATCAAATTCAAAAGTAATAAGACATCTATCCATCATCAAAACTATTTTAATAATAATAACATTAAATAATATGAAAAAAATCTAAACATAAATAATAAAAAATAGAAAAAACATGAACAAAGCATTTCAAAAAACATAAAAAGGAGCCGTACCTGTGAGAGATTGCAGCGCTGCTGAAGTGAGGTGAGGAACAGCAGACGCCACTCATTTGTACTGCGACCTCTGATGGATTAACAGCGTCATATGAGATTATGGAGAGCAGATTTAATGGTAATCAGCGAAAAACATTGAGGGAAAAAAAGAGCAAAGTGAATATTGATCAATAGCATTACTGCTCTCATATTTAATCAGAGGTAACCTTCCCTCACCCCGAATAAAAATAAAATGATGATGAAATATGGAAAGACTGGGCCAAACTTAATAATATTATGGGTTAAATGTGAGGGAGGGTTTGTCAATTCATTGACCAATAGGATTTGACTGAATTCCAGCCGCAGTGAAAACAATGAGCTGGAAATAGACCTGAAACACAAAGCCAAGAGGGAGAGGAAAGCATTTACACTCCAAAGCAGATTACTAAATAATTATATGACATAACACACTCATTCAGCTACATTTTTCCCAGATGATATTTTACTAAATGCATATGGTTCAGTAAACTGACATGTTTTCTCAAAAACTTTTAAAGGTGAATTTATATTTTTGCTGTGCCTTTCTAAAGATTTTCCATGCAGTAAAACTAGATCAATATTTATAATTCACAAGTTATTTAATTCCAATTTATTTATTCGTAAACATTTAAAATTAGCTTTAAAATATTTCCAATAAGATTGAAAGATCTATCATAGTTATCTAAAATATGAATGTCTAAATAATAATAACACCACAATACATTTTTATTATTTTAACATTCGTTTAAATTTTCAATATTCAATTAATTTATAATTAAAAATTCAAACATTACTAGCCACAGCCATATATCACCCTGCAGCCCAAGAACAGTTACTCACTGAAGCTAAGCAGGGCTGAGCCTGGTCAGTACCAACGCAATCTCACGGCAATTCGTAACTTTTTGATTTAGTGGCTAATTCGTATGAATTTGTACGATCTAATTCGTACAAATTAGTACGATTTGCTCATCACCCAATGACGGTTGGGGTTAGGTGCCACGCCTCCTTTTTAAAATCGTACATTTTCGTACGACTGAACTCGTACGAATTTGTACGAATTAGCCACTAAACTGACAAAACGTAAAATACTTACGTTTCCTCGTGAGATCAGGCTGTCAGTACCTGGATGGGAGCTAGGTTGCTGTTGGAAGGAGGCACGCAGGGGGGCGCTCAACCTGGAGTCTGTGTGAGTCCTAATGCCCCAGTAAAGTGAAGGGGACTCTATACTTTCAGTGAGCACCGTCTTTCGAATGAAACGTTAAACCGAGGTCCTGACTCAACTGTGGTCATTGAAAATCCTACGGCAGTTCTTGTAAAGAGTAGGGGTGTAACTCAAATTTTTCTGGCCAAATTCCCTCCATCGGCTCGTAAACATCATGGCGTCCAAATCATCAGGGGTAGTAGGATACTGAATAAACAAATCAAATTTAATGTAGTTGTCATAACGTTTTTGTAATTGAAATAACATTTATTCTCCTCCAAAACTTAAAAATTCCTTGTATGGAAAATGTTCAGAAATGTAGTTATGTGTACTTAAAAACAACAAGTTGACAAAGCTAAACCACTAAACGTATCCCCCCCATCTTATTCTGGGGCCCTGTTGTATGGGATGAATGGAAAATTATTTTAGAGCAATTTCATGTAAATGTCAACCTCATGGTTTCCACTACATTCATTCTTCCATGGCGGGCCGCCACACCAAAATTCATCCCGCCATGGCTACATTACAGCTTCTCATTCAAAACATTCAGTCGTTGTTGTTTTTTTTAATAGCGGGTTATAATCGCACCAAAACGCATTAAAAGGAAAGTGAATTAGAATATAACAGCGCAAACTTTTCTGTAATCGTAGTAGTGCTGTGCGTTATTTGTTTAACCCTTTAAGGTGACATGCTGACTGACTGACAGGTGCGTGAGGCTAGCTAAAACACTACGTAGCTCTACGTAAAAGAAAAATCACCAAAATAACAAAAACCTTTTAAAGTTGTGTAAACTTAATAATAATAAGAATTCCTTACATTACTGTTCTGGACACTCAAAGCGCTTCACACATTGGAGGGAATCTCCTTATCCACCACAGCATCAGTGCAGCATCCGCGTGGATGAAGCGATGGCAGCCATATTGCACCAGACTGCATACCACACACACCAGCTGATTGGTGGAGAGGAGACAGAGTGAAGAATGATATAGGGATGGTTAGGAGGCCATGATGGACAGAGGCCAGGATGCCGGGGTTAAACCCCTACTCTTTTTCGAAGGACATCCTGGGATTTTTAACAACCACAGAGAGTCGGGACATCGGTTTAACGTCTCATCTGAAAAACGGCACTCACTGAGCAGTATAGAGTCCCCATCAATATACAAAGGCGTTAGGACTCACACAGACCGCAGGTTGAGCGCCCCCTGCTGGCCTCACTAACACCACTTCCGGCAGCAACCTAGCATTCCTATGTGATCTCCCCATCCAGGTACTGATTGTGAGCAGCGCTGCTTAGCTTCAGTGGGCGCCATCTTAAGAGTTGCACATGGTCTTGTATTTTACATAAAAACTGTGTCAACCTTTCGAAACAATTTGATTTGATTTACCAAAGTCACACAAGTGCCAATTTCACATCCGTCACATTCATAACAGTTTTTCTTATCTCATAAATGCAAAAAAAGTCTAAAAAATATGATAAAACTAATGTTTTTGTTCTATAAAGAGCCAAGTCTTCTCCTTTTAATTAGTATTATTTCTTTAGGGTTCATAGAATTTGTACAAGTACTGTAAACTTGATTTTTTGTTTTGCTCACATCCATAAAAAAAATGTATATTACCCTATTTTAAAATATAAAACACATTTACAGGTTGATAGGTTTCTGATCCCTTAACTCTGGTTTGCTGTTTTGGAAAATACAAACCAACTTCTCGATGTACTGTACACTTAACATACATTCTATTAAATTCACGTATCAAGCTTTTATGGCAAATGTCACGCCCATAACTGCTTTTTTTCCACTATATAAAAAGCACTGAAATCAGCTTTGTTTTTTTAAGTAAATAGTGGTTTCTCATCATGCAGCTTGCCATCACTACACTGTTTCCCACTCACACATGGATGGATGGGGCGCTGTAATCCTGTAAAGCAGGATTTAGCCTTTGAATGTGAGGGTCTGTGTTACTAAAGCAGTGGGATTGCAGCACAATAGCCGTCTCTGTGCTCTTGAGCAAAGACACAATTCACTACAAACACAGAAATGATCCATTTGACGATTCTGAATTAAGTATTTCAACCAAAAGGGAATTTCTAGACCAAAAAACTTACGTTTTGGAGACATTCCACCATTCCACAGTTTCTTTCCTCTAGTTTCTCCTCGTCACGTGCCGCTAGTTCAAATTGACGTCACACTGTAGACTTTACACACCTATTAATACCAAAATATTAGATAGGTTTGAAATGCAAATCTTGACAATACAGCTACTGTAGGAGCAAAGAAATGAGTGAAAGGAGTTTCATGGGTCATCAGGTGAAGACAGTACAGTCACATTGGGGGAAATTACAGTACAATTTCCAACACTTTGATGTCACTGATTAGTCCTATTTAATGTTGAAGGGAAAGCTCAACCAAAAACCTTTGCTTGTGAAACCTTTGAGTTTCCTTCTTCTGTAGAAAACAAAATATACATTGAAAAATGCTGAAAACCTGTAAATACTGACTTCCATAGTAGGAAAAACAAATATATATAGTCAATGGTTGCACCATGTCCTAATGACATGCAATGCAACAAGATTCCAACAACAATACAGTTTCCACACTATGCGTCAAGACAAACATTTAAATACCAGCAATTCAGATGTGCAGAAAAGAGCACTGTACTCCAAACAATATGGTAAGGCTTATAATCGAATTAATATATTGAATCTCTTTAACATTATTAAAAGTATTTGCTGAGTGACTGTTGTTGGTTTGTATTGAGCAACGGTTCTAACTCCCAGTTTGCCATTTGTTATTTTATTTTAAATATTTGAGGTGAACTATCTGCTGCCACTTTCAGGCTATAAATATCACATAAAATGGTATTAAAACTAATATAGCATATAACACTGCATCAAGCATATAATCAGTACCTGAGGTGATCATTGTCGTAGTAGTTTATGCTGTTGTTCCAACGCAATCTCACAGCAATTCGTAACTTTTTGATTTAGTGGCTAATTCGTATGAATTCATACGATCTAATTCGTACAAATTAGTACGATTTGCTCATCACCCAATGACTGTTGGGGTTAGGTGCCACGCCTCTTTTTAAAATCGTACATTTTCGTACGACTGAACTCATACGAATTCGTACGAATTAGCCACTAAACTGACAACACGTAAAATACTTACGTTTCCTCGTGAGATCAGGCTGGTTGTTCAGCCACGACTTAAATAGATATAGAAACAGTTTCTAAAATAGAACTTTTGCTTGTCACGGACTGTTAACAAATATGGAACATTTTATTGTGTTGCAGCATGGTGTCGCATGTAGTTAGGATATGGTTTTACTTGTTTTCATAATTTTTCTAAATAATTATGTATTTTACAGACGAAACAAAAATTTGAAACTAATAACGGATGTGTTGAAAATAAGATGACAGAATTTTCACATTAAAGGTTCTTTGCATAGTCCTATTTATAACCTTATTTTCCCAAATAACCTTTTATGTGGAAATAGTTCTTTATAGGGTTCTTTATCCAGCCTTTTTGTTTTTCTGACAAAGCACCAGCAGCTCATTATACTTGTTTTCTGGAGCTACACAGACTCTCAGCACACTCAACAACTAATAATAATTCTTTCTTAAAATATCTCGTTTCCAACAATCATTTTTTCTTTCCGTTTTTAATTTAACATGACCAGCTCTGTTCAGTTGAGGACATCTAAATAATAGAGTTTTTTTTTTATTATTCTTTCGTGTCCAACAGAAGAAAGAAATTCAAAGTTTTGGAATCACTTGAGGGAGAATAAATAGGGAGTAAATTTTCATTTTTGGGGGGTGAACTATCCCTTTAACTAACCCATTCCATGGGTTGCATATATTTTAAAACATATAAAACCTTTAACAAGATCATTGAAAACAAACACATCAAAATTAGAGATCACTCTTATAAATACTAGTGCTAATCTGGAGACCATTTTTTAAATGATCTGTTCAACCTGTGCCTAAAATATTCAGACAGCAGGTTGACTAAATGAAGAGCAAATGGGTTGAAGCTTTCAGCAACAGAAGTTGACTGTTCCAAATCTGTGATTTCTGCAATATCATATCTTTATGTCACTAACTCATTAAAGTCCCCCAAAATGGCTGATCATCCACAAAAGGCAGGATAATGTGGGAATCTCAATGGGCAATTTGTACATAACGCTTGACATTACCTTGTTTTTGTTTTCATTAAAGTATTAATAAAATATTAATAATATAAAGAGTTCATTCAAATATGATTTTTTTTTCTATTTACTCTCCCATAAGTGGTTCTAAACCGTTATGAGTTTCTTTATTCTGTTTTGCACACAAAAGAAGATATTTTGAAGAATGTTGGAAAAGGCAACCATTGACTTCCATTGGAAAAACAACCTTTATGAAATTAAATAGAAAACGGTTTCCAACATTTCTTCAAAATGTGTTTTTCTTTTAGCAGAAGACCAAAACAGGTTTGGAACTAAATGGTAAATAAACGATGACTGAATAAATTTTTTTTTGCGTGAACTATTCTTTTAACTTATAGCTTCCAATCAACTTCCTAAAGACAAATATGAACAACAGCTTCTGAACACGGCTGATTAAATAATAATCCTACTGAAGCTGACATCACGAGCCAGCGATATTATAGATTTACAGTTCAACTTTAAGCTGGAATGTTTATGCTATTCATGTTGAATGTTTAAGTCATGAAGATCTCAAAAACGCAATGTTCCCCAACAAACCTACTGCATTGGTCAAAGAAAAAAAGGGTTTTCAAGCAGAACAATAAAAGACAGCTTTAATATTTGTTCCTCGGCACAATAGAATGTTTTCTTCTGAGCAAAGGATGAATGACTTTATGTACCCAATAATCTTGTCAGGCATATTTAAAACAACAATCTTTTAAGCAAAATCAAAATACTGATTGTCGTATCCAACTTTTGGATTTGACCACAATCATAAAAGAGATATAGTTGACCCAAAAATGAAGATACCCTACACGCATTCAAGTGGTTCTAAACTTCTATGAATGTCTTTCTTCTGTTGAACACAAACAAGATATTCTGAAGAATGTTGAAGAGCAGCCACTGACATCAACAGTAAAACATAAAAAAAAACTATTGAATTCAATGATTTATTTTCCCAACAATCTATATTATAATTTCTTTTGAGTTCAACAGAAGAAACTCAAAGAATTTGGTGCGCAAACCAAAAGTGCATTTAGAAAGCCTTACATTTTTTAAATTATTACGTTTCCTTATTAATGATAAGTGTAATGAAATTTCAATTTGCAATTAGGATACTTCAATTAGGATTTGCAATACTATAAGGGCACTAAATACCATTGTTTCATACAATTATCTACAATGATTGTAATTTTAATATCGTTATATGCTTATTACTTATTTTTATATACTTATTATTATTATATACTAACATTCTGAGTGATCCTAAAAAAACACCAACTATGCTTAAAAAAACTGGTTTGTAAATAATGCAATACTTCATGAAAAATGAATCCTTAAAGTAAGAAAACGCAATCAATGAGCACATTTTAAATGTGCTTATAAGTCAAGAATAGTGCATTTGTATCTGCAGTTATAAACTGCTTATTAACATTAATTCATGTAGAATTAATGCTTAACAGATAATTCACTGTAGAGTTCACTGTATGCTAATGCTTAATAAATAGTTCATAGTGTGTAGTTATTATAAAGGGTTACCCAAAGTTGGTCAGACAAATTTGGTACTAACTAGCAAAAAGCTGCTAATCAAGTGCATTATACGAGTTAAATGAACATCCCAGCCCAAATAATAAGTTATAAATGCATGTATAAAACTGTTCGAACTTTTCACACACAGAGAAAACGATTCCCAATTAATCACAAGTTGAAGAGTAAATCTGTATTAATAACCTTTTTTTAAATAGCTTTGTATTAAACCTTTCAAGTGACCAACAATATGAATGTTTAGTGCCATTCACAACTGTCAGAAAGCAGCATAACGACATATTAACATTACACCTTGACAACACTGATCTTACAAGTGAAAAAAGTTGATCTATTCCCTAAAATACAATGTGTAAATTCATTTAAGTTATTATTAACTTCAATAATTAAAATCCCTAATGATTATGTTAAGTTTGGGTTACTTAAGTTTTTCAAGTGCAATATTACAGTCAAGTCTGAGGTATAAATAATAAAGTTGGTTGCTGGTATTGAGGTTGGCAGTATTCTCTTTTCACTCTTGATCTTACAGGCTGCAGTCCATCATATTTTCTGGCCAGTACTGGTCCTGTAAATAGTGTTTGAGGGAGTTGTTGGGAAACTGTTGGGATTGATCAGCGTTTGAATTCTGGCACAGGATGTTGTTCTCCCACTGGTCCTCTACCAGTTTGTACAGGTCTAGAGCAGAAAGAGCATCTTCAACAGAACAATGTCCCTGTCTGTCAACCTGAAGGAAAACATATAGTCCACATAAATTAGCAAATACTGATAAGAGCTTGACTTACGTAAGATTTTTTTAGAGAAGAGCCTATTTTGCTTACAAAGACTGCATTTACTTGATCCAAAAATTAAATGTTTTAAAATTGTAAATAATTACAATCTAAAATAACAGTGTTCTTATTAAATGTAGTTTAAAGTTTTATTTTTGGATTTAATGGTGAAATTTCAGCATCACTATTCCACTAATATGATGATTTGCTGTTATGTAAAAAAATATATGTTAATTAACAGTTTCTGTATTTTGTGAAATACTACATTTTGTATTTGGTGTTTTCTGTTTGTTTACGTTTGTGAATTACATTATGGGACCTTAATCTCTGCTGTCGACTTTTGATGTTGAAAATTTAACTCTACAGTTTAGGGATGCACCGATCCCGATACTTGGATCGGATATCGGTTCGATATCACATATTTTTGCTGGATCGCGTATCGGCCAGCTGGTACCGATCCAATTCCGATCTTGCGCGTGCACTGTATTTTGTGTAATTTATAAGCCAACAAAAGCCACGAAGGAAGCCTACTATAAGTCACTAGAAAGTTATCAAGCAGACCTACGATATCATAAATGTTTTGAAGACATTCTATAGTTTAATGTGAAGTACAGATAAATATTTACGTGGATAAATCCATGTTCACCTCAGCGCTTCCCGCCGCTGCGCCTGTCAATCATTCTCCATTCATTCACAATTCAAGCTGCGTGTCGCGTTCATGACAGCACGAAAAACTTTCTCCAATATTTGTTCCTGTTAGTTTAAATAATCAGTGTGGAAATGCATTTAGTTTTGCATTAAATGGGTTCATTTTGACGTGCAACATAGAGATCATTGCTGTTTCTAAATCACGCGCTGTGTCTGTTAGATCAGCATTCACAACACTGGAGTAGGGTTAGGCTATTACCTGCGCTTCACACACAAAGTAGGCCTACCTGAAACTTTAAATTAGAAAAGCCTCAATAATCATTGGACTTCCTCAACGCACTGATTTCTTCCCTTTGTGCTGCTGTTTTGGAAGTGTCCGTATACCGGAGGGCTGCGCGCTGTGTCTCAGTGATGCAAGCGCTTCATTCAGGCACCGGCTGCGCAGACGCGACATGCGCCACTCCGTAAGATTATTCTTATAATAGGCTAAGTTTATGTTATTATGTTCCTTCTGCGAATGTTTGTTCCTTCTTATGTTTGTGCCGCGAAAAGTTTGTAAAGCCTGGCTCATTGTGGTTTAGTTGATTAAATTAATAAAAGTGAAAATGACGGCCCATATGAATTGTCATTAACAGAAAATTATTTAGCCTAATATAGGCTACTCTGAAACTGAATATTTCGCTGTAATTTTATATATATTAATATTTTATTTAACAGACCAGTTTGTCAGATTGTGCGCTAAAGCATACAGTATAAGCGGACCTTGTTTTGAACTTCACCTCAAATATTCTTGTTTATTTTGTAAATAACTGACCAACAAAAATACATTAAAATAACCAGCAAATTATACCAAACGAAATTCGTTTCAAAAATATAATTTTTTAGACAAAAGATATTTTTACAGACATGCTTTCAGTTTCTCCATCTCACGCGGCTATAGGCGAGGGAATGTTTATTAAGTAAAACTGGCCTCAGACGGTTTAGTTTAGTCTGCTTCAAACCTGCAGGAAAATATCAGGCTTTGCTAACGATTAGTTTTTACCATTGATTAGGGTCAATAGTGGTAGCCTATTACAGATTTCAAAGAAAAATCTGAATATTAAAAAGGAAACATAGGCTGGACCACAACAGATCAGATCAATGTCATAATGAATGCTCAAATAATGTAGCCCATAGTTTATAGCAAGCATCATATTTAGTTAAATTGTGCCATCTGTCATCTACAGTAGGCCTATAGGTCTGTTATTTTTACTAAAGAAGATATATTATTTGAGTTTATCACCAGAACTATAGAAACCGTATTGTTAATAATAATAAAAAAACAACTCAGAATTTTAGTATCGAGATCAGATCGGTTAAAAAAAAAATGGTATCGGTGCATCCCTACTACAGTTAAACAAAGTGACTTTTATTTACATTTAAAATGAAATAATAAAAAAAAGTATAAGAAATAATATATAGAGAACTAAGTCTGTTCTGGCAGTTTATTACAAGGTTTTTGTAGTGTAATATATAACACCAACCCAGATAATTATCATTTTAAACTATTAAAAATTTTAATAAAAGTCACTTTTTCAAACTTTTCAAGTTTAAGAAGTTGTTGGAAGAAAGATAGATGTATAATAAAATAAATAATATAATTTTATAATATAATAATTACAATAAGAACCACTCAAATAAACAAACTAATTTACATTCAACTCCTGACATTAATAGATGATAGAAATTCTAAAACTTTTTTCTAGCAGAACTTCACTGAATAGTTCTATAATTGAGTCCAATTAAACTGTAATAATATTTTACAATTTTACTGTATTTGATCAAATAAATGGAGCCTTGGTCAGCAAAATGTGCTTCTTTAGATGTTCTGCCAGACAATCATACCTGTATGGTCCTATTGAGAAGCTTCTGTGCCAGTTTCTTCAGAGAAATGTTACAATTCTGGTTAGCATCATACAGCTGTCGCAGCAAGACACAAGAGCAGGTATCTCTGATCATATGTGGCTGGATGGAGATGTAGAGAACATTGAGGTCATGATACAAAGCATGGCCAACAATAATCTTTCCTTTGAGGATCTTGAGAATCTGAAAAAAAAAAAGTGTCATTTCAGATGTTACATGAAATATAGCAGAATTATTAAAGTTAGATTAAATTTATCAAAAACTACATTTAAAAACTTTAGATGAAAAACTAATTATCAAACATACTTTGGGATTAAGCATAATTACAAAAATAATGCTATTTTTTTTTTAAATACAACTCTAAAATTAACTAAGAGTAAATAATATAATTAATACACCTCTGAATTGACAGGGAATATTTTTGGGAATGTTTTTTTTTCCGATTGTATCATTTCATTCGTAAAAACAAACAAACAAACATTACATATTATACACAAAATAAATACAATAGTAATTGACTAATAACTATGAATAATATATAAAACACTGACTGAGCAGGCAAAAAAAAAGCCATTAAAAAAGATTTATTATAATTAAATATTTAAAACTACACATATAGATTTTTATGATACATTTTATTTGTACAAATAAAAATAAATAAATAAATAAATAAATAAATATATATATATATATATATATATATATATATATATATATATATATATATATATATAAAATTACAATAGTAATCAATTATTTTGATAGTTGGACCACTAAAAACATTGGCATAGCAAGCAAATAAAATGGATCCAGTGTTATACCATACATACTTCTTAAAACATGTTCAAATCTACTACACGATAAACACTAATCACCTGAAACCAAAAATAATACATAAAGTGAAGTGGCCTCACCTCATTCTGAGCGTGCTCAAAAGGCACCGCTTGTCTTAAATGATGGCTCCTAATGCCACTCCATCTTGTGCGATAGTCAGTGACCGGATCCTGAGGTAAAATATAACTATCATACACCACACTACCATAATAATCAACAATACTACAGCGAGCCACTTCACTACGCCGACCTCCAGGTCCAGTGCCGACCATCTCACAGTCCATTGCTACAATCCTGGAGTGATCTATTCTCAAACACGGCGAACTCCTGCCACTAGTGGGCGGACTACTTTCAGAAGAAAAACCACTATCCACCTCCCATGATTCTCCAGGCAGTGTATGATGGGTTATTTAGGCCTTTTGAACTGCATATTATTTGACTCTTCAGATACAAAACCTGAAGTATTTACATTTTTAATACACTTCGTCTTGTTGTCCAGAAGCTTTCGTTTCTGTCCTCTTTTCTGATCAAAGGATGATTCGTGGATTTCCATTACAGGATTCTTCTTTTTATTATTTTTCTTTCGTTTACATCTTTTATTCTGATGGGAAATAGAGGATGTTTCTTTGACAGAGGCTGGCGTGTGGATATTGTGGTCCACACCATTGCTGTTGGAGTGTTTCCAGAGTAAAGTAGACATGTTGTCGGCAAGTAGGTTTACATCTGTTGAAAAAAATAAAAAATAATTAAATAAACCAAATGTTGTCAATTGGCAGGTGTAGATGCTGTAAAAATATCTGTTTTGAGCAGGGGTGCCCAAACTTTTTCCTATAAAGGGCCAAAAAGCAAACTTATTTGAGGGCTGTGAGTACCAAAGCGTATATTACATTTGCCACGAGTAGTTTCGTTATTTATTCTGTAATGTTTAGCAATAACTAGAAAATGTTACTTTGAATCATATTAACTAATGTAGTATCATTTTTAATATGTTATAATGAACTTATTACTGTAAAAACAATCCAATTTATAACACAATGGAGCTCAATGCTGAATACACTAGTCAAGCTGCTCCAGCCTTTAACTTGATCTACCTTTATTTACCTCTATCTGTCAAGTGACCGTATTTACATTTTAGAAGTCTGACTCATTTACAACATTTAATTGAATCATTTAATTTCAGTTGGCTTTTTTGAATCTCAGCATTAAAACAAAGAAACAAAAGGTTACTTTAAATTAGAAATGACGATCTCTGTCAAAGGCATTCGCCCCAACCACCTCATCGTTCTCCCTCTCAGATGGGATGGTGGGCCAAATCAACGGTTACCATGGGCCGACTTAGGCCTGTGGGCCCTACTTTGGACATCTCTGGTTTTGAGTCATAGAAGACAGTCTTCAGATAAAGTATCGCAATTAAACAATATACATGTTAAATAAAGCCTGACTATATATATTTTTTTTTATATAATTTTGAAACTGAAAATTTGTTTAATTTCAACTTCATATACTGAAATATATTTCAAGGTGTATCATTTTAAAGGTCAGGTAAACACACTTCCAAACCTAAAATAGACCTTAAAGGGGAGTCAAAAGTACATTATCACTTATTAATAAACAATTCTGGGGTAACAGTATAGTTATTACTCCAATGACACGTTAATAGTTTTTTTTTTTTTAGAAAATAATTAGGCAAATACATTCTTAAAACATATTAAAAATGTCCAAATGTATTTGGAAAAACAAAGAAACAAATACATAAATGTAACGTCATTTAAAAGTATTACATCATATTTTTTAACAGTAAAGTTATGGAAAATAATACAGCTGCCAAGTACTAAGCTAAAATATAATAACAACATTTCTACCGATATTACCTTATACACAGATATTGTTACTACATTGAACGATATGAAAATCCACGATCATAATTATCTAAAATAGGTCGTAATGTTTTTTTTAACAACAATGTCGTGAACAGGAATTAGCATTAGCTAGATTAGCTTACCATTTAGCAAAGGAACAACACGTTTTTACTTGATTTTACGTTTGATAACGATATTTAACCTAATTATGGTTACGTTATAATACATTCAGACGGAAAAGCAGTTGTTAAGAAACTGGTGTTTTATTCATTTTACTCAATTTCACGTACCTCGATGTACACGTGGACCCGCTGAATGACACAGAGCTCTGGGAACATGCCGAGGCAAGACCCAAATCACACGATTTGATTGGCCGGCTCGCTTGGCCAGCTCTGAGATCTGATTGGTCAAACCAAATACCAACGACGAGTCACTTCTTCATATCTAACAAATATGATCAAATGATTCCGAAGAAAACAATTATTGATTAAAAGAAATAAATACAAATTAAAATGAATAGGCCTAATACATTTTATATAATGTACAAAAGCTATAAATATTCTTTCAAATAGAGCCCTATTGATTATATATCCCTAGTAAATGTGTTTATTTTTTTCTTTGTTTTGACATGAACAAGTTGCCTAAGTAAAAAAAAGTAAATCCAAGGCATTGAAGTGCAAGGACCACGTTTTCTGTTTTTATTTCTTTTATTATTAGCTTATAATTTTATTACATGTGACATCCGGCGGAGGAGCAGGGCAACCAGCAGGAGCCTCGTCAGCTCTGTTGTGCTGCTGAGGAGACGCCGGACTCGGCCGTAGAGAGAAAAAATGGATGAAGACGAAGAGTTTGGAGCGAGAGCTGGTGGAGGACCAGGATACTGGCTTTTAAGCCTTCAAACGATCCTCAACTCCTCCGTGTCAAGTCCACCTCAGTCCAGTCAGTCCAGGTTCAGTTGCTGTCATAATAACAACCAGCGCAATAAACCCCTGTCAGTGCTTGAACATTCAGGTTAACTACAATGCTCGTCTTTATCATGTCTTTATCGGCTCATTGGCTGCTCGATAAGGGAATATACCCCACATAAATATAAAATACTAAAATAACTAACGTTATAAAGTTTTTGAACTAGGTTGTAAAGTGTATTACAATTTTGGTAATAAATAGCCTACTAAAGCATACCTACGGTAGTATTTACTGTCGTGAACCAATGAATAGTAATAAACTTAAGATTTTGAAACTAAAAGTAATATACTTTACTTTTTACTACAGTAAACTATGGTAGTGAAATAGGAGGCTATAATATATAGTTGTAGTAACCTATAATATACTTTATAGTTGTACAAGTACTGTATGGAGTAATTTGTTTCAGTTATTATAACAACAGTGACTATAGAATTACCACAACAGATTAATTTACTTTACTGTTGTAGCAATAGTTAAAATCACTATAGTATTTTTTTCTTATGGCACAGTTTATGAAGGAAGTCACTTGGGGATGTCCTACAGGTATCATTACTTTACATGTTTTATAAATGATTGTCAAATGTTTAACAACAGTATATTTTTTATTATTCTATTGCAAATTATATAATTTGTCTGTTTTTTATTCTTATTGTGTCCACAATTTAGTTCTCAGGTTTAAAATGATTTTAAATGTATTATTTAAGTAATATTTTTATACTACTAATAATGTAAGCATTACACACTTTCCATGTTTGAACTGTGATAATAAATCAGTTTTTTGTTATTAATCAGTAAAAATGACCAGAAATTGAAGGAATTCATGGAAATTAAAGCAATTGAATTTCAGAATGCTGCCATCAGATTCGTTCACACCTGCAGCAAGACCCAAGCGGCCGAATATGACTGGACAAAACCATTTTCCACATATGGTTTGGTAGTTGCCTAAGATCAGCTACAGACATCTATGAAGAAATATTCATATTGGTTTTCTATATTTTGTGTTTATCTTAAAATGATGATTAACTCATTTTTTTTAACCATTTAGTCTCACAATGATGGAAGTGATTGTCTGAAAGAGCTGTAAAATGGTAAACTAAATATCTTAGTTTGATAAGAACCCATAATCATTCTCCATTATTGGCTTATGAGAGTGGCCAGAGTTTCAGTCTTTCTTCAGTCAGGAGAAGTGAGTGGCTATCCATCTGTGCCAGTCTCAGAATGCTCAGTCGCCAGTAATGGTGGTGGCAGAAGTGTTTTTCATGGCTTTCTGCACCAGTGAATTATCTTCCAATAATTCAATGGACCGGTGTCCTTATATTTTATCCTGCCCATCAGATTATGCTACCCGCACTGTATTTGAATGGTTGGAGTTAGGGATTAGGGTAGGTTAGGGTGATATTACAGCCTTATATCACACCACACCACATCAAAATTTACTCTGGTAGCACAATCTGATAGGTAGCGTATTTCATCCTCATCAAATTGTGCTGGCTACTTTTTGAACGGGAGGTAGGACAATCTGACGGTATAAGAAACCAACCGAACACAGGAGTTAAGTGTAGTATTGTACTACAGTTATCACACTTAAAGACACTGTTAAAATGTTGTACTTTAAGACATTTGTCAGGTTTTTGTTCTCAAACAGCTCCTGCCTTTAGGACTAGTTTCTTACACATGTTATCCAAAGCCTTCTATTTCGTTTTGATTAGATTGTTTATGGTTGTAGGCTGTGAAATAACTGAAATCATTCAGCTTGACTATTCATTACATGATATGGAACTGTAATGTGGTCAAGACTTGCCTGGAACTACTTTAACTGTATTTCACACTTATTTATTGCATAAATTGTGTTTCTGACACCACTTTAAGGAATTTTTTTCATAACAATGCACACAAAGTCTACCGAGCAGTTACAATGCTTGTTAAAGTGTTAATGTCCATCAGCCAATCAGAATTAAGCATTCAACAGCCCCATAATATAGGGCATTTACCATATTCTTTTCATTATTTGAATATAAATACAGTATTTTAGAGAAAATTATTCTATAAAAATATTTTGAATGACACCAGGTTTATTTTATTTATCTGTGGAAGATCATCTGCCACAATCATTTCTGTAGGGAACCCTTATTTAAAAGTAGAATATTGCAGTGTTTAGTTTAAATTATTCACCTGTGCACAACATTATTTTGCCTTTTTTAGGTTGTGACTTTATAATTACTCTCAAATATGAATCACAGATCTTTCAAGATTAAAAGGGGGACATTTTATATTTTTAATTAAAAATAAATGGCATGCTTTTTAATTAAAGCACCAATTAGAACTATAGTATAGTAGGGGTGCTACCAATCAAATGAAATCAAAATCCATCTTACTATTTTTTTGAATGTACAGTGCATTCAGAAAGTATTGATAGCGCTTCACTTTTTGCACATGTTTTTATGTTACAGCCATACTCCAAAATGGATTGAATTCATTTATTTCCTTAAAATTCTACACACAATACCCCATAATGCCAATGTGAAAAAAGAGTTTTTGAAATTGTTGCAAATTTATTAAAAATAAAAAACCCTGAAAAATCACTTGTACATAACTATTCACAGCCTTTGCTCAATACTTTGTTGATGCACCGTTAGCAGCAATTACAGCCTCAAGTCTTTTTGAATATAATGCCACAAGCTTGGCGCACCTGTCTTTGGGAATTTTTGCCCTGTCCTCTTTGCAGTGCCTCTCAAGCTCTATCAGGTTGGATGGGAGGCGACGGTATACAGCCATTTTCAGATCTCTCCAGAGATGTCCAATAAGATTTAGGTCTGGGCTCTGGCTGGGCCACTCAAGGACATTCATAGAGTTGTTGTGAAGCCACTCCATTGATATTTTGGCGGTGTGCTTTGGGTCATTGTCCTGCTGGAAGATGAACCGTCACGTAGTCTGAGGTCAAGAGCCCTCTGAAGCAGGTTTTCATTGTCTCAAACTGCAAACTGTTCCGTTTTGATTGAAACTAGTTGTTCACAAAGTACAGTAGAACAGTATCAAAACCTGATTACATTTCAAACCATATTTAAAGAGATACACTGAAAAAAAAATGGGTTCTCCAAAACTGCTGCAAACCATTTTTATGGGCTTAATTAAAAAAAACAAATTAAATTTAGTAATTTTCAACTTAATTTGTTTATTTAAATTCAGCCCAAAAAATTGATTACAACCACTTAACTTAAAAAAAAAAATTTGTAAATCCAAGGAATCATCTTTGAATCATTTTTTCAGTGTAGAATGAAAATTTACTCACTCTGAAGTGGTTGAATTTCCATTTTCGATTGAGCACAAAATAAGTTATTTTGAAAAATTTTAGAAATGTGTAACTTTCATAATAGGAAAAACAATCAAGGAAGTCAACGGTAAGAGATTTACAACATTTTTCAAAAATAATGAGAAAATAATAAGTAAATCATGATGAAATTTACAGTTTTTGGTAAACTATCAATTTATACATTTAATTTTGTCCCTTTCATAGGAAGGAAAAGAAATATGTATTTTTCCATACAATTTCTTTGAACAGGAGCTGGAACTTTTTATGTTGCATCAGAAGCCTGCAAATCATCATGCTAAACAAATGGCCATCACATCCCCGCTAGGTGGCCTTGTCCTTCTACAAACCACAGCTGTTCACTTACACTGATTGGATGGACAAGGGCCAACCTCCCGAAATCACTACTAATCCTCTTAGAGACAACAAAACTCTTACTCGCCCAATCCTCTGCGTGCCTCCACTGCGCCCACCCTTTTCTCCTCTCTCCATTTCCCCTCCCCTCACTTATCGACCCACTGCGTGGAGAGATTGTAATCCAAGTGGATTACGCTGTAAATTGGGTGATGGAGGATTGGATGCTCTGCAAGTGAATCTCAGTTGCAGCAGTTTTGCTTGCTGTTGGTCCGATTTATACATTACAGCCAAGACTTTTCACCATGGGATTTCGGAGGACACTTTTTAGATGCCATTCTTTGAGGATGAGATGATGGAGTGCAACTTAAAACATTGATATCATGATTTTGACCAGTAGGAAGAACAAGCTAACGATGACATTAAGTGGATTACTTGGATTATCGGTATCATCCTGAATATGAGAAGTGTTTGTTACTTCAGGCAGCTCACTGGGAGTTTGAGAAGTTTCTGAAAGATCTGAGCATGACGGGGGTCAACTTTTGGATTGATGAGGAGTTTGGAAGGGTCCTAAGAGACGTTTAAGACCATCTAGTTCAACATGAATGGAAGCCATTGGATTGAAAATTGGTGTTTATTTAAGGCACTGGAGTAGTGGAATCTCAGACTTCTTCTCATGACTTCGTTATACTTTTGTGGCCTTTAAGGATACAGTACGTGCCAGCATCATGTGTCACATCAGAAGGTCTTCTTGGGTCACATTTCTGATGCTCTACACAGGCTGGATGTGCATGTTTACTCATGCCCAGATGAAGATTCCACCTGAAACGTAAGTTTTGCATCTAAAACAAGCATTCAATTGATGGGTTTACAGGTCAAAAGTTGTGTTCATGATATACTAATACTGTTTTGTGTTCATTTTGTTACTGTTTGGTTTCATTTCATCAATGGTTTGGTAGCTGCTTGTAAGACCAGACAGACTATTTCAGGTCTAATTTGCACTGTGCAGTCTTCAGTTCCATACGCATTAGCATTTCAAATGAGACAGGAAGAGAAATTGCTCTGAGAGTTGTGTGATCATTTTTAGTAATTCCCTGATTCCCTGAGTTTGTTGAGGTGTAAAATTCAGTTCTCACGAGGCTTGGAAGTCGTTCAGTGGAATAGCAGATGGCAGACAATCTTCAACATACAGTACAGTACATAAGCAGCATGAATATATGTGGAGATGCAAGATAATTTGGTGATAGACAATATGCATAATTATTTCATGAGCAATTGCTAGCATAAAAATATGTGTATAATTATTATGTAACTAGAAATATAATAATTATAATAATTTAACCAAAATGAATCTTCTAAGATAATTTATTAATTCTCATCTTATTCAAAGTCTGTTTGATATTCCTCAAAATATCTTACTCGTTTGGAACAACATGAGATTAAATTTGGGTGAACTGTCCATTTACAGTAGGTTCACATGACAGTAAAGTCTACCAAATAAACTGAAAACTTCAAATGGATTTTTTTTTTGCACAACAACAGCAATTTTGGGGCTCTGAAAATGCAAAGTTTTTAGAGATAACACCATTATTGTCTCTAAATTAAAAAAAAAATGGTTTTGGGAAATTGGTGATGTCATGCACTACACATGCGTATTACATATTCATTTTTTAGGCATGTGTGAAGGGTTTTTAGTTGATTTTGTTTTGAAAATGTGTTTTTTCAGTGTTTCAGGGCCCTGAAATTGCAGATTCTTGAAAATCTTAGTCTTATTATATTGTGCATGCATATATATATATACAGTAGTGATGGCTTTTTATAAAGCACTCTTTCATGGAACTTCGAAATCTTTACGAATCCTTTATTTCGAATGCCAAGGTCACATGATTTCAGTAAATGGTGCTTTGTTACATCATAACGTTTAGAAAATTCAAGATGATCACTGTGAAGTGTGAACCATCATCAAGATTTATTGAGAACGCACCATTGAACACAATACAGTTTTTACCTGACCTCCGGTCAGATTTGTACATTGCAGCTGTTTTATTGAGACATTTGTATTAATATGAATATTAGCTAATAGCTGCCTGTTGGCCTTTTTAGCTTTAACCGTGTTCGCACGGATTGTAAAAGTAGCTTAAAAACTATGTCAGATTTACCATAGATTTCTTTTTAATATACAGATATTGAATAGTAGGTTAATATCCTGGCTTGAAGTGGCTCTATTTGCTCTGCTCATACCATTAATAATACCTTCTGGATGCCAGCCAGACACAAGCTAATTCACAGATGGTCATACAGGCCAGACCCAGAGCACACAGGAATATCACAGGCAGTATCACATTATTCACATTATCTCATTTAGTTTTTATCACATTATGTGTAAAAGTACAACTCAGCACGAAACCGCAAGCATATTTCATCACACAGGATTTATTGCTAATAACATCTTTCTTTTTTGTTTTGACCTTAATCCCTACATTTTCTTTTAGATTTTTGGGATTTATATAACTGCAACAATTCAACGATGAAATTGCTCTCTTGAATTACTGGTCCACATTAAAAGCAAATTATTATGTAATATATTTTAAAGTGAGCGCCACGGTGGCGCAGTGGGTAGCATGATCGCCTCACAGCAAGAAGGTCGCTGGTTCGAGCCTCGCCTTGGCATGTTCTCTCCGTGTTCGCGTGGGTTTCCTCTGGGTGCTCCGGTTTCCCCCACAGTCCAAAGACATGCGGTATAGGTGAATTGAATAAACTAAATTGGTCGTAGTGTATGAGTGTGAATGCAAGAGTGAATGGGTGTTTCCCAGTGTTGGGTTGCGGCTGGAAGGGCATCAGCTGCGTAAAACATGTGCTGGATAAGTTGGTGGTTCATTCCGCTGTGGTGACGCCTGATGATTAAAGGGAATAAGCCGAAAAGAAAATTAATGAATGAATATTTTAATGTATAATTGTCATGTTCACCATTGATCGAGGACTGCAGAGATTACTTACAATTCAGAACTGATCACACACTCATTTGTTGTTATTGAGTCATTTGTTTTTGTATGGTATGTTTTTCATGTCTTGTGTTCCCGTATCTTGCCTTAGTTTCTTCATTCATTCATTCATTCATTTTCTTTTCGGCTTAGTCCCTTTATTAATCCGGGGTCGCCACAGCAGAATGAACCTCCAACTTATCCATCATATGTTTTACGCAGCTGATGCCCTTCCGGCTGCAACCTATCTCTGGGAAACATCCATACACTCATTCACACACATACACTACGGACAATTTAGCCTACCCAATTCACCTGTACCACGTCTTTGGACTGTGGGGGAAACCGGAGCACCCGGAGGAAACCCACGCGAACGCAGGGAGAACATGCAAATTCCAAAGAGAAACGCCAACTGACCCAGCCGAGGCTCGAACCAGCGACCTTCTTGCTGTGAGACGACAGCACTACCTACTGCGTCACTGCGACGCCGCCTTAGTTTTTTGTTTTGTTTATTATTGTTCTTTTGATACTTTGATTTTTGGATGTTCCGTACTTTTTCTGTTATCTAAACGATTGTTTCTTCATTAAATGCACTTAGATCCTACCTTTTTGTGTCCGTCTCTTCAACGTACTGGACAATAATATTAATGAGATCAGTTATGAATATTGGATGTTATCAGTGCTACAAGTAGCTTAATTGTTTATGTGGAAATTATGCTGTTTTCAGTAATCATTGATAAATACATTGTAAAAAATGCTGGGTTCCACAAAATTGATTTGTGTTAAGATAACATGATGCTTTAGGTTAACTTATTAGTTTTTAGAAATTTAAGTTGATTGAACATAAAACAATTAAGTTGTCCCAAAAAGAACTCAAGAGTTGCGTTGTTTCAGCTCATTTTAAATGTCATTCAAAAATAACTTTTGCAGAAAATTAAATTTTTTATTAAAAGTATCAATTTTTTTTCTTACCGATCCCAAATTGTAATGGCACTTTAATAAGGATTGCCCGATGGCCCGGGGCCAGCGTGAAAGATGCTTGGGACAGTAGACAGGATTGTTACTGGCCCAATTGGGCTATTACTGCCTTGTCACTAAAGTTTCATTTGCCTACGTGTATTTGCCAATTACGTGCAAATACAGTCCTAGAATCGAGAAACAGTTTTTAAGCCTTTAAGCCATCTCTGTGATGTCGTAAACATCATAATGCTTTTCTGTTTCTCCAATCTGACTGGATGTTGTGAGCACGTAATGTTTTTCCCATAACCTGGTAACAACCAGTACAGTGAAGAGACAGCAAACATGGCGGCAACATCAAATTGTGATGCTAAAAGAAAACGTCTGTTTCTAACGTCATGAAGCAGACATTACGTGAGTACAACACAACGAAAAAAAGGAAGTGATGTTTTGCACAGTTTGCCATCAGTTTGGCAAGTCAGTCACCTTTTGTTAAATAATTTAGAACTGCAATAAAATACCTGCATAACACATTTATTAACATTTTAAAAGTATTTAAAGTCAAGATTTTTGCTGGCGACACGGTGGCACGGTAGGTAGTGCTGTCGCCTCACAGCAAGAAGGTCGCTTGTTCGAGCCTCGGCTGGGTCATTGGAGTTTGCATGTTCTCCCCGTGTTTGTGTGGGTTTCCTCCGGGTGCTTCAGTTCCCCCCACAGTCCAAAGACATGCGGTATAGGCGAATTGAATAACTAAATTGGCTGTAGTGTATGAGTGTGAACGCAAGAGTGTATGGGTGTTTCCCAGTGTTGGGTTGCGGCTGGAAGGGCACGGATAAGTTGGCGGTTCATTCCGCTGTGGTGACCTCTAAATAATAAAGGGACTAAGCTAAGAAAATGAATGAAGATTTTTGCTAAGAAATAGCTATTAACTTTTTTTTGGTGGGGCCAGTAGAAAAAATCCTTAGCGTTTAACCCTGACTTTGCTAAAATAACAAGTTTTGTTATATGTGCAATGAGCTGTATTTGACAGCCCTGTTGTATTTGCTTTCCTTACTTTAATAGTTTAAAGTGTTCATAGCAATCAGTCAGGTTGGATCGCAGCATTTTAAATTTAACATGGATAGAGGCTGTAATGGAATATTATAAATTTACAATGTCACAAGAGGTTCATATTTTCAACATTGACTATTTAATGCAGTTTTTTTTACAGCTGAACAATCAGTATATTGTTAAACAACAGTATAATTCATTAAAAATATGTATTTCTATGCCTCACAGTCCCATTTCTTTTCTGTCAAAAATGAAAAACAGCGCTACATTGATAAATCAGCTGTATATTTATAGCGCTTCCTGTGTTGTTTTTCTCCTGCTTGTAGTATCCGGTGGTGATTCTAACTCCACCCTTTTGGTACTGTCCTGTTGTGCTAGTAGGTACCCAAAAATTGGTATGGTGTGGTTTGCTTTGGTATCTTTGGCAGTGGAAACAGACATAAATGCGTACTGTACTATACCATATCGAATCCTACTGCTTAGTGGAAATGGGCCATAAGGTCTATTAACCTCCATGACGATCCCAGACTGCGTCAGGTCAACAAAGATATACTCCACCATTGAGACTGATCACATTAGGATAGTCCTGATTTGTCTTATTATATAGGACTAAATGCTGACAGGGCTTTTAATGACTAACCACAATTAGTATAAAAAATTATTATTATTTAGTTTAGTTAACACTTTATTTTTCCCGAAGGAAATGTAGGAAATCTAATTGCATCCAGTACATAAAATGCACAAAAAATATATAAAATATTCAAATTCTTACTGTATACCAGTGCCATAAAATACAACTACTTGGATCCAACAATAAAACAGAAACATTAGACTCAAATCATATTAAATAATAATCATTAAATAATATTTACATTTATATTAATACTAGGCTTCACATTTGATGTTGAAAATAAGGTGAAATAGGGTGAAATAAGTCAGAGCTTTCAATAATGTTCATATCAGGGGGTAAGCCAACCAAAAATGAGGGGGGGAAGTCCAGGTGCACACACGATATAGGGATAGTTTCGTCCAAAGTACATCAAGATAAACAGTGATGCTCCATTATAGAGTGTATTTGACGTCTTTATATCATTTACAGTATTATCATTTTACTTCTAATGTATACAATTGTTTGTATTTGGCTTTTCAGACAGCAAGGTCTGCATTCACTGTAAATAGTCTGAGATCAATAGATTACTTGGAATCTCATCAAGTGATTATGGGCCACCTGCAAACTAAGACAATTATGTATATTTATAGACTGGCAGCTGAGGGGCTGATCAGAGCTAATGCAAACTTAAAGAAATAACAATATTTATTTTTTACCAGGGTGATTTAAAACATTCTTTTTTTTGTCTGAACGCTCAGTACAAAGGGACTTGATAAACATTGCACAGTCAATGCATTTTGTTTTTTTATTTACTTTGTTTTGTTTTCCTTTGGTTTGTCTTCTTGTTGTTTTGTTTGCTCTTTGCTTTTTTGCATTGTTTTATTTTGGATTCTGTTGTGGTTTTGTTTGCTTTTTGTTTTTTCTTTGCTTTGTTTGGGTTTCAGTTTCTTGTGGTTTTGTTTGCTTTTTGTTTTGTTTTTCATTGCATGGTTTCGTTTTGCTATCTGTTGTTGTGGTTTTGTTTGCTTTTTCTTTGCTTTGCTTTGCTTTCGATTGTAATTGTTATTTGCTTTCTCCTTAACTTTTGTTTTGTTGTGGTTCTGTTCACTTTAGTTTTTTGCTTTTCTTTTCTTTGTATTGTTTTGTCTTGCTTTGCTTTTGTTTTGCATCCTTTGGTTTATTTTGATTTACATAGTTTTGCTTTGTTGTGTGTTTTGTCTATAGGGTTCAAAAATGGGCCATCACCATTTCAGAGCAAATCAATGCAATTGCATCAAAATATTCAGGAGCTGCTCTCTTTCAAAAGGTAAACATAAATGAATTTTTTTTTTGCTCATTCTTAAAAATGTTTCTGCAAATGTTTTGCATGTGCAATCAGGCCAGTGGAACCTTTTGCACCTTTTTATGTCAGTACAGAAAATCACAGTTCTGAAATGGTTCCTTCTGTTTGTCCAGAAACTTAAAGATGTTGAGTCCATCATCAAAATAGTGGACTTGGATGGATCTCAATTAGTGCTAGAATTTGCAGAAGAAATCGAAAGAATGCTCGGCAGCAAGATGAGGACAGCAAAGGTCAGTATATAACACTATTTATAGTAACTGTTCATTTCAAAATACTTTCAATTAAGGAAAACATATTCATGATTATCTAGATGCTTAATCCATGTTCATATTATTCACATAATGACTTTTTATAAGTACTTATAAGCACATATTAATGCCTTATTCTAAAGACTTTCACTCGCCTTCATAAAAGAACTATTACTACAACTATCTTAGCTACTATTAATAATTACTGGTTTATTGAGGGAAAAATCATATGTAAAGTGTTTTCATTAGTTCTTGATGTGCAGTTAAATCTTGCAATACAGATAAATAATAAATCTGTATATTTGGAAGTCAATAAAAACAAATCTTTTTACATTAACAACCATTAACATTCAAAATAAACATTTATTGTCTGATACCGATATAACCACCAATATATTGTACGTCACTATTTTTTTAATCCATTGTAATTTTAGAGGAATTCATTGGCCATTGTGTTTTTCTTTAACTTATATAACACTGTTCTCTTTGTTCTCAGAGGCTTGCAGACACAGCTGAGGATGCTGACCTGTATCATGAATTTAATTCATCTTTACAGGTAAATTAAAATATTTATATATAAATATTGTGATTTGGTATTTAAAGGTATAGTTAACCCATAATAATTAATTCTGCCATTTACTCATCCTTCACTTGTTGTAAAACTGTTTGAGTTTCTTTCTTTTGATTTTCTGAAGAATGTTGTAAACCTGTCAACATTGACTTCATAGTATTTTTTCCCAACTATGTATGCCAGTGGCTACCAGTTTCTTATATTCCTCTAAATATCCTACTGTTATGTTCAACAGAAAAAAAAATAGTTCCTAAAGCTTTAGAACCACTTGAGGAATAGTAAATGATGAGTACATCATTATTTTTGGGTGAACTGTTCTTTACGTTTTATATTTTGTAATAAATGTAATTGATTAAATCTGAATTATTAAAATTAGTTATAATTTGACAGACAATTCAACTACACATATTAATAGTTTATTATAGAATTATTACATATGTTTATATAACAACTAATCATGATTTTTTTTATAAATTATATTTTAAATTCTAACACTTTTCATGGTCATTTTTTGCTGTATCTTTCAGTTTGACTACTTTAATGCACTCCTGGTGAACACTATGGATGAAGAGGGAAATTTCATTGAACTTGGAGGTGAATTTCCTTTGGAGGAAAATAACCATTTCAGCAAACTTGCAGTAAACACTTTAATGAGCGACATCCAAGTTCCAACTAATGTCTACAACAAAGGTATGACAGGAATATAATGAGAATCTCTATGGGCTTTGTGTCTAATATTGTGTTAGAATATTTAGTCCTCTTATTTTGATTTATGATTTAAAAACATTTATTTACAAAACAAATTTAGGGTGTTCTGTAAGTTTTTCACTAGTTGACAAACGCTTTGGATTAATCTTAACTTTATATATAGGGGCATTTTTATTGTGCAATTGGGGGAACTAAAAATCAAGTTAAAAATAATTAAAACTCATAATAAATAGTTATATTATCTATGCTCTTTTCACTAAAGGCATAACTCACCCATAAAATGAAAAGTTTGTTATTATTTACTCACGCTGATGAAACTGATGAAAATTTTGGAAACCATTAGCCATTGACCTCCATAGTATTTGCTATTCCTACTATTTAAAGTCAATGATTCTTCAAAATATTTTCTTTTGTGTTCAACAGAAAAAATAAACTAAAACGTTTGGAAGCCACTTAAATAAAGGAAGAGCCGATTTTTAGTTTTGTTATTGATTTTTATATTACTTGTATCAATTATATATTTTTATGCTTTAATAGTTTTAACAGCAATGTGTATGTTTTCAGGAATTTATTTATTTATTTATTCAAATTAAAAATCCACTTCTCAATGCCAATTTTGTACAAATGCAACATTTTAACTTTTAAACAACATATTAATTTCAGTCATGTTTATTTGCAGATCCAGATATCCTTAATGGAGTGTACATGTCAGAGGCCTTGAACGATATCTTCATCAATAACTTCCAGAAAGATCCCACGCTCACCTGGCAGTATTTCTGCAGCCAAACGGGTTTCTTCAGACTTTATCCAGGTTTAATCAGTTCTGCTTAGTATTGCTTAGCAACAAAGGGATGTCATTATTTGCTCGCCCAAACACATTAAGGAGGAGTGAAAGTCTGTTAACCCAAGACTCTGATGCTCCAAATTCTCAAAAAGAAAAGAAAAATTACTAATTCAGTCATTTATTGACATCTAAATTGTTTTATCAGTGAACATAAATAGAAGCTCAACCAAACCTGCTTGATATGTAAGAAGAAGCATAACTGGGTCTGAGTGACCAAATTTGCATGATGATTTGGAATTCTGTTCATTGACCAATGTGGATTTTCGGTTCAGTGAATCAGTTTGTCTTGTAAAGCAATCATGTTTCTACAAAAGACCTGGATTAAACAGCTTGATTTATATATTTGTTTTAATCTCTTTATGAATGATTTGAAGTGATAGAGATTTGGGTGAACACACTTTCAATAGGGCACATAAAACATTTTGATTAAAAATATCTTGTGTTTTCTGAAGATGATAAACTAATTGGTTTTGGGTTTGAAAGGACAAGAGGGCGAGTAAATCAACTCTTTAAAGGGATAGGTTGCAGAAAAGTGAAAGTGTGCTGTTAATTTACTCACCATTAGGTTCTCAAGATATACAGTTGAAGTCAAAATTACTAGCCCTCCTGTGAATTATTTTTCTTTTTCAAATATTTCCCAAATTATTTTTAACAGAGCGAGGACTTTTTCACAGTAGTTCCTATAATATTTTGTTCTTCTGGAGGAAGTCTTATTTTTTTATTTTAGCTAGATCAAAAACAGTTTTTATTTTTTTTAAACCATTTTAAAGTCAATATTATTATCTTAAGCAATATTTTTTTTTGATTGTCTACAGAACAAACCATCGTTATACACTCAAAAATATATATATTTTTGCTTTTTCAAGCTGCTTTTTTAAAATAAGCTGAAACAACACAATTCTTGAGATTTCATTGGGACAACTTAATTTTTTTATGTTTAATCGACATAAATTTGTTAAAAGTGTTAAGTTAACTTAATCAACTTGTGTTGGGACAACATGAATAAATTGTGTGGAACCCTGCATTTTTTACAGTGTACGATGTTTTGCCTAATTATCCTAACTTGCCTAGTTGACCTAATTAGCCTAGTTAAGTCTTTAAATATCACTTTAAGCTGAATACTAGTATCTTAAAAATATAAAATCAAACAAGTACCAGCGAATACTAATGCTTAGTCAGAAAAACACAAGGATGCTCTTCACTGCTTTTTGCGCTTTGTCGGTGCAGCAACAAACCAGCCTTGTGTGGTGCAAGCCATAGAAATGAATGGGTTTTATTGTGCAGTGCTTTTTGCATCTCGTGTGAAAACCACTTCACTCCACACAGTAATTTCGGCTGGAGGTAGAGTGAAGCCACAGTGTGCAGAGAACACTGCACAGCATAGCTTAATCATTTTTTTGCAATAATTAACAATAGTGATAATCAGTAGCTACGTTTCTATCCACCTATTTTTCTGCGCATTTTGGACATGCGCATAAAAAATCGGTTGATGGAAATGCCAAGATGCGCATCAATTTTGAAAATGTACATAAAAAATTATGCGCATAACTGAGTAGGATAAACGTTTTATTTGATAAGAAAAGATGCGCATAATTTAAGATGTAAACACTTTTACCGAACATATTCCAGTATGAAAAAGATCATGTGATTTTGTTGTAAGAGATCATGTGATCATAAAAATGTGTGTGAATTGACAAACCAGCAGGTTGACCACATTGTAAAACATCTGAAATGTTGTATTGGTCATTCTAAAATGCCTTAACCGTATCGGTATAGTGTTATTATATTTATAATGACCTTCAGAATCAAGAGCCTCTGTGCTCCGTGTCTCTTGCCTTCAAACGCCACCGCGCGTTCACTTTGTGTCAGGATTGCGTTCTGAGACTTAAGTCATTTATTAAATAAAGAAAAGAGTCACGCAGCAAATTCCATTTTTTACTGTTGATATTTTGCACCAGATAATCAAGAAGTGATGATATTGTTCTTTTTGACTCATTGCATAGAAAACGCTGCCTTGCGCATAAAGTTAATTTACATTTTTGGATGGAAACATAGCTATTTATGAAATATCGATAATATCTGATGGCTGAAAATTTGTGTCCACTCTCAATTTTGTTTGTATTATGATTTATGTAGTTGAAGGTTTGCCGGTTCCTGCCTAAGTTAGTACTGTAGTTAAGCCACTGTCACTAGTTTAAGCATGCTAAAGTCGGTCATGAGAGATTAAACAAGATGATTAAACAATAAAAAAGTGATTGATTGCTCCTTGTTTTAAATCTTTCCTAACAGAGAGGTCATGTTTTGATTTTATGTAATCACGTGATGTGATTTAACAGGTCAGAGTTCCCAAGCTTGAACTTTCCAATGCAGCGACATGCAAAACTTGTCACACATGCTTGCATTTCTGATCTGCCACAATCACATGCGTATGAATGGAAGTCTATGGGGCGAAAAGTGCACTATGACCGTGGCTTTATAGTACCATTGCCTGCTTTTTCGGGATAAACTTAAAGCACTTGCGAAAAAACATAGAATCCCCACTGTCAACTAGCATTTCAGAAATGTTATTGTAGAGAAATGGAGACAGAACGTAAAAGTATGGCTCATGATGGCATCAGCTACATGCATAGGCTATCAGTTTCACTTGACACAAAAGTATAAATTCAGGCTTTAGCACAGTCTGAAGCACAAGCGTCCTGTCGTGTAATTATGCATGATTTCACATTAGAAATATTAAAAATACAGCTATGCACTTGTTTTACATTGTTTATTATTAACAATGTAATTACAGAATTGCTGATATTGTGAAATATTAATATCGTGATAATATCGTATCGTGAGTTAACCTGGGATTTTCACCCCATTAATGATGTATGCTTGTATGCACTGATTGTTTTCTATTAGCGTCGCTTTGTATACTGTTTGTTTCAGCTAAACAACTTTGATGGCCTGAGTAAAATAACCGCATAATTGTATTA